>CM060655.1:34289399-34734399 GCA_030686955.1 Odontamblyopus rebecca
GGCGACCATGAGTGTCCAGAAAGGCGCCTAATAAATAAAATGTGTTTATCATTATTATTACTATTATTATTATTTAAAAAGAAAATATTCCAGGCAATGCCACAGAATCTCCATAGAACCAAGCAGGTGTCATATTTTACACTGGCATTAGTTTGGCCCATACTCTTTTTGAACCTGTTTTATTTTTTTAGCAGTGGGGAGATGAAGGTTTAACCCTGGATGTTGAAAGCTTCAGTCTGATCTTTGTTTGACAGTGGGGCGGCCATATTGGTAAGGACCAGTCAGACCCGTTCAGTCAGTCTCTGTGAACTCCGTTGTTCTTGTGACAAGTTCAGATTGTATCACTACTCTGTCATTATTTTCAGTTATCATATATGTCTTCACTTTTCTTATAAACAATAAACCTGTCAACAATCAACACAACTGTACTGAACCCTCCAGCACAGACTGTTCCTTTTTCATGACCAGTTATCAGTGCTTCCTATATGTTCTCAAGTATTTGTCCCGATTCAGTGTAAAATAACCCCGTGTATACAATTTATTTCCATGGATTTGAGCAAAATTAGCATGCTAGTTGTTGCTAGCTTTAAGGTGATGGCAAAACTCACCTCTGGTTTCCGAAAGTTTTGAAAAACACTCAGAAAAACAGTTTTTGTGGTGAATAGTTTGGATGCTAATAATGCATAAGGTAAATATGGCGTTTGGACCACTGAAAATGATTTAAAATAGATTAGTTCTGTTTTTCACAATGTAAGACTCTAGATTTGAGCACTACACCTTTAACATGTCCTGTAGATATCGATAGACCTGAAAATATTGGTAAAAGCAGTCTCCTTGGTGCATGCATTTGCAGAATATTGCACTGCTGTATAGAGTACAGATCATTTTAGAGGAAGGAGGTCTGGGGTTCAGTTCACTGCACAGGGTTTTCTTATGTGAAGTTTGCATGTTCTTCACATTCGCATTAACAGTTGAATTGAGTTGAAGAAATGGTTCATTGACAGTGAATCAGAGCTGTCGACACTAACGACTAATACTTTCTCTCGCTGCCGTCTTGCCTGTGTTTGTGCGTATGTGTTCTGATTGTGGTCTACTGCGTCTTAAGTACTTTTAGCCTACATGATGTTTTTACTAAATGTACTGTAATTATAATATTGTAAATATATAATTTTACTCTTGTTCTTTTAGGGTGACTCTGGCATATTGACAGAAATGTTTATTAATATGCACTTCCCTATAATAAATAAATAAACAAATAAAAAAATAAAAATCGAGCTCTGGAGATGGGTCCTAAAGTGCTGCAGTGTGATGAGTGTGTGGCTACTGCTCCTGACAGACACACGAGGTCCTATATTATACAAAAGTGACTCCTGTGAGCTACCTCATAGAGTTATGTTTTGCTTCATTCACACATGTCCTTTTTTATCAGTCTGTCTTCAACTCCATTGCTCAAAAAGCTTTGTTCCACCTTGTGATGTCATGATGAGCAATAGTTTTCTAGCTACATTTGACTTCTTGTTCAGTAGAGATTGGTTTGATTGGTTAGAATAAGAGACTAGATCTGTGTTAGTCGGGCTCTCATCCGATATTCGAGTTTTATGACTACAAAACACCTTTACTGAAAAGGCAGCTATTGAAGACTGTGGTTTAGGGAGCTGACTTTTAACTATTACTGAAAATGGGACCAAAGAAGCATGCGAGACTGGTTTGCCTGGCAAAGTCAGAATGATATCTCGGTGTATTTTCTGTACAGATCGATATCTATCTAGTCCCGTTCCGTCCATCATGTCTGAAGCCTGAGTCAAATATGATCGTTCAATCAGATTTGTTTATTTTTCAGTGACGCATGTGAAATGAAGTGTGAGTTGTTGAGTTCATTGCTCAACTCTATAAAATAAAAAACTAAACTCATCTCAGATTTTCAGAGTTTAGTGTTCAGTTTCTGCAGAAATTGACCATGCTTTTCCTTTCCGGTTATATTTTTTTCCTTTATTTTTTCCAATATGGGGGGATAATGTGTGTCCCTGATCGGCTGATCCGTCTGTTAGTTACACCCATCTGAAAAGGGGGAGATTTACTGGTGACCAAACTCACATCTTCATAAAGAAGTGTGTAATCTGGATCCCAGGCAAGAGATTAGCAATTTCAGGGCCGAAATGATCCAGATGATTTTAGTGACCGTGGGGAGCATTTAAAAACACAGTGGAGCACTTCCTGTATTATCAGATGACATTACAAGCTGGAGTGTTTTTAGTTTGAGAGAAGAAACAGCTTTAATAAGCAGGATTTGTGTGTTAAACATGTGTGACAAGACACAAGAACATGCAAAGCTGGAAATGTGTGTTGTTACAATTTTAACACATGGAAAATAAAAGTCTAGACCCGCTTAAAAATGTAAAATAGAAATCATTGTAACTTTAAGGGCAGCTTTCTTTCTAGTTAAGCAACTTTCACTCATAATTGTTTTGAAGACTTTAATTTCCCTGTTGCATTTTTTTTTTTTTTTCATATCAGGAAATCATTTATCAAGGTGGAGCTTTGGTTCCAGTATTCAGATTGGATCTTTGGCAAACACAGGTAAAACTTTTACCTGTTTACTGGTATGAACATGAACTCGAATGACCTCCCTGGATCATGTCAAGCAAAGCAACTGTCAACTTAATTATAAATAAATAAAATATACAGTACTGTGCAAAAGTTTTACGCAGGTGTGGAAAAAATGCTAGGAAACTAGGAATGCCTTCAAAAATGGAAGTGTTCATCATTTATTTTCTATCTATCCAAAAAAACAACAAGCAAGCATACAGACAGGAGGTACAGCTGCTGGAGACCTGGTGCAGATATAACAACCTCGGCCTGAATCCTTTAAAAACAAAAGAGTTGATAGTGGACTTTAGGAAGAACAGCTGCTCATGGGCACAGAAGTTGAAGTCGTGTCCTGCTGGAAATACCCGGGTCTGCACATCATTGACAGCGTAACCTGGTCCACTAATGCAGCCAATATTGTAAAGAAGGCCCACCAATGCCTGTGCTTTTTAAGGAGACTGCTGGACTAGGCCCCCAAGCCCTCATCACTTTTTATAGATGTGGGGTGGAGAGTACGGCCACTGCTCAGCTCAGGACAGGAAGGCTCTACAGCGTGAGGTCAGAGCGGCAGAGAAGATCATTGATATTTACGAGAAACAGTGCAGGAGATGGGCCTCCAGGATCCCCCTCTCCCACCCCCTGTTTGTCCCTCTGCCATCTGGGAGGAGACTGAGGAGAATCAAAGCCAGGACATCTTGGCTGAGGTCCAGGTGTTTTTGATGGGTGCACACTGACTTCTTGCTTAGACCGCCTCTCCATCTTGCCACACGTTTTACTTGTACTTGTCGGTTGAAACTGCTAAATGCTCTTGATGTACTTTTAATATTGTGCTTATTTATTATTGTTTTTATCTCTCTTGGTCACAGGGCCTCGAGGAATGCATTTGGTTCGGTCATGTGTTTCTTTCGCATGCTTGAATGACAAATAAAGAACCTTGAACCTAGAAAATGCAGTGAATGAACAAAAGAGAAATCTAAATCAATATTCGGCGTGAGCTTTGCCTTCAGTTCTTCTAGGTTTTACTTGCAGACAGTTTTTGAAGGACCTGGGCTGGTCGGTTGTTCCAAACCTGTTGAAGAACTAAGCTCAGATCTTGTGTGGATGGAGCTTCCTCACATCCTTCTGTCTCTTCATGTTAATCCCAGACACACTCCATGATGCTGAGGTCAGGGCTCTGTGGGGCCCGACCATCACCAACACAACTTCTTCTTCTTCTTTACACTAAAGATCGTTCTTAATGACTTCGGCTTTTTCTTTTGTTCGCTCACTTTGCATTTTGTAAATTGATAAAAACAAAGAATCATTATTTATATTTTTGAAAGCATTCATTGTTTACAGCATTTTTCATTTTTCAAACTTTTGCACAGTACTGTATATATATATACTTAAAGTTTGATACATTTTTGTAGTCTTAAAGGGCCCATATTACACAATTTTCGAATGGTTTTAAACTCTATACACCTTCACTAGAATCATTTGGACAATTTCAGTCCTAGAATTTCCGATCTCCACTAAACAAAAGGTGAAAGGAGCTTGAAAACCGCTGCCTCACGACATCACAAGGTGGAACAGAGCATTTTGAGCTTTGGAGATGTAGACAGACCGATAATAAAGGATTATTTAAACGTGTGAATGAAACAAAACACAACGCCAGGAATGTTTTTGATGAGGAAACACCATTCTAACAGGATTTAAAGCTCACAAAAGTCAGGTTTGTGTAATATAGGACCTTTAATAACTAAGTATGATTCTATTATATGTATTTGACTCACATATTGTTGGGTGTTCGGATAATTATAATACAATAAGAAGTTTAATGGGGCACTATGTAACTTTTCTGGTTTTTGGTTTTATCTCAAATGTTCTACAGTAACATATTTCTTCTTGGAGTGAGTAACAGCACCTGGACAACTTAGATCTTTGAGTCAGATCTTTGGAGAGGCGAGCCCACTCACGGAAACAATGTATGTTTATCAAGGTATTTTTTAGCAAGTTCATGAATAAATCCAAGATGGATACATTTAATGTCATACTATGGAACATTTCAGGCAAAACAACAATGAAGACAAGCAGGTGGCGAACATCCATCAGATAAAATACATTTTGCTCCTCAATAATTCAAGAATTAATGAGAAATTACTGCAAAAATATGTTTCAAAACTAAATATGCACCTCTACAATCTACAACTATCTCATATTCATATACCAACTAGTGAATGACAAGTTTTTTTTCTTTTTTTCTTTCTTTATTCTCAGTAAATATACAAAATCTAGCAAATGCTGTGTAATGTGTTGTTATCTAATATAATTTCTAGTTCCCAAAAAGGAAACAGTCTGATCCTGCGCTGTGATTGGTCAGAGGAGTGTGGTGTGAAGGCAGGAACTCCCTTTGAGAACGACACAGGGAGAACAAAGCTCCTGTGTTCTTTGGCATTCGGTCTAACCACATTTGCCGTGATAAGTCAAAAATTACTTCCAAGAATAATATGCAAATATATGGTAATTTTTTAAAAAGCGATTACGGTTACTTGCTTTGATTTTTGGGGGGTTACCAGGGTAATTTTTAGGTGCAGGTTCAGTTAAATTATTTTTATTTAAAGGGACCGTGTTATAATGTTTCCTCATCAAAAACATACCTGGAGTTGTTTTTGTTTCATTCACACACGTTTAACTCACAAATCCTGCAAGTTTTAGGCTGAGTTCTTCTCTGTTCCACCATGTGATGTCATGCGGGAATACAGGAAGTGCTCCACTGTGTTTTTAAACTCCGCACACCTTCATCATTTGGATGATTTCAGACGTGGAATTGCCAATGTATTAAAAGTAAAAATCAGCTATCATCTTTCAACTTGAAAACTACCAGTACATGACGTCACAAGGTGGAACAGAGCATTTTGAGATATAGACAGACTAATAATAAAGGATTATTTAAACGTGTGAATGAAGCAAAACATAATTTCAGGTATTTTTTTAGGAGAAAACATGATAACATAGATCAGGAAATAGCGTAATAAGGCACATTTCTAAGGCTGTTTTTTCATATTTTTATTGCATTTAGCCGACTGAACTCATAGTTTACATGTGGTTTTGTGCATTGCTGATTTTTACTTTTTACTTTTACCTTTTAACCCAGTTTCATCATCTACTCTCTTACATATTGGCACGATGCTTTCACTGTGTTGTGTGTTTTGACTGCAAGACTTTAATTAACAGTTTCAGCTTGACACTGATTTAATAATATATTTAGACATGAGTCACTCCAGTGATTCACGAGTAAATTAGACTTGCTCTCTTACTCACTGCTGACTAAACAGGTGTATTTTTTGTTTATATTCTGTTTATATCTTTTTTATAACTCGATGTATGTTTATAGCTGTATTCACTACTACACAAATGACTAAATCCAGAACAAAACCTGGATCAATCCTGGATTAAACCTGCACCATACCTGGACTAAACCTGGACAAAACTTGAACAAAACCTGGACTAAATCCAGATCAATCCTGGATTAAACCTGGACAGAACCTGGACAAAACTTGGACCAAATTTGGACAGAATTTGAGCAAAACCTGGACTAAACCAGGATCAAACCTAGTTTAAGACTGGACCATAACTGGATTAAACCTGGGCTAAATCTGGACTAAACCTGGACAAAACTTGGACAAAACATGAACTGAACCTGGACTAAAGCTTTATCAAACCTGGATTAAACCTGGACCATACCTGGACTAAACCTGGACAAAACTTGGGTAAAACTTGGACAAAACCTGAACAAAACCTGGACTAAACCTGGATCAAACCCGGATTAAACCTGGACCATACCTGGAATAAACCTGGACAAAACTTGGATAAAACTTGGACAAAACTTGAACAAAACCTGGACTAAACCTGGATCAAACCCGGATTAAACCTAGACCATACCTGGAATAAACCTGGGCTAAATTTGGACTAAACCTGGAATGAATTTGCACTAAACCTGGAATGAATTTGGAATAAACCTGATTTAAACCTGGACTAAACATCAAAGGTTACACAAGTAATCCATGGAGATGTTATTGCTTTGTCAGGAATATTTCACAGTGTGGCATTAAACCTCTCTATCTTCACGGAGACCAAACCAGACCAAGTTACAGGTCAGATCTGTGGAGAGGCGTCCCCGCTCACAGTCAGAACGCCTGTTTTTCTAGGCATGTTTGAGCTATAAAACCACCTGTAACTGAATAAATGTAAAGTAGAGCTGTTTAATGTCACGCTTAAAGGCAGAACAATGACATTTCCATAGAAACAGGCAGGTTACACAGTGCTCCATTAAGTCCGTGTATGGACAGGGTGTGTTTGCATGTATGGACACTCCTTAAATTATGCAAAACATTATTTCACATTTCAGGAGTAGTCTAACAGTCATCATAACTCATTTTTGTTTTACTTTCATATATTGTCCTGTATAAACCTATGGGACATGCAGCGCTCTTTAGAAACTGGCATGTTCTTTGTATAATATACTGTGAACAAAACCCAGTGTTTCGTAACACTTTCCTCTGCAGAACTTCCTCCTTCCTTTATGTAACAGATATTTGACTCCAGATGAGTTACATTTTCCATTTTTTAATGCTCACCTCCTCTGCCTCTTTTTGATTTGTCTCTGGGTCGTTTGACTGGGTCGTTTGACACTCTAATGTCACGGTTAGGAAAAATTCTGCACAATATATCCGTCATGTTTTATGGTGCAACTTAAAGGTCTCATATGACGCAAAATCGACTCTTGTGAGCGTTAAGTTGTGTCGCATAATGCTGTTAACTCATAACTCATTCACGCCTGTTTGAGTATTTCTTTATTATTGGTCTGTTTACATCTCCAAAGCTCAAAATGCTCTGTCTCACCTTGTGATGTCATGAAGCTGGAGTATTAACAGCTTCCTTTTACCTGCAGTTCAGTAAAGTTGGGAATTTCCAGAGCTAAAATTATCCAAATTATTCTAAAATAAAAGGTGTGTGGAAGTCTAAATCTGCAGGGTTTGTGTGTTAAACGTGTCTGACTGAAACAAATCACAACTCCAGGTATGTTTTGATGAGGAAAAAACAGTATAAGATTAGAAAATAGTGTAGACATGAATGGTTGGAACCAGATTTCATTTTTTAAAAGAACCAAATCTTTGTCTTTTACATTTTTTTTTTCCAATTTATTTTCATTTTTACACTGATTTGCATTGAACCAACACAAGAATCAGCACAGGAGCAGTGTAGGCAGTGAAACCTTTGTGCACTAAAAACATATTTGTCATCATAATAACTTCGATATATCCCGATATGTTGCAATTTATCAATAATTACTTCTAATAATATTGTCATTTATACCTTGACGCCAACCAAATTGTATGAAATATAATTTATAACATGCTTAAAATCATGACAACAGTGGATGCAGCTAACACATTTTAGTGAAAAATATTTAAAAAATCGATTCAGATGCATTTTGAATCGATTTGAGAATTATACGATGAAGTATCACGATATATCACTGAATCGATTTTTTCTTACACCCCTAATAATAACAGGTAGTTCTTTAAAGGTGCACTGCGTAACATTTCTGGTGGAGGGTTCAGCCACAGAAATGCTATTGCTTTGTCTAGAATGTTCCGCAGTATAGATTCAAACTTTCTATCACAAGGGAGACGAGCAGGTCACAGCCGTACGCTACATTACAGTTCAGATCTATGGAGAGGCGCCCCTATTCATAGAAGGAAATATTGTATTTTTGAGCAACAGAAACACCTGTAATGAAAAAATGTTGGACAGAAATGTTTTAAGTCACACCATGAAACATTCCAGGCAAAGCGATAACATATCCATGCAGACAAAAAATCACGCAGGACACTTTTAAATGATCGTTTGAGTGCAGCATTTTAGATTATGCATAATTTGGATTTATGTGTTTATTTGGGCAATTAATTTACATTCTTTTACAGTGGACCATATAACATTTGTGAATTCATAATAGAAAAAATAAATAATAAAATTTGCCCAAAAAGGAGTGGGAAGAAGAGAACTAATCTAACACAATGAGCTTTCTTTTTCATTTTTCAGACATTTTACATTAATTATATGAACTATTTACAACACACAAACACCCGCACTCTCAGTTTTTAACCGTTTTAAACACATCTGAGCTTTGGGCATTTATCTCTCTGATTAGTCTGAAGATAAAATTAGTTCTCAGGATTGGCTTCTGTTCCATCATAAGAATAAATATACAACGTGCCGGTCTTTTGAACAGCTCCTTGAAATGAATGTCTCCAAAAAATCCCCGTCACTGCCCGTCACTGCCTGTCTGGGTGTGTCCTGCTCAAAGGTGAAGATTTTATCATGATACAAAGAAAAACAGGACCAGAAATAGCAAACTTGATTCAATTCAGAGAAAGACAATATAGACAAAAGGTTGAAAAAAAAGCATGGAAAATTTGGTCACCCATCTCATATTGATACTTGGCAGCTGGGGGTGTGATACTAACTGGAGGCACTGCTTTGTCCCTGGACAAAACTTGGACAAAACCTGAACAAAACCTGGACTAAACCAGGACCAAACCAGGATTAAACCTGGACAGAATCTGGAATAAACCTAGACTAAATCTGGACTAAACCTGGACTAAACCTGAACAAAACCTGAACAAAATATAGACTAAACCTGGATCAAACCAGGATTAAACCTGGACCATACCTGGAATAAACCTGGGCTAAACCTGGGCTAAATTTGGACTAAACCTGTAATTAATCTGAACTAAATCTGGATTAAACCTGAAAAGTAACACAAGTAATCCATAGAGATCTTAATGCTTTGTCTGGAATGTTTGACAGTATGGCATTAAATCTTTGCATCTTTATGGAGACTGAACCAGACCAAGTTACAGGTCAGATCTGTGGAGAGGCGACCCCACTCACAGTCAGAATGCTTGTTTTTCTAGGTATTTTTGAGCTATAAAACCACCCGGAATTGAATAAATGTAAAGTAGAGCTGTTTAATGTCACACTTAAAGGCAGAACAGTGACATCAGGCTTTGTTAGACTTTAATGTAAGCTTTAATTTCACACTATCTTACCAGATCTCACTAAACTGATTTAACTGAAATTACAACAGGTCAGATGATTTGTGCTCTCCGTTTTTCAGCCCCTCTCAAAATCAAACCCCTAAACTGGACCATGAACACTTGTATTTGTGACAGGTTCCTGAAAATGTGTTGTTTAAATCCATTTTGTATTTTTTCTTGAGTTTTCAGATGATCTTAAGACGTTTTTAGCAATGTTTGCTAATGTTTGCGTAGTGTCACCATGACTCCAGTTTCCCCCTTCAACTCATATACTGTCTAATACATTACTAAATACTAAATACTAATAAAATACACCACTAAATACAATACTAAACACAATCAATCAATGAAATACTGTCCCACTTTATCTATAGGCTTTTAACTGTATGTTTTAATTGTATTTAATTTGTTTATGTTGTTGTAAGGCAGTGGTGGGGAAATTACAGCCTAAAACTATGTGGCCTGTTAATCTTTGTAACCAGGCCTGCCGAACTTGAATAAATTATAATAATAAACCTTGTTAATGTTTAATTTCCTTGCAATTTCCGCCGTTTCCGTCTAGATACATTGGTTCATCATCATTTAAAGTGAATTTTACATAGGGCTGAGTGATACAGCAATAAAACAGATAAAACGGAACATTTGACTTGATTTTTCTTTTCAAAATCGGTCTTGATTTTATGAGCATAACCAAAACAGATTTTAATTACTGTCATTTAATGCAAAAATTGTCCAGTTTCTTTTCTTTGATGATTAGACATGACTGAATCTCATTTCTGAGGCTCCATATTACACTATTTTCTGATCTAAGTTATAATGTTTCCTCATCAAAAACATATATGGAGTTATGTTTTGTTTCATTCACACGTTTAACACACAAACCCTGGATATTTAGATTGATTTCTTCTCTCAAACGGAGTCATCTGGATGATTTCAGGCCAAGAATTGCCCGTCTCTACAGAAAAAAACATTTAAGTTTGTATCCTCGTCTGTATTTTTATGTTTTTATGTGAATTGTATGTGCAGGTTTGCAATAAATAACTATTTAACTAAGTAAATAACTACTGCTACATGACATTACAAGGAGGAACAGCATTTTGAACTTTTTAGATGTAGATAAACTAATAATAAAAGGGTTACTCAAACGTGTGTGAAGGAAACAAGCACAGCTCTGGGTTTTTGAAGAGTTCATAATGTTCTAACATGTCTAAAGGTTCACACAAGTTATTTTTGGGTAATATAGGAGTTTTAAACTTTGATTTATTGCCTCGTCTTCATTTTATGTTCCATAGCTTCAATCAAATACAAATAGACAGACGCATATTCAGAAAGCTATTGTACCGGTAAAGTGTCTTTCCCAAGCATACAACAAGAATTCCAATGTCATAATTTTCTCTAAACGACCAGAAAACAAACACCTTCCTGCTAGTAAATCATTTTCTACATTTTTGCCTGGACAGTTCCACAAACCCCAGTAGAATTACCTTGAAAAGCTTGCATGTTTTTCCTGAGCTGTTGCTTTCACTGTAAAAGACGCACCTCCTTGAGTCTTGCCAAACCAGTTCTCCTTACACAGGAAAAACCCTTTCGTCACTATACACCATACAGTATAAAAAGCCACAGCCGCTGTAGTCTGCCCAGAGCGCTTCACACATCCAGAGCGACAAGACAAAATCACTTTATCAGACTTTATTTACTTTACTACTGAACCCAGCACCATGACGCAGCACCTCTCGTTCATGGCGGAGAATCAGAGGCGGATCGAGGCGGTGCAGAAGTCTTTTGGACCCACCGGGGCCCGTCTCCTGGACCCGGGCCGAGTCCTGATCGGAGAGGGCCGCCTGATGAAGCAGAGCCGGCGCGGACCTCAGCCCAAAGCCTTTTTCCTGTTCAACGACATGCTGGTGTATGGCAGCATCGTCATCAATGGACGCTGGTTTAAGAATCAGAACATCATCCCTCTAGGTGAGAAATGGCTTTAGAAACTTAGTCTTTAGAGTCATAGCATGCATGTTGAAACTGTGCAGGGTTAGTGCTTCTATAACAATGCATAGTGCTTTTGTGTTCATGGGCAAGACATTTCAGCTGCCTTGCCCAATATCTAGGTCAGATTGTGTAACTTGCAGCCAATTTGTTCTTAGTCTGCAGAGTTATTCAGCAATTTGACTTAAAAAAAAGAAGGAATGAATTGTGTTCCCCCTCCCTGCTCATATTAATTTAGAGTTTTTGAGCAATTGTATCTTTTCTTCTCCCTCGCAAAATAAAAATGGCTTTGTATATTGATTTCATTTACTTAAATAAGTCTAGACAGAGTTTTAATCCACGAAATTTAACACAAAACAGCCAAGTTTATTCCTTCAAAATCCAGACTTTGTAGAGAGGACGGCTCTTTCATTGTGGTTGTACTGACTTAATGTGTAGAAATATTATTAAAGAGTCACCCAATATAACTTAATTAAATTGTCCCTCTGGAGGCACTTTAAGCACATTGAGCAGCTAATAAACAAAAACAGTTGTAGTTTTCAATATACGTGACAGCTAATCCATGAAACTATTTCCTTAACATGTACCGATCTGAGTTATGTGGCGTCTAATCTGATTCCACAAGCTGTTTAGCAATATGACAAACATCTTCATTGTTTTAAACTCGTCTCGTTTGTCTTCGCAGAGGACGTTGAGCTGCAGGACCTGGAGAACAGTTTCCAGATGAAGCACCAGTGGTTGGTCAAAACTCCCCGCAAATCCTTCTACGTCTCGGCGGCCTCCCCGGACGAGAAGCAGGCGTGGATGGAGCACATCGCTGTGTGCAAGGCCCGCCTCCTCCAGAGCAGCGGCCGGAAAGCGAGCTCCATCTTCGCCGTCACCTGGATCCCGGACCCCGACTCCGCCATCTGCATGCGCTGCTCCAGGAAGTTCACCGTGACCCACCGCCGCCACCACTGCAGGAAATGCGGCTTCCTGGTTTGCGGCGTGTGCTCCCGAAAGCGCGCCCTGATCAGACATCTCCATCCCACCAAGATGCAGCGGGTGTGCGGGCTGTGCCATAGCAGCCTGAGCGGGAGAGAGGAGGACGACGGGAGGGTCCGCGGAGACAGCACCGGGCTCCGCTCCGATGAAGACGAGCAGGCCAGCATTGAAGAAGCGTACTATGAAAATAACGTTGAAGATGACTATCACCCTGTTAACTGGGCTGACGATAGGATGGACTCTTTTGCCCCTTATGTTTATCTCAAACCTGAGCATGTCTGGCCTCGTCTGTGAAGAGTGCACGTGTTTGTACCCATAACAACGAAGGATTCTGCCCATTTGTGCTAATTTAATGATATGAAGTAATAGAAAGAAAGCCTTGAAGTTATAATGAAGGGAGAATTTAAAGGGGAAGGTGCATAGGCTATGTTTCCTGGTCTGTCGTTAATGCTTTGTCTGGTTTGGTCCACAATATAGTACGTATTTCTTCCGTTTTACTACATTCCTCGCATTTTAATTGTCAAAAAATACTTTAGTGGAGTCTCCGACTTGTCTGCATGGCGATTGCTCAGTTTTATGCTATTCTGTGGAACATTCCAGACAAAACAACCACGGAGAATAGAAGATTCGAATCCTCTACGTTAAAACATAGCGCCCTTTTCAGTTTTCGTCTGACCGCTTTCTGAAAATGTGGTCACTGAACTGCCCTCGAATGCACTTACTATACAGACTATAACATTCATACCTCTAAAAACTGATGCTGCTGAATTGCTCTTAAAATGTACCTTGCCATGAGCCCAGGACAGACCTAGGTGAAAATTTGAAGGACAAAAATAATACACTTTATATTAATGTCGCGTAGGCACCGTGTGCAATATTAACCATGGTATTAAGTTACTTTAAATTGTAATTGTTAATAGTAATGAATGTAAAAAACTCTACTGTACATAGTTTATTTATTTTCTTATGTGCAATATGAAATTTTCATAGTTTTGAAGCACTTTTAATGTGAATGTGAACCTTTAATGTCATTGTCCGTCAAACATCTGTATATACTGTCATGTCGTGTAATGTTATATGAACTTTTGTATTTATAACCTTAATAAACTAACTAACTGTAATCAATTCAACTGTTTTTTATTGATTCCTATAAGAAAAAAAATATTAAATTAAAATTCACACATACAAGTTGACCCAGGTCTAAATAATAGTCATATATAATGATATAATAATAACAATAGTCAATAATCATATAATAAAATACTATTCTGTATGTGTAAGAGTCATAAAATCAGTAAATTATGCAACCATAATACAAAAAAATTCACATAGGTGCTGTATTGTGGGCACTTGCTGTCATGTAGTGCATTCCTTGTGTCATCAGTGTTATAATACTCCCTACAACAGAAGCATAGCCAGACTGGACTGTACTAGATTGGACTGGGCACTTTCACAGTGTTTTGAGGGTGCTGGGTTCTGTACTGACAGTAAACAAACTTCCACTACTTTAAAACTCCAGTCATGCCTCTTCTCTTCAACTCTTAAACTACTACAATTTATTCTACGGCACATAATAGTACCAGGAACAGCCCAAGCAAAAGTGTTTCAACGAGTGCTTGAGCGACAATGCACACAACTATTATGTTATTTTTATTTAATTATTTATTTAAAAAGTGTGTGACGTTCGAACACGAGAACTGTGCTGTGTTGACAGAAGCCGTTCGATATGGTTTAATACAAATAAACAGGTTTATACAGACCGATGAAACTGGTGAAATTATGAGCCAGTCTCTGTGGTTTGACCTGAATGCCTAAAAGAGAACCTGTTATTGTTCATGTGTAAATATGGTTATAGGTGCTTTACCATTGTGAAACTGACCAGCATTTGTCAAATGTGGGTCCTACGTATTTACATCTTAACCATTGCAAAGTGTTTGAACTTTGACTCAGCTGTGTACCTTTTATTTACTGTCCTTTGTTCACAGCTCAGTCTAGTATGGGAATGACAAGAGCTGGTGGACAAAAAGCAAATTGAAAACCCTAATCCTTATGAAGTACTTATTAAATAAAAATGAATTGGGCCTAAGATTGAACCTTGAGGGACACCTTTTCATAATGCATTTAAACGCTATTTGTTAAAACTGACATTATTATCGTCATGAGGACTGCGTATTATTGACAAAAAGTTATTGCGTTGGTACACTTACTGTTCTGGTGAGGGGTCTCCATGGAGTAACTACATTTGGTTTACCAAGAACTTTCCACATTATTAAACTTTTTATATTTATTAGGTTACAGATATTTTTATTGCCACACTTACAGTGAGCACGACTATATCTTCTTCAAAGATCTGACCTGTAACTTGGCTTGGTGGCATTGCCTGTTTGTCTTGGAGATCAATAGATAAGTTCATGCCATACTGTGGAACATTCCAAGTGAAGGAACTGACAAACAAGTGGTGGACTCTCCATCAGAAAAGTTACAAAGACGTTTTTAATGTTGAAATGGTAAATAGCTGTGGTGGAAGAAGTGCTCAGATGTGATACTTAAGTTAAAATGCAGATACTGGACCAAAGATACTTCACTAACAGGGACCAGGCCAGCAACAACATTGTGCGAAGAAGAAGAGTTTATTATTGGGAGATGAGGCAGGACAGAGATGGCTGGGTTGAGACTCTAGGGTGGGGGTTCAGTCTCAATCGTCAATTGGCCCATCCGGAACAGGACCCCCCTCGTAGGCGTCTTATGCCTAGAAGACGAACAAGATTGGGGTTGGGAGGGTGGGGTCGAGTTAGCTGAGTATTTTTTTTCTAGCTCTTTTTATTTGTAAATGTTTGTTTGCTCAAACTACAAATGTGTAAAGTAAACCCCTCAGCCTTTTCAGCAGGTCTCAGAGAATAATAAAAAATTACTTTTCAGCTGAGTTCAAAAATGTAGTGGAGTACAAAGTACAGATACCTGCTCTCAAATGTAGTGTAGTAAATGTAGTAAATATAAAAAGTACCCACTTTAAAATGTTCTTAAGTAAAGTATAGATATGTTAAAATTAATACAGTGCTTTGCTACTTTTACCTTTTTACATCTCACCACTGGCAAATAGTTACATAAACAAGTGATACTGGTGCAAGTATTATTATTATAATTATTAGCATTTGTGTTATTTGCTCCTTGAAACTTGGACAGAATCCATGTATATTCCAGGAACAAAAGGATTTTACTTAGTCATCTTTAGTTTATCAGTGAAGAGGAAGAGGGTGTTGACGTGCATGTGTGTGTGTGTGTGTGTGTCTTTGCGTGTGTCTTTGCGTGTGTGTGTGTGTGTCTTTGCATGGATGTGTGTGTGTGTGTCTTTGCGTGTGTCTTTGCGTGTGTGTGTGTCTTTGCATGGATGTGTGTGCGTGTGTGTGTGTGTGTGTGTACAGGATAAATATCTGACTATGACTAATTGTTGTGGGGTTTTTCCACTGGCATTTCCACATAATGATGATGTAAGATGACTCTAATATCTTGTCTAATCCCAAACAAAACACTAGTCCAAGACTATTGTTCGATGTTTTTGACCCCAGACAGAAAAACTTTAAAACTAATACAAGGACCATATGTAAAAATCGGTAACCAGAAATGTGTGAGAGATGGCGGACATCACGAGAAAAGCTTTAGGGGAATGTTGTGGCCACCACCTTTTAAACTATATGTCCTCATTGGGTTTTCCAAGCCTCTGAGCTTCTGAAATCATACAGGTGCTGCAGGTTGAGTGATGGTGGCAGGTACGGTGGTGTATACAGGAGTGGACAGCAGCAACAAGGTCCTAGGTTCAATTCCTGACTGGTGGGATTTTTCTATGTGTATGTTCTATCTTTGTTTTATGGGTTTATCCTTTCTGAACTACGCTACCGTTCAAAAGTTTGGGGTCACTGAGAAATGTCCTTATTTTTGAAAGAAAAGCACAGTTTTTTTCAATGAAGATAACTTTAAACTAATCAGAAATACACTCTATACATAGCTAAATGTGGTAAATGACTATTCTAGCTGCAAATGTTTTTGGTGCAATATCTACATAGGTGTATAGAGGCCCATTTGCAGAAACTGTAGTGTTCTAATGGTACAATGTGTTTGCTCGTTGCGTCAGAAGGCTTGTGCAGTCATGTTAGCACAGATGAAAACAGTTCAGCTGGTTAGAGAAGCTATAAAACTAACCTTCCTTTGAGCAGGTTGAGTATCTGGAGCATCACATTTGTGGGGGTCGATTAAACACTCAAAATGGCCAGAAAAAGAGAACTTTCATGTGAAACTCGACAGTCTATTCTTGTTCTTAGAAATGAAGGCTATTCCATGCAAGAAACTGTCAAGAAACTGAAGATTTCCTACAATGGTGTGTACTACTCCCTTCAGAGAAGAGCACAAACAGGCTTTAACTAGAGTAGAAAGAGAAGTGGGAGGCCCCGCTGCACAACTGAGCAAGAAGATACGTACATTAGAGTCTCTAGTTTAAGAAATAGACGCCTCACAGGTCCTCAACTGGCAGTTTCATTAAATAGTTTCCGCTGGCCTTCAGGGCAGAGCAGACAGAGTACACATTTATGAATCTGGGACGACCGCACTGAAATCGATAAAACGGGGAACGTCATGACAGATATTTGAATCAGCAGAACAAGTTTCCCTGTCTGAAAATGCACAAAGTTCTTACCTTCTGCGTGTTTTTCACAGAGAAAATATTCAGTATTTTCGCTAAAACAGCCTGAAGTACGTCTGCAGACTTCACCATGTTTGTTTTGCTTTACTTATGGCTTCTGGACAAACCTATATGCTGCTCTGTGATTGGTCCTTCTGCTGCTGGGTGAATTTGAGTCTCGCAAGATGGATATTTGTGAGTTTGTGAATATCAGAGGAATTCATCTTTCTGTGTAAAGTGAGGGAAGTACGGGGCTCATTGTTCTTGTAAGATGGATCAAATGAACAAAAAAGGCTTTGTCACTATAATGAATTCTTACTCAACATCAGTACAACATAACATCTTCAACTATCATGTTTCAGGAGCAGTGTGTGACTGAATTACAGCTCACAATGCCTGGGGCTCCTTCTGAAAGTTTAAGTGAAATAAATTCTTGTTGTTTATTAACCTGACTCTCTCCTTTGCCACAGTAAACACATTCTGTAGGCCTAATATTTCATCTCTTGTTTTGTCCTTCTGACCTGTTTTCTTACAGGGCAGTGGGCCCCTGTTTGACTGATTTACACAAGAATCAGACTCATGGACTCAGACAAACATGCCCAGAGCCACAGAGCAGCAGAGAATAGTTATTTTACTTTACAGTCTGTGTTGAGACAGGAGGGAGCTGTCAGACCGGTCTGTGTGTGAACACTGGAAACGTGAGCTCACCTGTCACTTTATCAAATGTCACCATCATCAGCTTAGTTTTCTGGCTCAGATTTTATCTTCTTTTACTGCTACTAAAATTACTGCCAAAAACCTTAGCTCCTATTGTTATTTTCTTGGAACAGCAGCTCTCTACTCTTTTATTATTTGTTTTTTAAAGCTCTGAATGGACTGGCCCCACAATACATTTCCAACCTCCTCCACATTTACATCTGAGGCCCAGCTCCAGGTCGTAGTGCCTAAAACGAGACTTAAAACCAGGGGGGACCGGGCTTTTCCTGTGGCCGGATCCAAACTCTGGAACGCTCTCCCCACCCTCATCCGAACAGCCCCCACAGTGGAGGGTTTTAAGTCTCATCTTAAGACACATTTTTGTGCTTTGGCTTTTAGTACCACCTGAGCTGAGTGTCCCAAACTGTATGAAATGTGAAATGTGATACATGTAACCCACGTGCAATACAATTATGTGCAATATGTAACTCATCTGTGAAATACTCTACCTACACCTTATTTAATCCTACCTTCACCTTGTATATTATATTTTATTACATTTTTATTATATCTGTATTTTATTATATTTTTATTATAGTGTTTACTTTTTCCCTTGTATTTGCAAATACTTTTCTAGCAGTACTAGTTACTGCAGCTAATAGTACTTGAATATCTTAGTGAGTCAACTCATCCTAAGCATTTCATTGCACTGTAAACCTTGTGTTGAACCTGCATATGACAAATAAACAATCTTGAATATAAATAAAGTGGATTGGATACTGAGCTCAGTCTGTTTTTCTAAAGCTCTTTACAGACAGGAGGACAACAGCACATCTAGAGTTGATCCACCTGCACCCAGAACAAGGCCTATATGAGTTTGTGTTTGGTTATGTTTGCACCTATGACCAGTCTCCGTAAACTGAGCGGGCTGAGGTCTGGTTTGTGGAGGTACGGCGCTTTCAGTCGTGAATCAGAGCTCATATTAGATGATTACAGCAAATGACTAAAATGAAGTTCTTAGAAGGGACTCGGCTCTTCCACTCACTGCGGGGTGAGTCAGTTTGAAGTGTCACAGCTGATGAGAAAATACACAACTTTGGACTTTCCTGGAGACACTGATAACAAAAACTCTCAGAGATCTTGTTGCTTTGCTTGTTGCTTGTTGCTTTGTTTGATTTGAGGCAGGGTCAAAAACAAAGCACATAAATAACTTACTGTAACTCTTTGCTTTAAAAGCAGTTTATCTATTTTAGGTGTGAAGAGAAGGTTTGTGCATGGGAAAAATCAGAGATGGACTTGCCAAAGTTTGACAAAAAAAAACTGTCTTGTGAAATGCATTTTTGAAATCACCTTGCTTATTTATTAATTACGCAGCCATACAAACCTTTCTCTTTTCTTGCCTTGCATATTTGCACATATTTACACCACAGGAACTTGAATCAACTTCATTTAAACCGCTGCTTTTCACACAAAGAGGAAGGAAATGACTTGATCAACATTTTGTGCTTGAACAGAAGATAGTTTCTGTTCCTTTTAAGAGAAAATAAGGCACTGAAATGACTGTGAAATCATGTTATTACCTATTATAGAAAAACACCTCGCTTTTGGCTTCTCACGTCCCTATTTCCTTCTTCTTTATAATAATTAGCAGCTTTGATCTTTATTTCTCCTCTGTCACCTTTTATAATGACATTCAAATCAATTTAAATAGCTCTATGTTACATTTATTCAATTACGGGTGGTTTTATAGCTCAAAAATACCTAGAAAAACAGGTGTTCTGACTGTGAGCGGGGTCGCCTCTCCACAGATCTGACCTGTAACTTAGTCTGGTTTGGTCTCTATGAAGACACTGTATTTGTGTGACATACAAAATAATCTTTAGTATTAGTGTATTAGCTATAAACCTGCAATAAAGTTACTGTTTTGAATGGTCAAGTATTTTCAAAAGTAAAAGTACTGTAATGAATTAAATATGTAAGAGTCTGCAATAATCAAATAAAATATGTTTCCGTGTTGCAGTTGTATGTCTTGTTTTTAGATTAATTGTACAGTAATAAGATTCTTCCTTTGTGCAGGTTTTGTTGTTCTTCACTAGAGGGCGCTGTGTGGTCACAGTCCAGTGTTTTTTTTTCCCAGGGAACCTCCTTCTGTGATTATTTTTAAAGGTAAATTATCCTTTTACTGCATGATTGTCCTGTATGTATGTTCATTGTTCATATATTTTGTTTGTTTTTTTACTTTTAACTGCAGAGGGGTTCATAGGGGGGTCAGGTGCTATGAGTATTGGGCAGCACGCTGCCCCCGCGACCCAGCCGGATTAAGCGGGAGAAGATGGATGGATGGATGTACTATATCCATGCATTAGTCTATGTAACACGAAGGGTAAAATAAATCCAGCCTTGTAACGACCTAACCAACCAAGTTTAAAAATATTGCACTTAATTTACCATTTGACTCATAATTATGCATTTCCCTTTACAAAATGGGCATTTGGGACATTATTTTACCTAAATTTGCAGACATATAAATTTGATGAACTCTAATCCACACTAATATCAACATATTACGAGTATATTTATATTATATTGGTTTCCTATTTTACTGCACACTACACAGCAAAAAATCTTGGCCAAAATTTTACATATAAACACTTAAATCTATAGGAAAATGACTTAAAGTAGTGAAATGATGTGTTCATGCAGTGAGATCATTTTACTTGACAAGTTCTCTTAAAATAAACGACCTCTAGACTAGAATGAAGCAGTCTCAGAACTAGTAAGTCGATAATAAATCTGAAAACAAGATCAATAACCTGATATAAGTTTTAAAATCTTGGTCAGATCAGAGAAATTTGTGTTATAGACTTTTAACATGTTTTTATTTTTAGATACATCCAAAGAGCAAAGTCTAACTGTGCAAACTGAAGCAAAAATACTGAGTACTTTTCCGTTCAGCTCAGTTCTCAGAACATATTTCATAACCTGAGCATGTCTGTCAACGGGCTTCCACGGGTAATGATAATAATTACAGGCTACTTACTATTACCACCAGAAATCTCCCTTCATGCACCTAAAACAACAAACTACTCGCATTGCTACTGGGTGTTTTCAGATTTTAGTGTGTGATAATTAGGGCTGAGTATCAGTGAAATTGCAGATACAAAACACACCTCGATACATAGGCCACAATACGATGTTTTTCGGTACAGTTTTGATTCAATACAGTTCAACAAAGGCTAAATCGTGGCTGTGAAACTAAAAGTCTTTATAGAACCACTAAGTTTGTGCAAAATTAATATTAAAAATCACCCTTTTTATGCATCAAAACAGTGAGAATGTCAAATGTATTGCATAAAAAAGTTTCCTTTCTCCAAACAAGCAACACAATGGCAGCTCTTTCACAAAATAAAATAAAATTTAGTACAAAAACAAAATCTAATCAAGTTAAGATGACTTGAATTAAGAAAGTTTTACCAATTTCACTGGACAAGTAAAATGCTCTGCCAGTGGAACAAGAGTTTTCGTACTTAAAATATGAAAATACATCTTACTGCACTTAAAATAAGAAAAACAACAACTTTTTGCATTTAAAACAAGAAACAAAATCAATTGTTGCTTGAATTAAGAAAAACACACTTATTCCACTGGAAGATCATTTCAAGTTGAATCTATTGAAATAAAGTAAAATGTTCTTAATTTAAGTCATTTTAACTTACCTAGATATTGTTTTTTCCAGTGTAAGATATACCAGAAAGATAATCTTGGCAATATATCGATCAAATTAATATATATTTCAATATTTTTGGACAACCCGAGTGATAGTGTCTTAGTCTCAGATGGGGACAAGACACTTTTATTACTTTACTTTGCACTTGTCTCCTATCTGTATTAAATATAATTGGATTTTAATACATATTGTGGTGTTATTTGACATATTTGACCCGTTTCCAAACCAAACCCTGACTTTTCCGTGTCTTTTGTGGTCTCCCCTGCCCGTGTTTCGGCCCCGGTTTCCCTCTCAGATCCGCCCGCAGGTTTGAGTCTGAGCTAAAGCCGTGAGCCTGGACCCGAGGAGGATTATCTGGTAACGAGGTTAAGTCCACATCAGCGAAACAGAGGATTGGAGGAGCAGTGCCAGACCTGACCCCGTGGAGAGGCCTGAGCAGAGGGAGGCTCACTCTTTATAGACCAGAGACACTTCCGCCGCCAGGGCTTTAACCTACATTACCTGCTTTTCTTTCTTTTTTTATATATATATATTTTTATTTGTCACATAATCATTTCTGTGCACATTAAATGAGTTTGGGCTAGTGTAATGTCACAATTTACAACCAGGAAGAAACATTTTAAACCTAAAAATTGGCCAAACTGGGAGAAAATCGTAAAATGTTTATTCAAATCTTAAATATCTTGATTGTGTTTTAGTAAAATGAGCAGTTTCACCTGTAGTGTTGGGACAAGAACTCAAAAAAACCCCACAAAACTGTAACATTAAATAAAGCAAAAACTGTGAAGCAAAAACGATGAACTGAACGGCACAATTTATTTGTCAAAAATTATATAAAAATCTTGTCTTATTGCGGCCTCGTGGACTGAATCCCTCGTCTCGATTAGCTGCTTTTCTTCAACATTGTTTCTGCGGTGACTTTTGCTATCTCAATGTTTTCAAGAGTTGTGCAGAGTTATGTTTCAATCTCTATCACTAAATACAATCGATCAATTAAATACTGTCCCATTTTAACTATAGGCTTTTAACTGTATGTTTTAATCGTACTTAATTAGTTTATGTTGTTGTAAGGCGAAGGCGACCTTGGGTGTCCAGAAAGGCGCCTAATAAATAAAATCTATTATTATTATGAGACATTTAAAGTTTTTGTCGAGGCATCCAAACCCATAAACAAGACGTACAGTTTTAAGACATAAGTATCCAATGAAAAAACACTGTTAACACGGTTCCAGCGCTGTTATTGTCCTGGTTTAGTCCCAATTTGTATGTGTTTGTGTGTTTGTATGTCCACAGTCTATTATTATGTGCACCTAGGGCCAGGATAAAAACTGAAATTTGCTGTAATTATGTCCATGAAATATGCACTATCCCAATCAAATAAATACACACAATAAAACTCCTTAAAACTTTAAACACTCACAGGAAAAAGTCATGGATTGTTGCTTTTATTGATGGCTTTATAACTTGTTTTTCCTCATTCTTTTGCAAAATGTATTCAAAACAAAATAATGGAGTCTAAAAAGTATTGAAAATCAGATGCAAATCAATGCTAAAACTAGTTTCGAAACTAGAAACAGGTATTGATACTAAAAAATCACATTCACAGTCACATTATTAATCATAACACTTACTATTATTATTAAGTTTAACCACTTGATTAAACACATCTTTTCTCTGTTCGTCTTTTCCAGGGGTTTTCCTTGTCTGGATCTCTGGGAGTTTGGCCCCAGTGTCCTGAGAGTCCTCCTCAAGTCCTGCTCTAGTCCTCTGGTCCTGCTGTAATCCGGTTATAGTCCTGGTAATCCCGGCCCGGGCTCTGGCTCTGGTCGTCTCTTCAGGTCTTTTTGTGGGAGGCAGCTGGACCCTCTGGACTCAGGTAGGACCCCGACTCTGACCACACCCACCTCCACATCACCATACAGACATTTTAAGATTATTGGGTTAATTTGACTATTCAGGTCCCAGTATTATAGCAACAAATAATAGTTAGAGCTATTTGGAAACCATAACTAATGCAATTTTTCTGATAAGCATCGCAATTGTGAATGGTTTTCCCATTTATGTTTTAATAACGGGATTCTCTTCAAAGTTCACATTATAAAATACGTCCAGACGAAATGACAAAAAGACTGAAATATGAACTGACAAATGAATACACAATGAATCACGTTTCAGTTTGTACCGATCTAAACTACAGGGTTATAGCAGTTTTATATAAAATCAAACAGGATATTTTGTTGTTTGTGAAGGAAACTATGGTACTTCCAAAATTGCAGCCTTTGAGTCCATTCAAGTCACAATTTTGATTTGATTGTGATTAATCTCGCATAATCAGGACAATTTAAGAAGCAAAATGCAGATGGCTGTTTATGTCTTATAAACTTTCAGGTCACATACCAGAGGAGTAGTATCTTACATTATGGATTTAACTGTTGTTTAATTATTAAATCGTGGTTTGATTTGATACTGTGAAATCCCTACCCAGGGTATCCCCAGATTTGACTACCTCAAATTTAAGACTTTATGAAGACCTTTTTAAGACCACTTATATGAAAATTAAGACCAACATCGCACCCATTATGCAGGCGAAAAACACCAGATCCAATTCTAATAATGACCGTTACTCACTGCTTTAAATAACAAAAACACTTTCATTACAAAATCTCATTCAGAACTCATTTAGAGTCATATGCATTGCTGTAAAATGGCCAAAAAAAAATCATTTATAACATTCTAACAAGACAAACTAAACTTTCACATTGTCTCGTCTCACACTGCACTGCAGCCCGGTTGAGAATACAAAAAAATGGGCTAATAAAATTTAAGACCTTTTGGAAAAAAATAAGACTTGGACAACATAATTGAAGACTTTTTAAGGCCTTAATTTTGGAACATGAAATTTGAGACCTTTTTAAGACCTCTTGGCTACCCTGCCTACCACACTTTTATTTAATGACGTTTTTGATGTTACTATTACCTGTATATACATTTACATAACTCCATTTTAATAACAAACCATGTTCATCTTCTAAAGTACTTTTTAGTAATTATTCCAACTTTAAATATTTGCTGCATCATGCTTACTCATTCTTACTTTACTTCATAATACTTCATAATTATAGTAATTGCTTCTTGCCTAATTATAGTAATTACTTCTTGCCTATAACGAGTCAATACAAGTCTAATGTTCATCCTCAATTCATATTCTACAAATGTTTCCTTAACAAAATAACAAATAAACATTATGATAATCTAGAATCAGGAAAGAATCTTTTACAAACTGAAGACAAACATGAGACAGTTTTCACATTTTCACGATTCGCATATAATTTAATGAAATAAACATGGAACCAACTAGCTAAAAAACAAATGTCAAAAGAAAACTACTTATTCTTTACTGCTTTCATTCCCTGGTAATTGGACTTTTCTCCCAACAGGTGAAAAGTTCAGGCTGGTAATAGTAGAATCCCAAATGAATATTAATTATGTTATTAGACAAGACAAAAATATATTACGTATCATTTGGTTCTTGGTCCTGGATCATTTGCGAGCACAAGGTCAGTGTGAGCACAAAAAACAACAACAAAAAAACACTTTGCAAGTAAAATAAGTTAAAACATTAAGGAAAAGTTGTAGGAACTAGTGATTTACACATTCAAATTACAACTACAGAGACAGGCCCTTGTGACTGGAATGATAAAGATAAACATGGGGATAATAACTGGAGGACATTTTGTTTGGAGGAAATCCTTTGGTGTTTGAGCCTCATAAACTGTTTAAAGACCTCTGGGATTATCTGTAAATGAGCTCAGGCTGTGGAGCTCCTCCCTCTTGTTTACATATGATCCGTACGCATTTTCTGAACTGTGCCAGGGACTCGTATAACGAACTTTGTGATATACTAATCAACGCTTGGTGCACTGGATTAAATAATAATATTGAAGAATATCCCAATAAACCCTTAGGGAAATGTATTAAAGGTGCTCTGTGTCTCTATGAAAATGTTATGGCTTTGCTTGGAACATACTTGTCAATTCTTCCACACTTCTACACTGTTGGAACTAAGTCTCTGAAATTTGACTATAAATCTTGAAAATCCTGTCTAATCGCACTCAAATGCGGAAGGTATCTCCTCTCGAAAACGCACCATTCAGAACAAAATATAAACCGTCTTTTACCTGAGACGTCTGAATCAGGGAGACAGGAAACGGTTACAGACCCACTCATCTTTGTAAAGTTTTGTCAAAGTGTGGTTCTGGTCACCAAAGTGTGGTACTATTTATTGCAGCTATTAGTATTTCTTGAATATTAGCGAGTCAACGGTTCTTCTGATCCTGAGCATTTCATGGCACTGTTGACCTTGTGTTGAACCTGCATATGACAAATAAACAATCTTCAATCTTCAATCTTGGCTGACCAGGTTAGGAATGTACCAGTGTGTGGCATTAAACTTAGGTCAGGTCAGGTCTGCTCACAGTAAGAATGCCTGTTTTATGTTCTTCAGGGTATTTTTGAGCAGTAAAAACATCTTAAGTAGATGCTAGATACTGTTAATGACATGGACACGGAGGTGGTGGACATCCCGACCTGAAAAGTTTCTTAATATGGTTGTAACGATATCCAAGTCTCACGATACGATATTGTCACCGTATTAACCTCACGGTACGATATTTATTGCGATATCGTGGGAAAGCTCCTGATATGCTGGGGAGGCTCACGATATTACGATATTCTACATAATAACAAGACTGAGGTTATAAAATGCTTTGACCAGTCATTTGGTACAACATTTACTGTCATTAGGGATGGAACGATATCCAAATCTCTCTACGATATTTTCACCATATACATCTCATGGTACGATATTTATTACAATATTTTGTGGGTAAATATGCTACTTTTTCCTCTAAAAATGCCTTCGCAAGACTTAAGACTTGAATTCAAAGTGCTTAGAACAGTTATTTCTTCATGTAGTCTGCACTGAAACAGAGCAAAGGATCATGGTCTATGTAGTTCCCTCTGTTTTTTTTTTTTTTTAGCTATTTCTGCATCAGAACTGTTCATTTACGCAAAGAGACTTGTGATTCGGAATATTGTGATGGTTCACGATATTATTGTGAGACCTTTGACGATACGATATCACCACATTTCGCTTATTGTTACATCCCTTTTCCTTACTGCACCTTTTAATAACACAAATGTACATAAAATAGTACATGTTTCATTGCAATATATGCAGTATATACAGTACATATACATCACAATGAAACATGTACTTCAGTAATGCAAGTTAGCACCTTTATTGGGTCATAGACACTGACGAGAAATTCCCCACTAACTCAAATAATGGACAAATACGTAAAATGTGAAATAATTGATCCACTGTAATTACTTTTATCTAATCAATTTAAAGCATTTATGTATTGGAATCATTTTGTGATTCTTAATATCTTTACTTGTAATCTGATCAAAAGTGAAAGTGCTGATTGTAGCACTGTGATGGGACCTGACTGGACTTGGCCTTAAGCCTTCAGCAGAGTCCAGCTGCTGATCCACGGGTCTGGATCTGCAAGACTTTAACGATTTAATGACTTTAATGCCTTAAATTAAGAACATTTTACTTCATTTGAGCAGATTAAATTTGACAAGTAAAATTATCTGCCAGTGGAATAAGTGTTTTTCTCTTAATTCAAGCGACAATCGATTTTATTTCTTATTTTAAGTGCAAAAAGTTGTTGTTTTTCTTATTTTAAGTGTAGCAAGATGTATTTTCATATTTTAAGTACAAAAAGTCTTGTTCCACTGGCAGATCATTTTACTTGTCAAGTGAAATTTACTCAAATCATGGTAAAACTTTCTTAATTCAAGTCATTTTAACTTGGCTAGATATAGTTTTTTGCCGTGTGGAACAGAGTTTTATCCATATTTATCCATATTAGTGTCGTCATAACAGAAATAACAGCAACAAAAAGGTGTCCAGAAAGGAGTGGGAAGAAGAAAACCTATTTAATCCCTTATTTAACAGAGTAGACAGAAGCTTTTTACTCGTATTACTCCCCTGGCCTTTTGGTAAGCTTAAAGTTGGTCATCTTAAAGTCCCATCAGCTAAACGGTCAAGAGTGTGTGTGTGTGTGCGTGTATGTGTGTGTGTGTGTGTGCGTGTGTTGTATTTGAGCAATTATGTCTCATCTAATAAAGCGGAGCTAAAATAACGTAAGGGCCTCATAGGCTTGACAGTGGCTCAGGTGGTTAGAATGATGATCCACTAAGAACAGTGTTTTTTGGGCACACGGTGTTGGTCCTTGCCTGTGTATGAATGTGTTATGTGAGTGAATGTGTTATGTGAGTCTATGTAGTGTGTGAGTGAATGACGGTGGTTGGAGGGGATGGTGGTGCTGTCCGTCTGCCACTTTTTTGTCAGTCTGTCCCAGGGCAGCTGTGGCTACAGAAGTGAATGGATACTGACAGTGTGGTGCTTTCAGAGGCTGTCATTCAAAGTAACATGTATTTTGAGTGTAATTTAAAAGTGCACTGCGTAACATTTCTAATGGAGGGTGCGCCATCTGCTTGTCTTCAGGGAAATGTTCCACGGTACAGCTTAAATCTGTCATAAATCTGTCAAATCAGATCTGTGGAGAGTCGCCACTGCTCACAGAAGGAATTCATGTACCGTATTTAAGTCGCACTGGACTATAAGTCGCAGCCAAAAAAAATGCATAATGAAGGAAAAAAACATGTATAAGTCGTACCGGACTATAAGGGGGAAATTTATTTGATAAAATCAGAGACCAAGAACCGACATTTTGTCTTAAAAGGTGAGTTATAGAAGTTATAGTAATAAAAACAACCGATTCGAGAACTATCCGTGTATCATTCGTTCATTCGTTTTTCAATATAGAACCAAAAATAAGAAAACGAAAAAACTACTCTTTTCTTTATGATTTGTCTCTAAAACCAAAATGAAAAAACACATATTGATTTGTTGTTGTTTTCTTCATTTTTGATTCATATATACGGTCTTATGGACTGTCAGTGTAAAAAATTTAATATATAAGTCGCAGAACCACCCAAACCATGAAAAAAGTGTGATTTAGAGTCCAAAAAATATGGTATTTTTGAACATTAGAAACACACGTGATGAATAAATGTTAGACGTACTCGAATATGTTTAATGTCAAACCATGGAACATTCCAGTTAAAGCAATAACAGAGCGGACCCTCCACCAGAAAGGTTGCGCAGTGCAGCTTTAATATATTTTAATGGTGATAAATGCAAAGAAGATATTTTTATTGCTCAGTGCGATCATTGAAACGGCCTCATCCTGGTCCGCTCCTGCAGACTAAAGTTAATGTTGCCGTCTTGTTTGTATTAACCAATTACCCCGGCTCACTGGTTTAATGATTCCTAGTACAGTCGACTATATCAGTGTCCAAACAGAGCAAAGCATCATGGTCTATGTAGCTGCCATATACTGTTCCACTGCAACAAAACAATGCTCTAATGTCCAGGGTTTTAGTACTGGATAAATTGTAGTTTATCATCACTAATTTTGATAAGCACTAGTTTATGCTACATTCACTTTGGTGCCTTCTTCTTTACATTTTTTTTTTTCTTTTTAAGATTTGCAATTTATTTCTCTGCAGAGGGTATCACACTTTACTGTAACTGGAGTGTAGCACCTGTTTGTTATCGACTTAGACTTAGACTTGGACAAACTTTATTGATCCAAAAGGGAAATTATTTGGACACAGTTGGGCACATCACAATATATTAATAACAACAAGCAAAAATTTAAATGGTAATAATAAATTCAGACTAAGTAGCAAAAGTATATCGCAATTTCCACTTGGTAATGTGTTCCTGGAGTCTAAATTTGCCATATTTGATGGTATTATTATTTTGGTGAAGTTAGACTAATCTGTTAAACCCTTTGACTAAACTAGACTGTAGTGGATCACTATAAAGCCTTGTTTTTCCTTACTTACAATATCCTTTCCCAGTATAGATTAGTGCATTGTATAAACAGTAACTGAGTTTATAGCTATTTCATATCATACTGTAGTACATATACGTATGGAGCCCAAACTGTCTTTATTGCTTTCTACAATTTGGTACGTCTCATTAGAAGTACCGGTATGTATATTTATATTATTATTGAATTTCCTTTGGGATCAATTTTATTTATTTAACCTTTATTTAACCAGGAAAGTCCCGTTCAGATTAAAAACCTCTTTTTCAAGGGAGTCCTGGCCAAGAGGCAGCAGTAAATTCATAGTTACAATATTACAGACAAACACAGAGGAGATAAAAAACATTTATGTAAAACAAGTGCAGGTCATGGAGTTGGTCTCTAGGACTCTTAGATTAGTCTTGAAAGCATCAGAGAAATGAAATTAGCCGAGTTCCTTCTGCAACATGTTCCAAGATGAAGGTGCAGAGGAGACAAAAGCTTTTTTGCCAAGTTCAGTCCGAGCGAATGGAACAGAGAGCGAGAGATGATCCTGTGAGCAAAGAAAATAAATAAATAAGGTATATCTATCTATTACAGTGACACAGCTGTATTGGTCTAGACCTGGGTGAGATTAGGGTCACTGTGCGTCAGCCTTAACTCAAGCTGACACTGATCCTGGCCACACTCAGACGACTGCACTGTTACTCTATATAAAGTGTGTATGGTGTATATGTGAAATGTGAAGCATAGCGGTTGTTGCTTTGATTTTGATGGCACAAAATCAGGGAAATAATAAAAATTCATAGCACACTCAGGTGGCTGATGTCCAAAAAAAAGCATTCTTCAGATATTTTTTCTTGCTTTGGACCACAGTATACAAAATGGTCGCCAGTCCAGGTGCTCATAAAACCCTCCAACAAATGTGAGGTCCCAAAGTGAGGTCCGCCCACTCTACAACAAGAAAAAACATTCTATTAAATACAAAGATATTTAGAAAAACACCTTAGGTCTCTGTCTCTTTTGGACAGGAGCATTTCCAGATTCCCATCTCTAGGGGCAGTTTTACTTGTTCAGTACCAGTATATCTTAAGGAATTGACAGGATGGTTGAAATCTATAAAATGTGCCACAGGATAGTTCATGTTTTTACATCTGTTTTTACTCCTATGCTCTGCAATACGTGTTTTAAAGCCCTGCTTGTTTTACCCACACAGGCTTTACCACAGGCCTGGGGGTTCATATACATGACAGATTTAGTATTGCAGGATATAATTCCTCTGATGGATACTTCATTTCCACTGTGAGGATGCTTAAACTCGTTACAGCGATAGGTGTAGTTACACTGACTGCACCCACCACAGCGATAATTATCATCAAAGAGGAGTTAAAGTAGTTTGGCTTGATGTAGGTGGGTTTGGAGGAAGGTAAGAATCTACTAGTCTGTCTCTAGGTTTTCTTCCTCCTTTATACACCACTACACAAAATCAGGGGAATACATATTTGTGACAATCTAGATTTGTTTACACGTCCCCCTATTCATAAATTGCGTGCAAGACAAAAAAGATGAAATAACCCGGAAATATTAAGAATCACTGTTCCACAATTGCTGAACCGTATCATTATTTGTTTGGTATTGGCGCCACAAACTTTCCATATTGATCATTTGGCACCACTTTCTGAAGCAACTGAGAACACATAATTTCACTTTTGTTTATTTATACTGACAGAGAAGACACTGAACTTTGTGCCCGTTTGTGTTTCATGTGGTTGGACCCAGTACTGTATATGCAAATTTCCATTATAAAAACTAAAGCAGCAGACTTTAAAAAAAAAAAAAATTGTGTCATTCTCAAAACTTTTGGCTACAACTGTAGTTACAGAGACAATAGAATCACTATTGTCTACAGTGTTGTGAACTTATTTGCCCCTCTGTGTCTCTGTGTTGCAGGATGTTGAGCTGGGTGGTGAAAGTGGTGCCACAGCCTCCAGACCTGCCCAAAAACCAGGAGGTGCCCGCTGCTGCTGCTGCTGCTGCTGCTGCCCCGCCCCCTGCTCCACCGGTAAGTACTAAATACTAAATACTAGTATCGAAAATAGATCCTCATTTGAGCAGGTATCGATACTAAAAAAGTCACATTCACAGGACAGAAATGGAGCTTTCCTGAAGCTTTATAACGATTTTGAGATGTATCAGAACAAGTATAAGAGCACATAGATGAGTATATGCCCGTGAACCACTGATTACACAGATATAAGACCACATGGGAATAGAAAAGAAAGTGCTATGATTTATTGTTGATGTTTTTTATTATTGTGGTATGAGAATCCACCAATAAGCCCTGCCTACTTCATAATATTCTTTTATTTATGTATTTAATTTGTATTTTATTGGCAATTAGGATGTACAAGGTAGTCAGCAAACTGTTCACAGTGAGTCAAGTCTTTGTCCAAAGTCCATAGTTGTACATTTCCACATTCCCCATTCGTACTTACACAAGTTGTAATATAATTTTCATAAAAACAAATAATTCAAAATATAAAATAAACACTGTAGCTCTGAACCGGGGTGTAAAATCAGACTTTATTCCAGACAAAGTCAATCATACAGGTTCAGATCTATGTTGTTTAATATAATGTAATCATCCTACCCATTTTTTTTTTTTAATTTATGATCTTCCAATCTAAGTGAAGCAGTGAGTTTTTCCATATTATAAATGCTTAACATTATATCGAACCATTCTTCCATTTTTCGCCATCTTCTGGTAAATGCTTTTTTACTAGCCAAGAGCATAATTCTTAACCCATAATATCCTTTTAAACAGCAAATCATGGAGTTAAAAGAGCCAAAAACCACAAGAACTAAGCAAGTTTTTAACAGAGGAAATTTCTACATTTTTTTTTACCCTTTACTGAAAATCGTCAAATCACAACACGAAATCCCATTCCTACTTAAAGATGTAACTTACATCATCTTTCATTGCTTTGCCTTGAATGTTCCAACATATGGCACTGAATTGATCTATCATACATTTATTAAATTGTGTTTTTATTGCTCTAAAATGCCTTCAAAACATGTTGCAGGTACAGGAGAAGAAAGTGACGTTCAAAGAAGGTATGAATGAAATACAAATGAAACTTTTTAGGGTAAAGTTATTCACTATTTTAACTCGTCTCTTTCCCTTTGGCAGCTCCAAACACAAACAAAATTAATGACACCTCTGCAGCTGAAGGAACCAGGTCAGTGTTTTTTTTTACTGTTTTTTATTAAATGCTTTTTGGTGCAAGCCACGTGTAGCTATGAAACACAATAAAATACAATAAAAGTATAAAATAACATAAAATATAGTTGCAGTGTAGATCATTTACCATTCATAATATTGTCCATAAACTCACACAAAAAATACCTATAAAAGATGCTCATCTATTTGAAATATAGGCTTGAATTGAAGAGCATTTGTCCATGAATTAATCTGTCTTCATTTGTAACCTTACAGTTGTTTTCTCCATATGAAACACATCCTTTATTTTATTTTTCCACTGGGGAATTGTGGGGGGGCAGCGGCCTGAGCCAGGAGACACTTATAAGGGCGATGTTTTAAGTGAAATTCAGTTTTATAGTTAGTTATGTAATGAAATGAGAGGTGATTCCTGTTCAAGATTTATCCCTATGTGTGTGTATTTGCTTTAGATGCTTTTATAAAGGTTTTGAATAGTGTGTGTGTGATTTTTACCAGTCTGAATGTAAACTATTTTTACATTTATGTGTTTTGAGCAGTGCATTTTAATCGAGGAATCCTGGAATTTGTATAATAGCTACATACCTGTTGTTCTAAAGCGGGTAAAACACGGAAATTGAGCTTTTGAGAGAATTTTATCCAAGAAAAATCAGCTTTATGTGCGAGTTAATTTCCAATTAAAGATCTGTTGTGCTTGTGTCTGCTATAAAGCTACAATCTATGACACCCATGGATCATTATGTGAGAATTTCAATGAACGACTTAATAAAAAAAGACCAGAAATAATAGAATAAAAGAAACAAGTCTGCTGTGGTGCCCAAACTGCAGTGCCCAATGGGAGCTGACGTCGCAACTCTGATTAATTAGCAAGTTAATTGGAGAATGATATAAGTCCAGAGCTGTGGGCGTGTGCCGTGGTGATGAAAATGTTGATGAATAGTATTTTAGAGGATAATAATACTGACAAATCTGGTAAATGTACATTTTAGAGGATACGGATAATGATGAATTTGAAATCTTGTATGGACGGAAATTAGAATGAATTAATTTAGACTGTTTTAATCATGAAATGTTGTGGTTAGAGTTATAAAAAAATGTTTCTCTAATGTATTTAATGCCTTTTAATAATAATAATACATCAGTTTTATATAGCGCACAAAGACGATTTCACAGTGAAGTAATATTAAAACAAGGACAGGACAAAACAGTAATGAGGAGCAGTCATGTGTGGGGGCTGTAGGCTGTGAGGAAAAGGTGAGTTTTGAGCAGATTTTTGAAGGTGTTTAGTGAGTTTCTGATGTGAAGGAGGAGAAAGACTGAAGATGGAAAGTATAAATCTGGCACAGACCATCTTTGCTCTCTGAGATTAATGCTTTATGTGCACTGTCCTTGTTTATAATAAATAAATAAACTCAAAACAATCGAGGTTGATGGGCAAAATGACGTCTTGACAAAAGCGATTCAAGAGAAAAAAATTAATAAGAAGAAATAACGTTCATATTTCGAGTGATTTACTTTTATGATAGTGGCATAGAAGAAATCTGAAGCTCAAACATGCACAAATCACTCCAAATACAACTTTTAGAGGCAAATGAGAAGACGAAACAGCTATAACATGGTGCTATAACTCTGAAAAGTAGATTTTTGTATAACAGCACTTTAACGTTACTAGGATATGAATGTAACAAATGTAAGATTTACGATATTGTGATACAAAAAAACCCCACAATAACATTATTTCCTCAGGCCTGCGACTGCGGCTGTGTTGTCTTGGATCAGCAATGCCATGCCTCAACCCGTGAACGGAAACAAGGTCAGACCATTTTATTTACATTATAAAAAATAAAATCATGGTTTTCTTTTTGAATTACGTCACCTATAGCAAAACTGTTTGTGTTTTGTTTTATTTGTTTATTGTAATAACAGGAAGACAGCCCTCCACCAAGGTAAATATGATACTACTAACTTCCCCCTTGCCGTTATGTTGGTGTGAATGTGTGAGTGATTCGTTGAGGTTGTTGTACTTTATTTTTTCAATTTAAGTGTTGTTTTTGTGTACGTGGGTGAGGCACTTCACCCACTGTGTGTATGGGATTTAGAACTAAGGAAACAGCCATACAAACATGTCTTTATTTTGTAGAAATTGGATTAGTGACAAACCCTCTGTCTTTTCATTCCTGTAAAAAGCAATAACCCAGAAGACGAGTGAGTAACAAGAACAGTGGTGAATCCTGCTTTATAGTGAGCTACTGCTTCTAAAGGAAAATGTTATTGCAATAATATTTTTCATCTGCTACGAATATTTAATGCAAAATCAACATCATTATGGAGAATCAGGATCACACTGTGTCTGATTCTTATAACGTTTGAGGTTCATTTATTTATTTATATAGTTGCCAAAAGTGACGGAAATCAGATACGAATCAATACTAAAAATAATATCGAAACTAGATACTTGTCTGAGCAGGTGTCGATACTAAAAAAGTGACTGTACAATAGCTTTAGAATGATCTTGAGCTGTTTCAGAACAAGTATAAGAGCACATAGACCTGGACATCGAATAAATGAGTTATTACACAGATATAAGACCACACGATGACATAAAAGAAAATACTACTGGGGTGTAACGATATCCAAGTCTCACGACATGATATCATCACGGTATGAGCCTCACGATACGATATTTATTGCAATATCGTGGGAAAGCTCACGGTATTACGATATTCTACATAATAACAAGACCGACATTATAAAACGCTTTGACCAGTCATTTGGTACAACATTTATTGTCATTAGGGATGTAACGATATCCAAATCTCTCTGTACAAAATCTTCACCATATACATCTCACCGTACGATATTTATTGCAATATTTTAACTGTGAATCTGCTACTTTTTCCTCTAAAAATGCCTTCACAAGACTTAATCCAAAGAATGAAGATGTAAAAGTGCTTAGAACAGTTATTTCTTCATGTCGTCTGCACTGAAACGGAGCAAAGGATCATGGTCTATGTAGTTCCCTCTGCTTTTTCAGCTATTTCTGCATCAGAACTGTTCATTTAAGCAAAGAGACTTGTGATTCGATATATTGTGATGGTCCACGATATTATTGTGAGACCTTTGACGATATGATATCACCATATTTCGGTTATTGTTATATCCATAAGTACTATGATTTAAAGATTACATTCTGTTGTCTAAATAAAAACATTTTATTATCTGTATTAAATGTATTACTTAGTATTAAAATTCAGTTTTAGCTTCATAATAACACATTAATCTGTAGGTTTAAGTATGCTTGCCTTATTCCCAATTAAACTGCCAAATAGTGATCAGCTTTGCCTTTGTGTATTCAAGAAGCCCTTAAAAGTTGCACGCAGCTTTAGTTATTTAGCCTCAGCTTTCGAAACAGATATTAAACAGATATTTTGTGTTTTAAAAGTGTTTCTGTCCCGCAGCAAAGGGATGATGGCCTGGATCTCACAGGGTTTGGAGAAAGTTGTTCCTCATCCAGAACTGAAGAACAAAGATCCTCCACCTCCTCCTCCTCCTCCAGAGAAGCCAAAGGAGGTCAGACCAGCCACGGCTCCAGGTAACAAAGAAGAAAAAAAAGAAGAAATGAAATAAAAAATGAAAAAACAATGTATGAACTGAAAAATGTTGGTGGATAGAGACATGCATATGCGATAAAAGTCCAAAGACAAAAATTGGAAAGAAGAAAAATCAGATCCACACCGCAGTTTGTTGGAGCTCTCAATTTTTTATTGATCCACAACATTGTGGTGTTATTATTTTAATATTTTAAGGTCAAACCCTTCTTCAGATATTAACAACATAATTCCCCACTAGTGTGCCTTCGCTACTATTAAATATTTACTACAAAATTAAACTTTAAATATGAACATTTGCAAATCTAATTGTGGACTGAGGTGTAATTATTCTACTTTAAATCTGATTTGATGTAAACATTTTGTCGATCTTTTTGAAAGTTTTTTGTCTTCTATGTAAAGAAAATGTAAAAAGGTGAAAAACCTGTTGACCGTGTTATTGTGTTTAGCTGCTCCAGTGACGGTGGTCAGTGCTCCAGTGAAGCCAAAACCGGAAGAAAAGGCTGAAAACCCCACAAGGTAGAACATTATATTTTACACTTTATTTATTTATTTTTTTACTACACTGACTATTTAATTTATTTTTTTATTTTATTTTTATTTTTTTTTACTACACTGCTAGTTTTATTTTTTATTTTTTTACTACACTGTCAATTTTATTTTTTATTTATATATTTTTTACTACAAATTTTATTCTGTGTTTTGTTTTATTTTACTACTCTGCCGATTTTATTTGTGTTTGTTTTTTTTACTACACTGACAATTTTATTTTGTTTTTTTTTTTTTACTCTGCAAATTTTATTTTATTTATTTATTTTTTACTACAAGGCCAATTTTTTTTTTTTACTACACTGACAATTTTATTTATTTTATTTTATTTATTTATTTTTTTACTACACTGACTATTTAATTTATTTTTTTATTTTATTTTTATTTTTTTTTACTACACTGCTAGTTTTATTTTGTTTGTGTTTCTTTCCCCATTGGCAGTAAAGAGTTAATCATTAAAGAAGCTCTAGATGTGTAATGCTTTTCTTGAAATGTTCCACAGTATGCCATCTATTACATTTGTCTATCTCCATGGCGACATGCAGCTCACGCCACCAGGCCAGTTAACAGGTCATATCTGTGGAGAGGCAAATACCTATTTTTTCAGAGGATTTTTTAGCAAATAAAACTTCTGTGATTGAATAAATGAACGTTAAATACATTTAAACCAGTAACATCTTCATGCAGACAAGCAGAAAAGTTACACAGGGCAACTTTAAATGCCAAGGATATCTATGCACAGTCATTTGTAATAACTTTTCTTTTCTTTTTTCAGTATGATCGAGTGGATAAAGTCGAGCATTGAGAAGGTCGTCCCTCAGCCTGAGCACCTCAAGGCAAAAGCGGAAAACACGACCAAGACCGAGGCTCCTCCTGCACCCAAAGGTGACGACTACATACAGGATATTTATTTTAATAAATTAGTCACTTTATGCTTTGATTGAACCTCACTTTGATGCATGTTTATTGTTTTCAGTTGAATCTCCTCCTCCTCCTCCTCCTCCTCCTCCTCCAGCTCCAAAACCGGCCGCTGAAGAGACGTAAGTGCACCGTGATCAGATTCTGTACTAAATTCTCAATATTTGTACTAAACTGTAATGTGCGAATTATTTTAGATGAACCTGGTGAATGGATTTCTTTTTTAAAATACAAAAAAAAAAGTCGCCTGGATTTAACTAAGGAAATAGGTATGAGGTTGCTGCAGTTGGTCAGGTCCAGGTTCAGCAGCAGTGTGTGCTCAGAGAATGAGGTCGGCTGAACCTGAATATACTGAAGGACCAGGTTATTCCATCAATTTTTTTCTTCCCTGACGGCACGGGAATATTCCAAGATGACAATGCCAGGATTCATCGGGCTCAGATTGTGAAAGAGTTTGGTTCAGGGAGCACGAGACGTCATTTTTACACATGGATTTGGCCTCCACAGAGTCCAGACCTTAACCCCATTGAGAATCTTTGGGATGTGCTGGAGAAGGATCAGACTCGACCATCATCAGTGCAAGATCTTGAAAAAAAAGCTTCGCTGCAGTTCGTCTGCTCACTAATACTAAGAGCTTTGAGCACATCACACCTGAGCTGTGTGACCAGCACTGGCTCCCTGTTTTCTATCGGGTGCAGTTTAAAATGTTCTTAATTGTGTTTAAATGTTCACACTCTTTGGGTCCGGTCTGTTTGAGGGAATTACTGCAGCTCTACACCCCCCCTCCCCAGAGCCCTGAGATCAGCCGCCCAGCTTCTGTTTGGTTGTGCCCAAAACGAGGCTCAAGACGAGAGGTGACAGAGGCTTTTCTGTGGCAGCGCCCAGACTGTGGAACAGCCTTCCTCTTCCTGTCAGATCCTCTCAGTCTGTAGTGCAGTTTAAGACTAGACTGAAAACTCATTTCTTTTCCCTGGCATTGAATACCAGCTAAACAGTTTATCTTGTTTTTTTATTATAGTCCTCACATTGTGTTACATATGTCTTTGTTCTCCTTTATGTGAAGCACTTTGGTCACCTGAAGTTGTTTTAAATGTGCTATACAAATAAACTTGAATCGAATTGAACTGAAAACTTAATGCATTCTCTGACGCATTGTTTCGATAAGCTTCTGCAATGTCACGAGATTTATTTCCATTCAGTGTTGCATTAATTTTTCACCAAAATCTTGAGTCTGACTGACCGCTGCAAATCCTCCTCCAGCACATCCCAAAGATTCTCAATGGGATGAAGGTCTGGAACTCTGTGGTGGCCAAATCCATGTGTGAAAATGACGTCTCACGCTCCAATTTTTTCACAATCTGAGCCCGATGAATCCTGGCATTGTCATCTTGGAATATGCCCGTGCCATCAGGGAAGAGAAAAATGATGGAATAACCTGGTCCTTCAGTATATTCAGGTTCAGCTGACGTCATTCTTTGAGCACACACTGCTGCTGAACCTGGACCTGACCAACTGCAGCAACATCGTACCTATTTGCTTAGTTAAATCCACGGTGTACAACAAACAATACAGTAAATTATAACTTACCTCTTGTTCTCTTAGGTCTTCAACAGAGCAGCAGACAAAGTAGGTGCAGTTTAAACCAAGTCTTCGCTTTGGAATATAAATAATACCTTTTTTTTTTACGTCTTTATTCTAATATCCGTGTCCTTTCAGTGTGGTGGGGTGGTTTGTCAGTGGGATCGGACGGATGCTGCCTCAGCCTGTTCTCAAATCGGTGAGTTACGTTATTTTATTGAATATCCGTGTATAATTACCCTTTATCCTATATACATGAAGTTCTGCACTAAGTCACTTAAAGAGATAAATATTTAAATCTTCCCATGTTTTCTTTACAGGAAAACAGTGACAGTGTACAAAACAGTAAGTAGCAGCAAACTTATAAACATGCATCATTATACACGATCAAATATAAAACACATATTCTTTACTAAAACAGAAACACAATTTAAACATTTATTCCTCTTTAGGATCATATTATAGTTTAAAATATGTTGATTTAACAAAAAAAATAAGTAAATAAGTAAATAAATACAACCCAGCAAGCATTTAAGAGACACTGGATTGGTTGACAAATGATGGATCGGTTTGGTTCATGATTTGGTTTTGAGACGCCTGATTGGTTGATTGACATTTTAATTGTATTGTTATAGTAGTTTTAGTATTAGTACAGGGTCTCCGCGGGGTCTTAAAAGTCTTAAAAAGGTCTTAAAGTTCATGTTCCTAAATTAAGGCCTTAAAAAGTCTTAAATTATGTTGTCCAAGTCTTATTTTTTTCACAAAGAGCTTAAATTTCATTAGCCTCATTCATTCGTTAACAATGTTTAAAGTTAGTTTGTCTTATTAGAATGTTATAAATTATTTTTTTGTGGCCATTTTACAGCAATGCACACGACTATAAATGAGTTCTGAATGAGATTTTATTTGTTACTTAAAGCAATGAGTAATGGTCATTATTAGAATTGAAGCTGGTGTTTTTCCGCATAATGAGTGCGACGTTGGTCTTAATTTTCTTTTAAAAAGGTCTTAAAAACGTCTTAAATTTGGAGTAGCCAAACCTGGGGATACCCTGTAGTAGTATTAGGAGTAATGTAAATTGTTTTTTGGATCTTTTGATGAGATTTTGAGGCATTCGATTGGTTAATTCGCTTTTCCTGACCCGTGATTGGTTGATTGGTTTTGCCGGCTGCAGCTGATTGGCCGGCGTGCGCGTCAGTCAGTCGGGAGGCGGGCTCTAAATCTTCTCTCTGTTTCAGGGGGAACAGGTGGATAGAGCCCCTCCCACTGACTCCGCCCTCCGCCGCCGCCGCTCAGCGAGGAAAGACTAGACTTTAAAATGTAGCCCCAACTTTGTGTTAATGCAGAGTTTAAATATTATAAAACATTTAATTATCTAAATGACGAAAATGTACTCACTGACAGAACATGATTGTACTTGTATATACGCTAGGAGTCTTTGTACATACTTATAAACTTATTGATAAAGTAATAAATAAAGAATATTTATAGTGTAAATAGAAATACCACCTCAAAAGTAGTGTAAGATGGATTATACACATCATATTATAGTTTAAAATGTCTTGCATCAGTTTGATTTAACAACAAAAACAAGTAAATGGTAAAAAGCATGCATTTAAAAGACACTGGATTGGTTGAAATTTTGACTGATGGGACTTAAGAAGGCAAAGTTCCTGAATTAAAGCACGTTTTTAAGCAAAATAGGATGCTCAGATACTGTACATTATACGTCGAATACTGTTTTTACTGTGGTTTGTTGTAAATAACATCATGTACATAGTTTTTTACATGGAGACAAATGGTTAAGCAGAGCAACCAAAGAGAAGCACATGTGTTGTTTTACTTATTTTGACTTTATTTATGTTTTAAGATATTTCACTCACTGGGTGTTAGTATTTACTGATCTTTATTAGTATTATTTTCGTTTCTTTACATCATTTAGTCCATAGTGTAATAACAGAGACACCAGTGGATATGAATTTATAGATGCGGCTCATTTTAAAGCCAATAGAAAGTGAATAATTCTTCACAAAAGTATATTTCTGTATTTAAAATAGTGCTGCCACTTCAGCCTTTATAAAACTCTGCTCACTGTTAGTACTTAAGTTTTATGAGATTATAACTGTGAAGACATTTATTTTGTGTTTAACATGCGCTGGATTGTTGATGTTGAAGACGGTATCTGTTTTGTAACCTTAAAGACCTGATGAGATTATCCCAGACGACCTTTTCCCACTTTTTCCACGATGATGCTGTTTACAATCTGCTGGTGCTGGTCCATGTTACAAACCTCTGCTGTTTAATGAATGAAATCAAATGGAAATAAGATGCAGTATATGTAATGTAATGTATGATAATCATGTGTACAGTCAAATAACAAAACCAAAATCGTGTTTCTAGCATTTCAAAATAAATAAATGTGTATATTAAGTCGTGTGCTGTCAGTTTGATGTTATAGGCTCCTTGTGTTTGTGGTTAAAGCCAATCAACCAATCAGAGTTCTCCATTTCTTAATAACTTACGGTAATTCTTTAACATTCCGCAAAACATTTTAATAGAGAAAATACCTCTAGATCTGAGCTCGGTTTTAGTGCACTGCAAATTTCTCCGATCTGGCCAAGATTTTAAAACTTATATCAGGTCATTCATCTTGTTTTCAGATTTTTTTTATGGCCTTACTACACCAGAGACGGCATCATTCCAGTCTAGATGTAGTTACGGTAATTTTAAGATAACTTGTCAGGTAAAATTATCTGTTCATGCAGCAACATAATTTGACTACTTTTAAGTCATTTTCTGATAGATTTAAGTGTTTATATCTTAAATTTTGGCCAAGATTTTTCACAGTGTTCTGGTTTGGGTCACTATAGCACTCCTCTAATCTTTGTTTTTCTCATTTTCCTTCACAAAATTATCACAATTACAACTAGCACTGGCATTTAACTTATCATTCATTCAGCCCAGAGGTGGATAGAGTAGCCAAATTTCACTCAAATAAGAATAAAATAAAATGAATTAAAAAGAAAAATTAATTTAAAAAGATAAAATGAAAAAGAAAGCAAAACTAAAAAAGAAAGCTCATTGCATTAGATTAGAAGAGAGGGGTGGGATTAAATAAATTCTCTTCTTCCCACTCCTTGTAGGGCAAAATATTTTGTTGTTGTTATTTCTATCATGATTTCTCTAATGTTATATGTTTAATTGCCTAAAATAATAAATAAATATGTAAATAAATACAGAAATACTATATACAATACAATACAGAAATACAGAAAATGTTACTTCAAAACAATATTACTTAAGATGAAGTAGAAAGTATAAAAGTACATAGGGAAACTACCACCACTACTCAAGTAAATTAAAAAAGTGACTGTCTGGACAAAACATCTGATGCAACTGGACAAGAAAACAAAAATATGTCTGAAAAACAACTGTTCAAATAATTTCAGATTGTCAACGTGAAGCTTTTGTCGCTTTAGACTTACTCACGGTGGGAAAAGTAACCAAAAGTTTTACTAAAGTAAGAGTGCTGTTACTTCAATACAAATATTACTCAAGTAGGAGTAAAATTGTGGTGTCTAGAAACTACCCTGATAAGTACAGCTAAACTCTAGTAAATGCATTTAAATACTACCCACCTCTGCATTCAGAAAACTATAAAATGTATACGCGAGTCCCCACTTTCATTTCACTCCCCTACACAAACAAAAGTCATTTCTCGTGCCAATTCATATGTTTTAAAACAGTATATCTACCTACACATGCATATTTTTCCGTATTTTTTTATTCTTTTTTTTTTTTTTTATTGAAAAAAGCAGATAACAATGTGCAGAATGAAATCACAAGTTCCTGCTTTTGTTCTTTTTGTAAAACATACAAACTCAGAACAGGTTGGGGAGTCAGGGAACCTCTTTCACAAATAAAAAAAAACAGTCTGAAAGTTTTACATGAAGTCTGATCTCACTGGCTTTACATACTCAATTTAGACCACGTCTTGTAAAAAAGTTAATTTCAGTTTAACTCAAGATAAGCCAATTTACACATCAATGCACTCATAAAAACCATATAGACACACAAAAGCTTTACAAATACTACAGATGTGACACAACTATTTTACAACTCGTGCTTTGTTGGTTATCTGTCTGTTATTACCCGTTATTTTTTATTTTTAAGTGCTGTAAAATACTGTGTTTTGATTTCGTAGCGGCACTGAACAGCAGCCAGACCAAAAATGACCTGGTGTTGGAGGATCTCGAGCAAAACAATGAAAAACAAGAAGCACCTGCTCAGAAAGAAGACAAGCAACCAAAGAAAAAGGTACGTACAATGCGTTTTAAGGTTAAGGTTATCGCACTGGGGGGTTCTGCATGTATGTCAGTGGCGGATTTTTCAGTCTGAAGTCTGAAAACTCACGTAGAAATAATAACGTACGGTATTTTCACGTGATAAACCTTTGCCGTGTCCAGTCTGAAGATGCAGAGGCCCAGACAGAGCATCCACCTCTTAAGGACAGCATCAAGAAGGAGACGGAGGAGGCAGTTCTGGCCCAGGTGGAGGAGAGGTGGGACTTTATTGCCTTCATACCGTAAACTTAGTCTGAGTCAAGCGATTTGGTGTAATATTTATACTTACTCTGTTACCTACTGTGTTTTAAGTCTCGTATTAAAACCCACTTTTATTCTCTGGCTTTTAACACCGCCTGAGTTGTGTGACCCTCTGCGTCTTTTATTTACTTTATTTATTCTACTTATTCACTGCTATTTTATGATTTTTATGGTTTTTATGCTTTGTTTGTAAAATGTGTTGTATAAATCAAGTGAGAAAAGAGAGAAATGTGAATGAACCCAACCCAAAACATGCTACACAATTAAATATAATCAATTCAAATACTTTCTAATACATTACTAAATACTAATAAAATACAACACTAAATACAACACTAAATACAATCACTCAATTAAATACTGTCCCACTTTAACTGTAGGCTTTTAACTGTATGTTTTAATCGTATTTAATTTGTTTATGTTGTTGTAAGGCGACCTTGGGTGTCCAGAAAGGTGCCTAATAAATAAAATGTATTATTATTTTTATTATTATGAAAACTTCCTCCATTAAACTGGGAATAAACATCAAAACTTCATCCACAGTCACAGTCTAAAGCGCCTGGACGACACTAAAATGCCATGTACCCAGTTTAATTAGGAATAGTTTTAAATGTTATCACCATAATAGCTTATTGTCATAGCACAGTCCTAGTTTATTCTGCATTATTCTGTTCTGTTCTCTGAAAATCCATGTAATCAAAACCAGACTGTAGTACTTTTTGTAAATGTACACCTATACATAGTTTTATTCCACTTTCAAATATTTGCCAAAGCAAAACACATATGTACAAACCTGTTTATTCTCTCTTGTATTGTCCTGTAGGCTGCAGTTGGAGCGTGTGGCTGCTGCTCGGGCTGCAGAGGAACTGGCCCTGAAAGCAGCAGAGGAGGCCGTGAGACAACTGGAGAAAGAACAGGCTGCAAAGATCCTCTTAGACTCCACGAATGAACCACAAGACCAGTGAGTACAACAGTATTTAAGTGTCGTCCTTGTGGTTATGTTATTGTTCGGCCTGATTTATTCCACGTTATGGCATTAGAGTGTTTACATTTTGGACATAGGGCCTCATTTCCTCGTGAGCCAGAGCGTTGGAGACGTGTGGAGACACTTTTTTAAATATTCCAGTCCTTGTATTTGCAGAGGTTGCTGGTGCTAGGCTAGTGCATGTCAATGGTCATAGTCGTCCTGCCACTAAAAACAGTCTTTCCTGTTGTAGAAGTTTTCAGCTTGTCCAAGAAAAGGGTGGAAGTAAAAGGCTGGAGACCAACTGGACGTCTTAAGCAGGAGAAGTTTATTTACCATCCATAATACGGGCCCAGGGGGACTTGAAATATCAACATAGTCTGATTTCAAAAGAGAACATAATGGTACGCCAAGAGAAGATCACGGTGTAAATATAGCTTTTGTGAGTCAATGTTAAACTCAAAGATGTACAGGGAGGATAAATCACTTAAATTCTCTTACATTACCCACTCCACAGTGCACCCAATGACTATTAAAACCCCAGACTGTCGATGTAAATGTCTGTTATTTTAGAAGTAAAACCAACCTTGCATTTGAAGGATTTATGTCTGAGCAGCAGCAGTGAGTTGTACTTCCTGATAGAAAGCTCCGCATCGGCAGACTGATATATAATAATAATAATAATAATGCATCAGTTTTATATAGCGCTTTTCAGGACACTCAAAGACGCTTTACAGAGCATTATTCATTCACTCCAGACCCAGTGGTGGCAAACTACTATTGTAGCCACAGCTGCCCTGGGGCAGACTGACGGAAGCGAGGCTGCCAATCTGCGCCATCGGCCCCTCCGACCACCACCACCATTCACGCACACACCACTTTCATACTAGGCAATGTGGGTGAAGTGCCTTGCCTAAGGACACTACGGCAGTTTTTGCCACTGGCGCCCCACTGTGGCACCTGGAATTCCCAGTGGTCTCCCATCCAAGTACTAACCAGGCCCGGCCCTGCTTAGCTTCTGAGATCTAGCGGGATCAGGCTTTGACAAGCCGGTATGGCCACGAAAATATGAGAAAATAGTCCCTCAACATGCGACGATTCATGCGATGCAAGGTTTAGTTTTATTTCAGACATTATTATATCAACACAGACATTCACATGGACAGTCTGGAGTTATAATAGTTTTACCTCGGGTGACCTGTGGAGTGGGTAAGACTGTTTTTAGTGGCAACTATGGCCATCGACATGCATTAGCCTAGCACCAGCAACCTCTGCAAATACAAGGACTGGATGGAATATGGAAAAAAAAGTGTCTCCACACGTCTCCAACACTCTGACTCATGAGGAAATGAGGCCCTGTGTCCAAAATTCCGAACTATCCCTTTAATTAAGTCATAGTATAGTTGTACCAATACATTACTACTACTACTACTACCACTGCTACTACTACTATTACTACTTCAGCTACTACTGGTACTACATTACTATGTTTGTGTGGTTCAGGCTGCCAAACATCCAAGAGGAGGAGAATGAGGAGGACCCTGAGTAAGTTTGTAGAGCTGTAAACATAGTGCATAGTGCAGTTTTGCTTTTACATTTTACTTAGTATTTTATGGAAATTGCTTTTGAATGCAAATCCCCATTTTATTGTCATTTTAGTGTAGTAAAATTTCATGTTAGTTAGGTTTATCTCATTTGTACTATATACTAGCAGTGAGTACTAGTTATGCTATACTGCCACCTCCTGGTAAATCTTGATCAAGTTTCTACATTTGCATTTTTCCTTGACTTTACTGCACAATTTTATCTTACAGATATGTGTTTACAGATTATTTTTGCTGGTTATTACCTGCACTTATCAAATACAAGCACCTACAATATTTAGACTAATATATAAGATTAAAACACAATTCATTGGTAAAGACAAGTTGATTCATGATGGTGCCTATGTTGAAATGTCCAGGTTACAAACACTGAAGGAGGACAGTGGCGACGCTCCTGATTTAACCAAAGAGAAACAGAAAACTGTGGATCAGTAAGACCAGACAAGCTGCTGCTTATAGATAAATAGATGCAAAATGAATGGATGGAATCGCTATAGATGCTCAAAGGCACTGGGTAGTCACGAGTTGCATATACTTTGTAAAACTGTACTTCTAGTTAGAGGTGGGGAATGTATTGGAAGTGGATTTTGTGAAATTGTGATTTGGAGATGCAAAATTTTAATATTGAGTCTTATTTTAAGGCTTCAAAGAAGCTGATTAAAAATGAAAAAATCAAATAAACAAAGTTGTACAGTGATAATTCTTCATATTTGTGGCATTTTTTCAGTCCATTCACTTTTTGTGCGATACTTCCTCCTGCTTGTTTCCATGGAAATGTTGTTCCTTTGCTTATAATTTCCCACAGTATGGCATGATACTGAATTTATTACACAAAATGACTCTTGTGAGCTTTAAGCCATGTCATAACATTGTTGTTACTAAAAACAGAACTGAAGCTGTGTTTTGTTTCACTTGCACATGTTTCAGTAACCCTTTATTATCAGTCTGTCTACGTCTTCAAAGCTCAAAATGATCTGTTCCACCTTGTGATGTCATGTAGTGTTAGTTTCCAAGTTGACTGCTACCTTTCACTTTTTGTTCAGTAGAGATGGGCAATTATCCAAACGATTGTAGTGAAGGTGTGTGGATTTTAAAACACAATGGAGCATTTCCGATATTACCATATAACGTCACAAGGGTCAGTGTTTTCCGTTTGAGGGAAGAACTGTGTTAAACGTGTGAATGAAACAAAACACAACTCCAGGTCTGTTTTTGATGAGGCAGCGACATAATAACTGGGGCTGTCAACGTTAACACGTTAACGCATTCGATTAATCACACACACAAAAATCACACTAATGTTTTTTTAATGCAGATTAATCACACAATTTATTTTGAACGCACATGCTCCTCTATGGAAAGTGTAGATGGTCCTGAAAGGCGGTGCAGGTTATTAGGTCAGTGATCAGGTCCATACACGGATGTGAAGACGACAGATGAGACTGTGACTGGTGCTCAGTGGAAAATTTCTCTTCAAAAAACTGCCCCACGGGACATTAGATAAAACTAAGGTAGTTTGCAGATATTGCAGCAATGAACTCTCTTTCCTCAGAAGCACAACAAGTTTAAAATACCATCTTAAAGCAAAACACGTGTTTGATTCAGCGGCAGCAACAACGCTACTTGTACTAACAACAAACCGAGCAGCAATAAATTGCATTTTTGTCAAAATATTTGGGTGAAGAATATTTAACTGTGATTAATCAAAATTCTAAAGTGTGATTAATCTCATTTAAAAAATTCATCGTTTGACAGCACCAATGTTAACATAAATCTGAAAATAGTGTAATATGGGCCCTTAAGTGTCTCCACTGAGAATGTTCCGAAGTATGATTTTAATGTACTGTCTCCATGGAATGATGCAGGTGTCAAGTTACCTACTATGACCTGTGTAAATGTCCAGAAAGCTTATTGTTGACAATATAAAAAATACTTGTACTGTTCTTTACCTTCCGAGACTTTGAAGCGAATTCTTTCAGTACATTTCTATAATATTTCCTGAATTTGAAAGCATAAATCTGAGTCCTTTAGTAACATGCTTGCAGATTGCCAAACACTTTTTAAATGTGGGTAAGTCTACTTGAATATAATTTTACCCACCTGTAGAAACATGTCTGAACTTGCTTGCTTTGGCTATGTGCTTTTTCAATAGTTTTGAGTATAGATAGATCTGCCTTTACAGCTCAGGCTTCTGCTGCTCTCATGCATAAGGTTAGTTAATAGCATCTTTAATTATAGCTCATGTTTGCATCTCCAGTTTTGAACTTCATATATTTGTGTTGCTTTTTCTAAATTTTTCACTCACTGTATCAGAGCGGCCAATAAAAGGTAGGTTTAGACAGACAAACTCTAGTTACATAAAGCTTTACAATGCGATTCAGAACCACACATCAGAGTCAAATTACCAATGACATGTTTGATTAAAGGTGCACTGTGTAACTTTTCTGCTGGGCGTCAACCTTTTGCTTGTCTCCATTGAGATGTTTTTGCTTTGCCTGGGAAAAAACTAAAATCAAATCATGAAAACCTGCATTTTTACCTTGAGTGGAGTCGCCTCTCTGCATATTTGCCCTGTAACTTGGACTGTCAAAGCTACGGGGTTGTCTCCATGGAGATAGATTTTTTAATGCCATACTGTGCAACATTCAAGACAAAGCAAATTTCTTTTCAAACAGCAGTTGATGGACACTCCACCAGAAAAGTTACATAAGCTTGTTTAAGCACTTTTTTGGGGAAATTGAATGAATGACATTATACTTATGTATTGTTTAAGGCAGGAGTGTCAAACTCACTTTAGTCTGGGGGCCACATACAACCTACTTTGATCCCAAAGGGGCCGGATCAGAAAACTCATGGCATATATACCCCAAAAATAGTAATAAGTCCAAATGTTTGTGCAGAAAAATGCAAATCTATTACAGACACCTTTTTTTATTTGATTTTATTTTACAAAATATTATGATATTATCCTAGCGATCAGGCAGCTTTCACAGCAGCATCACTAACCTCTTGGCTCCGGGTGAAAACAGACGGCTGTTTCCTCAGTCCCAGCAATAATTCGTTTATCTTCTGTCTTCTCAATTCTCCGTTCAAGTTATTGTATTTTTCGCCAGCCACTTGTTGCAAACACACTGAGCACACAGGTTTCCCATTCACCTCCATGAACAAATAGGAATTAGTCAATTTTTCTTGGAAAATCCTGCACTCAGCTCCACTTTTCTCATTTTTGACATTTTGTTGATGAGGGCGTCACGGTCAACAGTCAAAACGATCGTCCTTTAAGAGCGTTTGGAAAGAGGAAAGTCTTAATTTGTGCTGCTCTGGTAGGAGAAGCAGGAGATGCTGCAATGCTAAGCCCTACAGAAAATTACCAGAAAAATCAGAAAATTTTAAATATTTTAATAGAAAATCAGTGAAGGGCCAGATTAAAGGTCTTGGCCACATGTTTGACAACTATGGTTTAAGGATTTTATTGGATGAAAACCATTTAGAAGCAGCTGCCTGTCATAACTTTCTCAAAAAGATTGTTCCTCCATCATGGTTCAATATCAGAGCAAGTCTAGCAGTTCAAACTTAGCCTCGATTATGGGTCAAAATCAATACAAGACATTTATTGTATTTGCTTATTATTTATTTCCTCATTTGTTTATATTAATCATCAATGAATTCATTATTTTTTACAGACGTGTTGCTGACGTGTGTCCGGCAGATAGTCCCAAAGCCCCAGACCAAAACGACCAAGTGAACTCTGCAAAAGAAGTGACTCCCTCCTCGACAGAAGTGGAGCTGGTTTCTGAAAACAAAACTGAGGAGGCCAAAGAAACTCAGGCAAAAGAAGCAAAACCGCAGGAGCCGATCACAGAGCAGAAAAGGCCAGAGCAGCAGCCGATCGCGGAGAAGGAAGAGTCTAAACCAGTCACGCAACAGCCTGAGCCACAAGCCGCAGAAGCCCCGCCCACCAACGCAGAACAAGTGAGGCCAAATTTACGAATTATTTACTTTTGTTCAGCTGTATGTCCAGACTTATTCAGGGTCAGGATAAATTCGGACAGTTGCCAGTTTTTCAGTGGTCAAAGTCCTCAATATGGTGCCCACAATAGGAAAAGATCATGGCTACCCAGGTTTAGTTGTGATTGTACTGACCTACGTTTTTGTAACCTGATAAGAGTGCAGGTCACATACAGTTTCTTTAATGATCATTATATCAAAATGTACCTTATTAAGCCAAACGTTTAATTATTATCACTGCACTGAGGTTACGTAGTAAGAACTATGCTGTACGATAAATTTCTGCTAATTTGAGCTGGTCTAGTTACTCAATTTTGATCTAATGAAAGGAAATTTGTGTGTGTGTTTTTTTAATAATGATCAAAGTTAATGTAAATTAGCAGATTAAAAGAAGATGTCATTTTTATTTACATGCCAAAAGCTTAACTGAACCAAAATTTGTCATCTTTTGGTATAGACGCTTTTAGGGAGGAAGTGATTTAAAAAAAGGAGTGCATATTTTGGCAACAGAAGTGGCATTGTTCTGCATTCATTCAGATGCTTTCAGACAGAAGAAGACGGAGATAAAAACATTTCCAGCACCAAAATGTCTGGCTGTTGTGCGTGTGGTTGTCAGAATCGATATTCTACCAGCGGACTAAAGTTTTAAAGTTTTACTCACTGATCGCACAAGGATCTGGCAGTCGGACACCATTTGTCAAAGTTAGCTTGTTGAGGAAATATCTGCGATTTTTTGACGATAATCCTTTCGCAGAGCTTGAAAAAACTGCTGAGTTCTGCTGTACTTCTGTTGCCAAAATGTGTGCACAACTGTACCTATGTTACCACTGTTTACTAACACTAAACACGTCTATACCGAATCTATGTCTATTGAATTTTCATCAGGAAACGTTTAAAAAGAAATCAGTTTATTAAGAAATGTGTTATACTCTGAAAATAGTGTCATCCAGTGGACATTTTATTCACCCTTAAAAGCTTTTAAACAGACTTTTTTAAATCTAGCTATTCTGGCTGAATAGGTATTGTACTATAAATGTTATAAATGTCCCTTTTTTCAGGCTCCAACTGGAACAACAGAGGAAACTGGATGTGGACGTAAGATTTTCATTACTGTAATATCCCAAATGAAAGTTATCACCAACACCATACTATTTTTTGAGCTACAGACCGTCTGCTTTTCACTTTTCTATGAACTAATGCCACTTCACCACCTGCTTTTCTATAATATTTTATTCTCTCCCCAGCCCCCGCTATCTGCTCGCCCTTACAGACTTTCATGCTCCGTTTCCCGTTGGCCGCTGAATATTTGGAAAACTGCAGGAAGCTGATGCACGACCACTACCTGACCCCCCCTAAGCTGTCCCTGCCCACCCCCCCGGCTGAACTGGCCCTGCTCACACAAGAAATAGCAGAACTGCCCAAGCAGGCGCAACAGTACTGCATGGGGATTATCAATAAGATAAAGGGGATAAACACACACTTTCAGGACGCTGCGCAGGGTCAAGCGAGTACTCAAAACGGGGAGAACGAACAGACACAATCGCCACAGCAAACCACCCAAACAACAACGAAACAGCCTTAAAACCAACTCACAAGTTCAGATACATTTAGCAGTTTTTAGTCCGTTGTTTTGTTGAATTTTTGGGTTTACAACTGAAACGTGCCAAACATTAGACTGCTATTACTACGACTACTACTAGTACTACTTCAGCTGTTCCTAGGGTTACTACTACTACTACAATTACTACTACTGCTATTACTACAACTACTACTGCCAATACTACTAATTCTGCTTTTCCTAGGCCTACTACTGCAACCATTACTGTTACCACTTCCACGACTACTACTACTATATCTGCTATGTGTGCTATTCCCAGGCTTACTACTATTACTACTACTACTACTACTACTACAACATTTACTAGTTCTACTACTAATACTTCACTACTGCTGCTGCTATTGCTAGTCCTACTACAACAACTACTACTGTACCTACTGCTACTGCTACTACTTACTACATACTACTTACTACTATTACATCTACTGCTACCACTACTACTACTACTACTACTACTACTACTACTACTACTACTACTACTACTACTACTACTACTACTACCACTACTATTACTTCTGTATTTACTACTATAACTACTATTATCCCTAGGCCTACTACAGTGACAACTGTTGTCACTACTGTTACCACTACTACTACTACTACTACTACTACTACTACTACTACTACTACTACTGTACTTACTGGTACTACTACTACTTACTACTTACTACATACTACATACTACTACTACTACTACTACTACTACTACTACCACTGTACTTACTGGTACTACTACTACTTACTACATACTACTTACTACTACTACAACTACTACTACTACTACTACTACTACTTCTGTACTTACTACTACTACTACTATAACTACTACTACCTCTAGGCCTACTACAATGACTACTGTTGTCACTACTATTACTACTACTACTACCACTACTACTACTACTACAACTATTACTACTATTACTACTAGTACTACTGCTACTACTACTACTACTACTACTACTACTACCTCTGCTATTCCTAGGCCTAATACCGCTGCTTATTACTACAAACAAAACTGTAGTACTATCACAAAATAAGAAGTAAAAGATGCAATACTTTACTGATCTGTTGATACATCAGCCCACAAAAACAAAACACCAATATTCAGATATTTTACCACACTCCCCCCTCCTGTCAACTCATCAATTACTGCTCCCCTCCCCAAACCCCTCTGCATCCTGGTCAGCACTGCTCCCATCATGCATTGCTTCTTCCAGACACGGCTCAGGTGATCTGTAGATGTAGTATCTAAGTGTACGTGCTGCTGTGTAGTGCTTTGCTCTGCTTTTTAATATTTTAAACCCGACTTCAGTGCATAATACTGTAATATTCACTGTTGTGTTTTTGTGTAGCCTTTTTCTAATTATATCCAGGTGATAAAACAAGATTCTTTTTGTTCCAGTTTCTAATTTGACCCAAACATTTCAAGCATTAATTTATTGGAATGATTACAATTGCAGCTGTCAAATATACTTACATTTTTTTATGAACAAGTGCACATTATTGATCAAAAAGTACTTAGATATAATTTTATTCATTACTTAATTTATTATTTAGTGAGCAATAATACGAAATTGATTGAAAACTATGATGTATGAAAAATATTTGTTGACAAAATGACAACTGATTGGAACTAATAAAATTATTTTCTTCCAATGTATTGACCTGCACCCTTAGTTTGAAATAGGTGTACATACAATTTCATGTGTAGTAAGCAGACCAATAAAAATAATTTGCATTTTAAACTCAGATTGCGATCGACTTGCCAAAAATGTTACCAAAAAGATGTGTTTACCGCAGACAAGTTCAGACCCGAGGCACTCTGTAGTATGAAAGATTAGCAAGTCGCAGTCTGTTTTTAAAATACCTTTGAGCCACATCCCAGCAGAGCACCTGTAGATCGCTCTCTGGACCCTGTGACGCACTAATTTCCTCATTCGTTTTACTATAATTGTGATTTTGTTGCTTTCTCAGGGGCTCTTGTGAAAACCCCAGTTCTGAGGGTGGACCACGTGGCTCAAAGAAGGACTCTGAACATCCCTCAAATCGTGATCGCTCCAGAACATGAGACCTGCACTTTATCTGTGCCCAAAACTAGAAGAATCAGGTAAAAACAATATGCACAAAGGGCTATCATATTGTACACTCGTTAACCCTCGAAGAACTATGGGCAATTTTAGTACATTTCTCCTCGGCTGGGTTTTTTTTCTTAATTTTGTTTTTAAAACTGCTCCTTTTACCCCCTAATGAAGTGTTATACATCCTTTTGTTCAGTATAACCTGTTATTTCACATTCTGCTGCTGTAGTTGTGTCATGTGGCTGTGATAAAAGCTACAGGACCAGAAAGAGAGATGAAGAAATAAATAAATAAAATTCACAGTCTTTTATACAAAACACACAGCAAACATGTATAAACAACTTTTTGGACATAAAAAATGCTTAACATAGATACAGTTGTGCTCATAAGTTTCCATCCCCTGGCAGAATTTATGATTTCTTGGTCCGGAAGATGCACATGGGACGTACTTGGATATTCCAACATGATAATGATCCAAAACACAAAGGCAAGTGGACCTGTCACTGGCTCCAGCAGAATAAAGTGAAGGTTCTGGAGTGTTCATCTCTTCTGACCTCAGTATCACTGTGCCTCTGGGCAGATTCAAGCTGCAGTTCAGACAAGAGCCCAAGAATTTACAGGAACTGGAGCCTTTTACCGAGAAGAATGAGCAGCTTTACCATCAGAGAAAATAACACATCCACAGCTATCACAAAAGACTCCGAGCTGTCACTGGGTCAGTTGTGTAGTTTCTGTGTCATTGTGATTTAAAAAGAGTTTAAAAATCACTGGCAAACTACTGTAATATCCATTTCCCTGCTCACACATGTATATAGTTGTAAATATGTCACTGATGTAAATAATTTCTGAGAGAGAACAATTTTTATCTTTTATCTTATTGTATTTATCTTATTTTATTTTTGAAACTTTATTCTAACTACTTGGTCGGTTGCATCTGTAACAAAGAAAATTTCCCCTCGGGGATGAATAAAAGTAATTCTGATTCTGATTCTGAAAAACACAGTTGTCTGATAATAAACGGCTCCACCCAAGCACTAACTATGAGTGAAAGAAAAGTTTTTGTGTTATCATTTATATTCTCTGAAAGATGGCCAAGAAATCATCAATTCTGTCAGGGTCTGTAAACTTATGAGCACAACTGTATACAGTTAAAATCTACTTGCATAACTGATCAGAAGTTGGAGCAAAGTCAATTAAGTTAAGACTGAAGTTCAAAAGACTGACTACTTTAATTTGGCTTGTTAAGGGGAGCTCTTTTATCTGAGTGACCATTTTCAGAAATACGTGTACAAGTGCCCAAGTTAGAAATCATTTAACACATAATAATACAAAAGTTATAATATACACATAGATTACATACATTATACAAGCATAAACGTATAAAATATCATGCAGTCTAAACCTGTTTTCTATCCTCAGTCCGACAGGTGAACAGATGTTGAGTGAAGAAGAGGATGAACCTGTGAAGTCCTGGGGCAGTCAGGGGGAAATGCTCAGTGCAGACGAAGAGTAAGGATCCATCAGTCAGTTATTACTTTAATCTTAACTCCACTTTTTTCTTTTTATCTAAGCTAAAATGCATGTATAAAATGCACTCAGGCTTCGTGTCCTCCTGTAGGGGGCGCCCTGCCTCTGCGGCCAGCGTGGGCAGTGTGGTGGTGCAGGAGCGTCTGAACGAGCTGCTGCAACATTTCAAAGGTCGAACGGAGACAACGAAAGAAAAACTGGTGGATCCGGACGAGTCGGATGGAGAGAGTCCACAGGCCTGTGAGTGGAACAAGGGCAGGGAAATATTTACTGTACTGAAAACCCCATTAATTTTAATTGGTGTTTGCTTGTCCTGATTAAAAATGGATATTGTACACGTTTGTCTTGATGTGTTTTCATTTTTTGTAGGAAACAGACCATAGAAAACAGCGCAAAAGAAGGTCATGAATGTGTGCTTATTAAAAACAATCTTGTCCAATTGTACATGCAAAAAAAACTACTTTATTTTAATTTGTTTATTTTCTACAATTAATAATTCTACTGTCATCAATTATTTTTGGAAGTGAGCTATAAAAATAACAACATGGACCATTTTAATATTCATACTTTCATATTTGGTGTCGCTATTGGTTTAAAAACTTCCATTACATATTGAAAATTAATAATAATATTTATGGCTGTTATTTTTGTCTCATTCAGCTCCAGCCAAAGCCCCTCCCCCTCCACCCCCACCCCCAGAAGGTGAGGAGGAGAAGGATGCGCCCCCTGCTGGTGAAGAGGAGGAGGAGAAGGACAAATGGATGCAGTTTGAGTTTGAATTTTTGGGGCAATCGATAAAACTGCCCTTCCCCAAACCTCCGCTGATGCCCGACTGGCTCAGGGCCATTCGGGGGTATCGCTTCCCCAACAGCATCGACCCTTTCACCGGTACGATAGAGCTGGTCACTGATCGTACAATCGGGAGTTTACTATTTTTTTGTGTAGGATAGTGGACGGGTAAAGTGGGTAGGTGAAAACTGAGTATTTTTTGACAGTCAAGCTCCAGATAAATTACAATTTCCTCGTTGGAGATGTGTGGAGACTTTTTTTTAAATATTCCATCTAGTCCTTGTATTTGCAGAGGTTGCTGGTGCTAGGCTAGTGCATGTCAACGGCCACTAAAAACAGTCTTACCCACTCCACAGTGCACCCGAGGCAAAACTATTATAACTCCAGACTGTCCATGTGAATGTCTGTGTCTTGTAGAATAGTTTTAGACGTAAAACCAACCTTGCATTTGAAGGTTTTATGTCTGAGCAGCAGCAGTTGTACTTTCTGATAGAAAACTTTACAGCAGCGGACTGATATATGAGAAAATTGTCACAGTTCTGCCTTTTGTTTACATGTTTTTTCCCAGTCCAGCTCCGTCTCCCTGGTCCTCTTTTTGCTCCCTCCCCGTTTCTCCTACACCAGTCTCTCATTCCCTAATTATCCCAGGGTAGTCTATATATACTCCTGCTCCTCATTCAGTCTGTGCTGGATTGTTGACCTGTTAAGATCTAATCTCAAGATCTGTATCAGAATCTTTGTATTTGTAATCTTGTTTGGTATTTGAGCAATTCTGATTTATTCCCTGATGAAAGGTCTGTTTTCTTATTGAAGAGATTCCCAGTTATATAATCCATATAATTCCTTTGTTGTTTATCTACCTGATTTGCCATATTAAGCATTACCTATCGTAGGACACTTTCTGTTGTACTGAAATGACATGTTGTGTTAGACGACGTTCTTTGGGTTGCATTTGAGTCCTGTTAACCTGCAGACGATTCATGCGATGTAAGGTTAGTTTTATTTCCAACATTATTCTATCCACACAGACATTCACGTCGACAGTCTGGAGTTATAATAGTTTTGCCTCGGGTGCTCTGTGGAGTGGGTAAAGCCCTATTCGCACGGGATAAGTATAACCTGGGGACGTCTGGTAATTTGCAAATTCCCGCCCCACCTCTGTGTTACTCGCATTCGCACAGGATAAGCGAAGTCCATAAATTACTCTATTTTACTGAAATTACGACCGGATATGTCACATCCGTTTCTCTGTCTTTCATGCAGCTAAGTAAGTAAATTTATAAAGTATGCTAAAAAAATAAAATAAAAAATGTTCCTTACCGTTCGCTACACGTCATCCAGGTCAACATCCGAGAATTTCCCTTTTTGCGGATTGGTTTCCATGTAGAGGCTATGAGGCTGTGTTATAATTTGCCCCTAAAAAGCTCAAAACTGCTACTCAAGACGGAAAGAGATATAAAAGACGCGCAATATATAGAGAAAAGACCGTGGAAATAAAAGGAATAGACAGAAAAGACGCTTAGGGCTTTAGACTGTTTTTAGTGACAGTGACCTGTGCTCGCCCAGCATCAGCAACCTCTGCAAATACAAGGACTGGGTGGAATATTTAAAAAAGTGTCTCCACACGTCTCCAACACTCTGGCTCACGAGGAAACGAGGCCCTATGTCCAAAATTCCGAACTTTAACCTGCAGATAAAGGACACATACTGACTATATGAATCTCCAGAATTCACCCACTGAGCTGCAGAGGTTGCACTAGCACGGATTCATGATGGACTGCAAATGCTGGGGTTAAAATACTGATTCAGATTAGTGAGAGTCCTTCCTTGTAGTGAGAGAAACTCATGTCAGTCATGTTGGATAATCGTCTTGAGAACCAAAACACCAAATTATAAGATAAACAACTTGTCCATCATGTCCATTGTTTTTGTTGCGTGGAATAAATCTGTTTCACGATTATTACTGGAGCTACGTTTGATATTTGGGACACAGTTGGGTCATGTTTACCAAATTTAAATTCTAAATCTTACATATGGTTCTTTTGAGGTTGTTTTGAGTTATGAAGTGCACTATTTAAGGCAACAATAAGCACCTTACCCTTCTTTACTGCTCTTTACTCCTCTTTACTCCTCTGTACTCCTCTTTACTCCTTTCCCTCTGTCGCCCTCAGACCTGATCTACGTGTTCTGGCTCTTCCTGGTGGTGGCCGCGTGGAACTGGAACGTGTGGCTGATCCCGGTGCGATGGGCTTTTCCGTATCAGACTCCGGAGAACATCCACCTGTGGCTCCTGGCGGATTACAGCTGTGACCTCATCTACATCCTGGACATCGTGGTGTTCCAGCCCAGACTGCAGTTTGTGCGGGCCGGGGACATCGTGGTCAGTCACTCTACACGCGCAAGTTAAAACTGTTCAATGAGTACAACTGTAAATAAATAGTTCTGTATCTCGTTACAGTGTGATAAGAAGGACATGAGAGACCACTACATGACAACAGAGAGGTTCAAGGTAAAGTTACAGCAGGATTTACGTTTTTATAGCAAAAAACAACATCTAGGTAAGTTAAAATTACCTTTTTTAAAGTAGATTCATCTTGATAAGTAAATTGATCTGCCAGTGGAACAAGTATGTTTTTCTTAATTCAAGCAACATTCAATTTTGTTTCTTATTTTTAATGGAAAAAGTTGTTGTTTTCCTGATTTTAAGTGCAGCAAGGTGTATTTTCATGTTTTAAGTACAAAAAGTCTTGTTCCACTGGCAGATCATTTTACTTTTCAAGTGAAATTTACTCAAATCATGATAAAACTTTCTTAATTCACGTCATCTTAACTTGACTAAATGTTGTTTTTTGCAGCGTGTAAATAAGTTTTGAAAACGTCTCAAGCCTCTATGCAAAACTGTAACCTATAAAAAATGATTGACTGTTAATTGAGAATTCAAATAATCAGCCACTAATTTAATGACAGATATTTCTGGGCTATAAACATTATCAAACACATGCTATGTTTATATCATTAAATGGTCAATGATCATTTTTATATAAGCACTTTTCTACCTTCAAGACACTCAACACACTTTACAGATCAGACTCACTCACACATTCACTCACCCATTCACACACACATTCACACACACATTCACACACCAGTGTACACAGACATTGTCAATAGTTTAAATTGTCTACAAAATCCAAGATTGAACAATTTAAATAATTGTTTGACAAGTAAACTTGGTAACACTTTATAATAAGGTGCCATAATAAACAGCAAACAAATCATTACCTAACCCTTCATTAATTAATTGTTACTAAAATGTTTATTTCACACAAGTTAATAGTTTTTGCATCATTAACTAAACATGAATTGTTTGCATGAAATTGGTGTATTAATGTTTTAACAAATAGAAAATAATCTATTAACTAATGTCGTATTAATATTTGTTAGTAATAGTACTAACTAAATGTCTTATTGGCACTGTATCCTTGTTGGTTGGTAAAGCGTAATTAATATATTAGTATTGCTTAGGTATCAGTGTAGGGCACCTTATAATAAAGTTGGAACAGTAATTATTAACTATTCACATTTTCTTATATTCTTATATATTTATAAATTCTTATAACATTTATTAACGATAATATTTTACAGTGGGTCTCTCACACTGAGTGGTTCATACTGAGCAGTGTCAATAAGACATTTAGTTAGTACTATTACTAACAAATATTAGTACAATATTAGTTAATAGATTATTTTTTATTTGTTAAAACGTTAATACACCAATTTCATGTTTAGTTAATGATGAAAAAACTATTAACTTGTGCGAAATAGATATTTTAGTAACAATTAACAGATATTAATGAAGGGTTAGGTAATGATTAGTTTGCTGTTTATTATGGCACCTTATTATAAAGTTTTACCGTGAACTTACTTAACTAATCTGTGAGCAAACAGTTCTTTATGAGTTTTTTTGTTTTGCTTGTTTTTTCAGATGGACGTCATAAGTTTGTTTCCAATGGAGGTATTTTATTACTTCACTGGAGTCAACTCTCTGCTGCGTTTCCCCCGACTGCTCAAGGTCAATACTTCTGCACACATATCACACTATAAAAGACCTGTGTAGTGTCTCATCTGCTCATTATGTTATTTGTATTTCAGTACATGGTTTTCAGTGAGTTCAACGACAGAATGGAGGCTGTGATGAAAAAAGCCTACATCTACAGGTAAACCAGACCCCAGTTATAGAGGAGCATCCCCTTATATTAAAGTGTGAGCTTCATACGCCCTTCTTATCGAATACTTATTTAGAACCAAACACAAAATCACAACAAAAACAAGTCAACCATTTCAACATGTTTGATTCAAAGCAGCTTTAGCCTTTATAACTTTTTAGACAAATTATAGCATGTTTTTATATTGTTTTTATGGCACAGAAACAGAGAAAAACATGCATCCTTAGTCGTTTCTGTGAGGGAGCTTGCATTTCCACAAACCTGACCTCTTCCTGCGTATTTCCGTGGAAATGCTGCTCCTTGGCTCATAATCATCCACTGTATGACACAAAACTTCAAACAAGTGACATGCCACCTCCACAAAGTTATATACTCTACCTCTAAACATGTTTACCTGCATCTGGGGGCACAGAGAGGTCATATTTATATTTTTTATACAATCCTTTCTACCTTTTAAGTCATATTTCGTTGTTTTCAGAGTGATCCGGACCTCCTCGTACCTGCTGTACTCGCTGCACATAAACGCCTGTCTGTTTTACTGGGGCTCTGCCTACGAAGGGCTGGGATCCACAAAATGGGTCTATGATGGAAAAGGAAACGCGTACGTCTCATTTATTATATTATATTTTGTCAATTTTAAAGTATATTTATAGTGTTCCAAGTTGGTCATCACTGTAATTCAAATGAAATAAAAAAAATAAAGGCTTAGTCTCCTACAGCATATGCATATTCATGGTTCTTTAATCACATTTCTGTTTTGTCATGACTGAAAATGGCAATAAAGCCAACTAATTCACTCAAATAAACTAAAAATCCCATTGTATTTTTATAATGATGTTTTTTTTCTTCATCTGTTTATAATAACTTTAAATAGTAGTGATATATTTTCCTCTTTTCCTTAATTTTAAAGGTGCATTGTGTCAGGTGGAGGGTCCGTCAAATGCTTTTCTCCATGGAGATGTTTGCTTTGTCTGGAATATTTCACAGTTTGGTATTAAACCTTTTTATCTTCGTGGAGACCTAACAAGACCAAGTCAGAAGTGCCTGTTTTTCTAAGTATTTTTGAGCTATAAACCCGCCTGTAATTGAATAAATGTAAGGTAGAGCTGTTTAATGTCAGCCAGAGCAGTGAAATATCCATAGAAACAAGCAGGTGACAGACCCTCAACCAAAAAGTGCACCTTCAATGCCATATTTATGAATATTATTATTTTTCTGGCATTTTTTCAGGTACATTCGTTGTTATTACTTTGCTGTGAAGACCTTGATCACCATCGGAGGCCTCCCGGACCCCACCACAGTGTTTGAGATCTGCTTTCAGCTCCTAAACTACTTCGTGGGCGTCTTTGCGTTCTCCATCATGATCGGACAGGTCGGTAACTCAATAACACGGGGGTTAAATCGCATTAGACATCTGCATATGATCTCTGTATGACCTAATTAAGAAAGTTATCTCTAATTTACTTTAATTTGATACATCACGTTTGGTCTACTATAGATATGCATGGCTTTTAGGTCAATTTTCTATAAACCGCATTTAAAATGACTAAAAGATACCAAAAATACTGTATAACAATTAAAATAACAGGAAAATAGAACAAAATGGGACAACATAATGAAAGTAAAGAGCCAAAAATGTTAATCAGGGTGTGTTCACTCTTGTTCTGATTTGTTTTGGTCCTGATGGGGACTGGGTTAGGTCCTGTTTTAGTGCTGGTCTAGTCTTAGTTTAGTCCTACTTTAATTCTGAAATTAGTCCTGGTTTCATTATGTTGGGCCCACTGTATTTAGATTCAAGATTAGGTTAGGTTAATCCTGATTAAAAATAAACATGCAGAACTTTTTAGGTCAGATTAATCACATTTATTATAAAACATTACCAAATATTTATTATAAAACATTACCACAACCAAAAGACTTTACAAAGAGAGGAGGGGGGTTTTCAGAGCGGCAAAAAGGAAACTGAAACTCATAAAACAACATCGTTTTTGGCATATGTAGCATTTTTATAAGAATAAACAGTAACATGGCAGTCATATTTTTCTGTAAAGACATTTATAAGGTTTTTAAAAATGCAGTTAATCTTGTCCAATCCGAGCTGAAAATGGTTCTTTCTGTGTTCCAGATGAGGGACGTGGTCGGAGCAGCGACTGCAGGACAGAACTATTACCGCTCGTGCATGGACAGCACCATCAAATACATGACCACCTACCACATCCCCCGAGACGTGCAGAACCGCATCAAGACCTGGTACGACTACACCTGGATGAGCCAGGGCATGCTGGGTAAGGAAGCACAGAGGAGATTTATTTCATTTTATTTTGATCAACAGTTTTATTAATGTGTATTTGCTAAAGATGCAGTCTTTTAGCATCGAAAACAGAGCAAAAATCTAAGGTCGACTGTCTAAAGCAGACCTGGAGAGACTTATCCATGCGTTTGTCTCCAGTAGGTTAGATACTGTAACGGCCTCTCAGTGGCCTCTCCAAACGAGCTGTGAGAGCTGCAGAACATCCAGAACGCTGCAGCTCGGGTCCTGACTCAAACCAGGAAGTACGAGCACATATGTCCTGTGCTCAGGTCTCTGCACTGCCCCCTGTGGCTCAGAGACTTTAAAGCAGCTCTGCTTGTGCACAAGTCTCTCCAAAGTCCATCTGTGACATGTTAGTGCCACATAAACCATCTGCACTCTGACTAGCTCTGGACCAGCCAGAAAAATATGACCACCATGTTATCTTTTATTGTTATGAAAATGCTACATACGCCAAAAACAACATATTAACATGTTTTAAAGTTTCCGTTTTTCATTTTTGTTGCTCTGAAAACTCCCATCCTCTCTATGTTAAGTCACTCTCCCTTCAGAGCACTAACAGCGTTTTATTATTAATTAATCTGACCTAAAAAGTTTTGCATGTTTATTTAATAATCAGGACTAACCTAACCTGATCTTGAATCTAAGTACAGTGGGCCCATCATAATGAACCAGGACTATGTTCAGAACTAAACTAGGACTAAACAGGACTAGATCAGGACAAAACTAAGCTCAAACAAGTCAGAACAAGAGTGAAGGAACCCTGATCAACATTCTTGGTTATTTACTTACATTATGTTGTCCCATTTTGTTCTATTTTCCTGTTGTTTTAATTGACTAAACTCAGGGAGTCAGAGTTTCAGATTCATGCAGCTAAAACCTGGAACAGTCTGAACATGTGAGACAGACTCTACTGTGACTCTGTTTAAATCCAGGCTAAAAACTGTCTTTTTAATTTTATGATGATGATTTTAATGTATTTCTTAGTCTGTGAAGCACTTTGAATTACTTTGTGTACAAATTGTGCTATACAAATAAACTTGCCTTGCCTTATACAGTAGCTACACAGTGCTTTGTTTTTCATTTTTATCATCCACCTTCCCTTTATCCCCTGAAGGGCAGAAACATAACATAAAAGAAGCATTCATCAAATTAGAAAATAGACAGAACATTGCATAAAATTATAATTAGGAGCTTTGTATATTTGCTGCAGCTAAACCACTAAATTACACTACAGGTTTTATCATTATGAGATGGCAGGAGCTTTGTGATGGTTTGGCAGATCTATCGTCGCTTCCACTAGTGCGTACTGTCATTGCTTCCTGGGAAAGACACCTCCAGAGCTTGTACTTTTCATTAAATATGCATGAAATGAAAGTGAATATGAATATTAGGGGGGAATATTATATTACTGATTAAACTGTGATTGTTTTTGTTCCGTTTATTCTCAGACGAGCAGGAGTTGTTGATCCAGCTTCCGGAGAAAATGAGAATGGACATCGCGGTGGACGTGAACTACAACATCGTCAGTAAAGTCGCTTTGTTTCAGGTCAGTGAGAAACTTTTAAATTATATCTTTGTAAATGTGCAACTTCAAAATGAGTCAAAAGTAAAAGAATAATATAAAATACTGTCTCTAACACCACAAAATGGCAACTTAAGTACTTCATTTATTTTAGTTTAGTGGGACAGCATGTTTTAATAATAATAATAATGCACTTTATTTATTAGGCCTCTTTTTGGACACTCAAGGTCACCTTAAAACAACATAAACAAATGAAATACGATTAAAACATACAGTTAAAGTGGGACAGTATTTAATTTTAATGGACACATCAAACATTGTGCAGCACTATAAGATGTTTGGCAAAGATGCAGAACTCCCAAGATAAATTTAAGACACTTCTAATATCACAGTAAAGAAAAAATCAACTAGATCCCCAGTTACAATATAATAAACTTACATTATAGCCTAACTTATAAAAAATATAGTAGCCTTTTAATGTGTATAAATAACACATAACATTAAATAGAGACCAATTTCTCTGTGGCTAAGATCCAATCCAGTCCACTTTATTTCTATAGCACATTTCATCAACATTACATCAGTGCAGCAGCTGAAGGTTGTGCTTTAGGATTTGGTCTGAGCGTATGGTTCTTGCTCGTGTTTTATTTGGCTTTTATAAGACTGGTGTGATCAAAAGTGTTTATTTTTATTTTATTTTTGTTGTTCTTTGTATTTGTGCAGCACATTTCATCAACAGTGTCCAAAGTGCTGCACAAATACAAAGAACAACAAAAAATAAAATAAAAATAAACACTTTTGATTACACCACTCTTATAAAAGCCAAATAAAACACGAGCAAGAACCATACGCTCAGACCAAATCCTAAAGCACAACCTTCAGTGCAGCAGCTGAACTGAACTGACCAGTTTGAAGCAGCAGTGAGTCCGTTTTGTTCTGACCTAGTTCTTAAATACTTATGTTATTTACAGAGCTAATAGGTGCAGTATGTAGGAGAGGTCTTATGATGACCCAGAACACGCTAACCCAGTCAAAACAGATGTGCTCTCTTTTTCGTAGTGGCAATTTAGATTTTAATTGAGTTTGAATTGAGACTTTGCTGGGTGGATATGAATAGGATCATGTGTAAAATGTACTGTGTATTATTTGAATGTGTGGACAGTAATGTGGACTGTGCAATAAGGTTGTCAAAATTGAAAATCAGACACTAATTTATACTAAAACTAGTAGTGAAATTAGATCATCATTTGAGCAGGTATCAATACTAAAAAAGTCACATTCACAGGACAGAAATGAAGCTTTCCTGAAGCTTTAGGACGATCTTGAGCTGTATCAGAGCAAGTATAAGAGCACATAGAATATTATATGCCCATGAACCACTATGGAACCTACATGGAAGAGTTAAGGATCAATTAATCAATCAAACTTTATTTATAGAGCGCTTTTCATACAAAAAATGCAACACAAAGCACGGGATTACACAGATATAAGACCACATGGAAATATAAAAGAAAGTTCTACAATTTAATGTTGAAAATTACATTCTGTTGTCTTAAGAAAGATCTTTTTTTACTTTTATCATGGTACCAGAATCATGAAGTACTGAGTATGAAGTCTGTTCCTTAGTATCGAAATAAGAGTTGTCCACTGTATTAATTTTTTAGTGTTGGTTTATTCCAAAAAACAATAGTCCAGTGTTTTTACATTGATCCGGTATTATCTGTTTCCATTAACATGCATTGTTCCAGTCAAATAATTAAGGATTTATTTATTTATTCGTTTATTTGATTGGGAAAATGTATGTTAATGAACAGACATGATAGAATGTATGAAAATAAACACGCCGGATTGGGTCACAGGGGTCAAAAATACATCAGTAACAATAATAAAATTTACATTAAACAATGATCAGACTATTCACAATTTTCCATCCTCACCAACTGCACAATCATACAGATAACCATAAAGTAAGTACATTTTTAATGTTTTTATGTATTTGTTTCTGTATCAGGGCTGTGACAGGCAGATGGTGTTTGACATGCTCACCCGCCTCCAGTCTGTGGTCTACCTGCCCGGAGACTTTGTGTGCAAAAAGGTAAAATAATTCATATTTAGAGTGGCTATTTTCTATTGTAACAGAGAATTTCATAACATATTAAATAAGCTAAAAGGAAAATGGCTAAACGAAGGAACTAAAGGACCAAACCGGGAGTGAAGCTGGACTAAATCAAACCTTACATAAAAATGAATGGGCTTAGTTATGCTTTTTCCCCCATTGCAATGACACATACAATATTTTAGTTTAAATCACTAATAAGCCAAAATTCATTTATATTAGCATTTGCCAGTGTAATGCGTAAGTGTAAGAGGAAAATGGTATTGTATTGTTTTGTATAGGGTATGATGAATTATTATTGCTGCACACTTTGTGAAGGGCTGTGTTTTGTTATTTAAAAAAAACCCAAAAAAAAACACAGTAAATATAAAGTTTATTGAGGAATCCATTATTATTACTGTGTCTACATCTCCAAAGCTCAAAATGCTCTGGTCCTCCTTGTCATGAAGCGGTAGTTTTCAAGTTAACAGCTCCTTTTACCTTTTGTTCAGTAGAAATGGGCAATTCCAGAGCTGAAATGATCCAAATGATTCTAGTGTAGGCGTGTGGAGTTTAAAAACACAGTGGAGCATTTCCTCTATTACCACGTGACATCACAAGGTGGAACAGAGCCTAAATCTGCAGGTTTTGTGTGTTAAACATGTGTGAATGAAACTAAAACTTCTTGTGGACCTAATATTATGTTTTGTCTTGTCACCCTATTAATTACTCATTAATTACTCATTCTTATACCAGTGTCTCTGTGCTTTGTAGTTCCACGTTTATTTCTATATGTTTTATTTGTTTATTTGTCAGGGGGAGATCGGTCGGGAGATGTACATCATAAAGCAGGGCGAGGTGCAGGTGGTGGGCGGCCCCGACTTGAACACAGTGTTTGTGACGATACGAGCCGGATCTGTGTTCGGGGAGATCAGGTCAGACTGAACTCATCCACTTAAACGGTTACTCCAGGGCCTCTGGATTACACAGAGACAGACTGGGAATTTAAGGGTTAACTCCGGGTTTATTATCTACAAAGCAAAATAACAGTACTTTACAATTACCGAAAATGCATCATACTGAAATCATTAAGTAATTTAGTATTTAATAATCATTATCTGGACTCTTGAATCTTGACAAAATCTTGAAAATGTATTACGAGAAGTTGTTTTATGACACATTTTCATTCACTCCACATTTGGTAAGATACTAATTTAGCCACAGCTGCCCTGGGACAGACAGATGGAAGTGACACACACACAAACACACGCCACATTTATACATTTACATAGGAAAGGTGGCTGAAGTGTCTTGCCTAAGGAGCATAGACAGTAAACACAGCTAACCCGCTAGCTGCTGCGCTCCAAGAGAGCATGGGGCAGCTTCCGGCTCCATCGACTCTGACTCCAATTCACTTTACATTAAAAAAATGTCGCCCCTCTCTCTGTAACTGCTGCTGTGGCCTTGTCATTTTGATCTTAAAATGCTCATATTAACCCACTTTACGTGATCCTTATGTTGCTATTTTGTCTGTAAATAAATTCCTAATATGTAACTCGGCTCCAAATTCGCAGCTATAGCCTCGATGAGCTTCATTTGACTAGGGGTGACGTCACACTCATGTAGTCCTCTTTTTTATACAGTCTATGTTAAGGACACGTACAGAACAGTTTCCACTAGCGCCGCTGCGGCTCGTGATATTCTCAGCGATCTCCCGTCCAAGTACCAACCAGATCTGTTGAGGCCGTTGCCAAGCTGGTGTTTTTGTGTTTTTTACGTGAGCATGTTGTGTGTGACCTTCCTCTTCCCTGATTGGTCAGTTTGCTCGCTGGGGGCGGGGGAAACAGGCGTACGGCCAATGTGAAGGCTCATGGTTTCGCTAACCTTATGATCCTGGACAAGAAAGACCTGGCCGAGATCCTGGTGCACTACCCCGAGTCCCAGAAACTGCTCCGGAAGAAAGCCAAGTGAGTCCCGCCCACTCCCACAGAAGAAACACCCACTCATGTTAAAACTGTTGTTATTATTTTGGCCAAGACTTTTTTTTAGAATTAGAGTTATTATTCAGTGCTAAAACACAAATAAAGCTTGGATACTGGACACATTTTATGCAAATCAAAGTTCAAAGCTGTTTTGTGTGAAGCTACTTTGATTAATTTTGCATTACAATAGGTAAATCGTGTTTGGTGTTACTTGGCGTGAAAGGTTTGAGAGCCACTGACATAAAGTATCTGTCTTTAAAAGGAAAAGTCTAAACAAATTATGAACAAAAATAATAAAAGAATAGTTTTACATACAGTATCCAGGCAGTCTTCACCTTGGTTGTGTTTTGCCGCCTTAAATTTCATATATACTCACTTGAAAAGGAAGAGTTTAAATGACTTGAATTCACATACATTTCATTAATATTAATACTACTGAGCTAATGTCGTCAACATTCCCTGGGATGTGATGCTAACTAAAGGCCCTACTCTGTCAGACTGTTAGACTTTATTCTGAGCTTTATTTGAGCACAATCTGACCAGAAAAAAGAAAGGTAAAATGTCTAAACAAATAAAGCCCTAATAATAATATATAGTAGTCTAGTTTAGCATATAGTATATAGGCTGTAACTGCAGTTGAACTAATCTGAATTCTTACTAAAAATACTTTTTGTTTACATATCCTGAATATTTCTAGGCTTCAAATAGGATCACAACATTCTACAGGGCAATAATATTAAATACAAATGGGAGCAAACATTTTTTATTATTATTTAACCTTTATTTTTCCAGGGAAGTCCCATTGAAATTAAAAACCTCTTTTTCAAGGGAGCCCTGGCCAAGAGATGGTAGAAACACATGTAAATTTAAATGAGTGAGTTCTTGGGTGCAGTCATTTATAGAAATGATCAGATTCAACATTTGTGAGTTCCTCTTTTGGACTTTTTGGATATTTCATGTTAAAATACAATGTTATCAATAGGGAAATAGGGATGAAAACTGTTTTTTTCTGTCTCTCGTGGTTTCAGATTCTAAAATGTGATGCTGTCATACTCCCAGTCTTAATTACATTACATTACATTACATTACATTAATTACATTGTACTTTACCATGAAATATCAAACCTGATCATTTCTATTACTGACCTGACCCAAGACTATGCTGTGCTACGACAGAAATCTGGGGTTGAACAATATTAATTTTAACTATATAACCATCTGTAAATCTGTAAGTAACATCGGCCTATAGAAACGTTTTAAGTCTCGTATTAAGACCCACTTTTCCTCTTGTCTGCGTCGTCCCCTGTCTGTGTGCTTTATTTATTTTATTGAATTGACTTATTCATTACTATTTATGATTTTTTTTGGCTTTGCTTTTATTCATTTATACGAATTTTATAGTTTTAGGACTGGTATGATCCAATTTTAGCAATTTACGATCTCTGTGCAGCACTGGAAACGGCTGTTTTTTAAAATGTGCCATAGAAATCAAGTGGATTTGGATGTTGTGAGACCAGCAATGAGAAAATGTTGTAAAAATAAAGTAATAAAAATACCGTACAGTATCCAGGCAGTCTCCACAGTGTTCACCTCGGTCCTGATCTCTCCTCTGGCCCGGTGGGATTATAGTCTCTGTGGTCTTAATCTGATCAGGTCCCAGGACAGTGGCTCAGGAGGCCAGTCTGCTTTAGCTCCTTTAGCTTCTGTCAGAACAAAGTGTGTGTTAACATCGTCCTGTGGGTGCTCTGTGATGTCGCCTTTAAACGGACATGTGTTTTGCGTCGGTGGAGTCGTAGCGTAAGGTTAGTAACTGCATTTCTGATTCCCAGTGCGTGGCTCAAGTTTGCTTTATGTACTATGTTTGGATGTTTGGCTAAATTGTGTGGTTTGTGCAGAATTGACGAAAGCTTTGACAATGACATTTTATTTTATCCTTGCATTTCATGGTTGCACTTTAATGTCTTCATAGAACTTTAAAAGGAGTGAGGAGCACTTTTTTTTTAATCTATAGTGCTTGGAAAGTTCTGTATTGTTGTTTCCCTGCCTGTCTAATCTGATCTAATAATTTACATTAAGGGATATTAATGAGGAATACTAGGGAATACGGATATTTAGTGGAACCATACTGACACTTAAATCCACTGTGTACCTCTGAAACATATGGCAGCACTGGAGGCTGTAGGATAAACATAACCTTATAGTAATTAGGTCAAATGGAGTCACGTCACTTAACTTAATTAAAAAGAGACACGCAAAGACTTACAATGGTTGGACATGTTTGTTATAAATTAGCATCTAAAAAACAAATGTAGTAGAACTGATATTGTTTTTTTTGCTGGCTTGGATTATGTAGTTTTAGTGCCATATTTCTTGTTATTACGAACTTGAAACTCATCGCCTGCATAATTCTATGGAAATGGGAAGTTAAACCCATACTTTGGTACATTCTCCATGGGGAAAGTTAAGGGTTTTATGCTCTACTGAGGAACATTATAACCAAAAGAACAACATTTCGATAGAAACAAGCAAGTTGAGGCCCTCCTCCAGGTCAAATAAGAGTCAGGTTTGTGGAAATCCAAGCTCACTTAGAGTAATGATGCTTGTTTTTCTCTGTTCAGTGCACATAACTCAACTAAAATAAACAAAAAGCTTTTATTTTGTGATTTTTGGTTAAAAAGTTACACAGCTGGGCCTTTAAATTAGTATTTTTTAACTGTACTCAGCACCCATCAAAGCCTTTCAGCTCAAAATGTCCAGTGTGTGATGTCTTGTTAGCCCTGACATTGTATTTAACTGCGCTTGTCGGGTTTTGCAGGAAGATGCTGACCAAGGACAAGAAGCCGGACGAGACGGGGGGTAAAGAGGGAGCGGTGGGGATCCCCCCGAGACCCGAGACCCCCAAAATGTTTAAAGCGGCTCTGAAAGTGACCGAGCAGGCGGGCATCGAGGGCACCTTCGCCAAGCTCAAGGCAGCCTACAAACCAGCAGAAGATGAGGAGGTACGACTGTTTTAATTGTACTGTATGTTTAAGTGTTTTATTATGGTATAAAGGTCCACTATGTAACTTTTCTGCTTAAAAGTAGCCATGGAGATGTTACACAATATATTATCTTGCATTTAGTTAATTCCAGGGGTTCTAATATCTTTAAAGTACTTTGAAAAACATAAATTCTTTTTGAGCGGGGTCTCTCAGCAGATCTGACTCTAGATCATTTTAATGCCATACTGTGTTACATTCACGCAAAGCAACAATATCTCCATGGAGACAAGAAGAGGACGGACTATCCACCACAAAAGTCACATAGTGCAACCTTGAAGCCTCCTAATACAGCAGCATGTGAGATCCTGGGTATGTCACCTGCTTGTTTCCATAAAGATAGAAAATTAAAACTAAACTTCGGAACATCTCCATGGAGACATACATGTTATAAACCCTTCACCAGAAAAGACAAATCTCCTCACAGCAAGGGTGCATGTTTTTCAAGTTTTTTGCTCAATAAAAACTCCTGAAATTAAGAAAATGCCTTTATTTCAATCTATTTTTGGTTAAAATCTTGCACAGTGGTTCTTTAAAGATACTGTACCTGGTTTTTAGCATCTTAAATTCATGAAAAACAAAACTAGATCAGGTTCAAAAACCAGAATGGAGTTTTGCCGTCATGGTAAAGCTAACAACCTGCATGCTAACACACACTTCCTGATCATCCTGATATTAATAAAATGCTTAAATAGATGCCTACAGTACACAACAGACTTATTTTGACCTCAAGAGCTGCTTATACAATACATCTGTACAGGGGCAAGACCATTTTGCTCAAATCAGGTAGAGTCCCTTTAATATTTCTCTTCCTTAGACCTCCTCCGGCCAGCCCCCTCGCCCTCCCCCCTCCCCGATGCACCGGCGCTGCCCTATCCCTGTGTTCAGAGCTGCAGAGGACAACGATACTGTGGCAGGGACGGCGGACAGCTCCCTCATCATCCGCATGACCCCCAGGAGAGAGGGGGAGGAGGTGCTCAGCGTGGAGGTGAGCCCGGCCGAGGAGGACGATGACGGGGAGAAGAAGTGAAGCAGGAGCTACAAGTGACCACAAACAAGAGCCAGATGGTGATGTGGAGGAAATAATATGAGATGAACCTTTATTTGTCTCATGATGGGGAAATTACAGTGTTCAAAACAGCAGGAAAATAAGAATATGCAGAACAGAATCAGTGCTCTTCAAACTTATGGATACTTTGCAATAATGGGGAGACATGGACACAATGCACACACTTAACTACCCTGATATGTTTTTAAATGGTCTGTGAACACTGTTAACTCAATGAAAATTGAAAAACAATGGGCTAATGCTAGCTTGTGACAATAATCTTATGTGAGAGGGACTTTTTTAACAACACAAATCAACTCACCTGTTGTAGCTCCAGCTAAATAGCTTTTTTCCCAATCAGATTGTGTTAAAACAAAGTTTAGATTAAACTTGAACTTGAGTAACAGAGCTTCAGACAGAACAGTGCCTCCAGTTAACTTCACAACCCAAGGAATGTTGATAACATCACAGGGGGACTTTTCTTGAAGGACTAACAACATGGGAAATATGGGTTGTTGAAAATACCAAACACACTATTGATATAATTGTGTAATGGTGAAGAAAAAAAATTAAGATTTCAATTTGAATAATTTGCCTATTAAGTTCAATATGACTGATTTTGATCAAATTTTATTCACCATATAATTTCTTTATTTTTAAATAGGGCTGCAATTTGCACTTCTGCCACAAGGTGTCACTGATGTCCACAAACTTGTTACACATGATCTTTAATTATGGCAAAAGTGTTTATTATCAATATAATTCATAATATTGTAATTGACTTCTCTCAGTGAAATGCACCTTGGGAATTGTAGTTTAATTTCAACCTTGTCTTTTACAATGACCATTTATAATACATGCTCAGCTGTTTGCGTATAAAGTGTACTAGCTTTTAATGTTTTTATTTTACTGTCAAATTTCCATAGAAACTTTTTTCTTTTCGGTTGTTACTTCACACTATCTCACATGGCACATTCATTTTGTGTGATTTGTGTGACAAATGTATTTTAATTTTTAACATTTTTGCTGCTTGAGAAAGCTTTAGATGGCGCAGTAGTGTTTTATAGTATCCTGAACGAAACATGGATATGCTAAAATGATAGACAGAGATACCTCAAGGGCAGATGTTTACAGCTGCCAGTTTACATTAAAACTAAGTTAACACATTTAAAATAATGTTGCTGAAATAACAAGTACTGTAGAATGTAAATAATTATGTGGATAATGATTGAACTTTTGTACAAAGTTTCAATAAATTTGGACAAGCAACAGAGGTTTTTGAGTCTGCATGTACTGTAATGATACCACGTTTTCTTGTTACCAACATTCAGGAACCAGATACAATGCAAATACTATAAATAAAGTAAATATAATGTTTATGTTTAATACAATCGCAATTTTTTCAATGATTCAAAAGTCAGAGCTGTAACCTGAAACATTAAAGGGCCCATATTACGCTATTTTCTGGTCTATGTGTGACCTAGATAAAAATGTACCCACAGTCATAATACAGTAAGAGAAGTTCATAATATAAGTTACAGTTTGAAATGATTAAAAAGCATAAATAAGTTACATAAATGTTGCTAAAAGTTCAATTTATTAAGTAATGTGTTTAAAAACAGTTAAAAGTAGATTGAAATAATTTAAATAGCTGTACAGTGTATATTGCAGTCAATACAGTATTTAATTTTATTTTGAAAATCTACAGGAAATTTTTGTATTAACTTTACGCATGTTGAACCGGAAGTGAGTGTATGCTAGGCGTTAGCTTAGCATTGAGAGAAAACAGTTAAGAGGAAAAAAGGGGACATGCGTTTTTAACGGTGTAAAATAAGTCTTTGGACTGTTAGGCAAATAGTCGAAGATAGAGACTTGTCTTACACATATTTTGAGAGCTCATGGACGTTTTTCAGCCCGAAGAGGGAGCTGAAACTAGTATTAGAATAAAGTTCCAGTCGTTAGCTTCAGTCTTTTAGCATTCGCTAGTCAAGCGGGTACTCCCGATTGAATTGGTAGTGAAGTTAACTCAGCTTGGTGCAAAGACTGTTTTCATATTCTGGGATTTGAATATGTGTCTTTTAGTAGAGTTAACAGACTGTAACGTAACCTTTGGACATGTTTCCGGACCGGTGAGTGAGGGATGTGCAAGAACATGACCAGTGGACGTGGCCGCGCCGCCATCTTGGATCACGCCGTGGCCTTTCATCCAGCACGTGGTGACAACAACTAGACCAGAGGTCACCAACCCTATGCCCGCGGGCACCCAGTCGCCTGTGAGTCCGTCTCAGTCGCCCGCCACTGTTCTGTTTCTAAAAATAGAACAGGTCGACCAGGTTAATCCAAAGCCCTCGTTAAAACAGTTCGAAACCGTCCTAGATCGACACAAAAAAATGTCAACAAAAAAAAGTAAATCCACAGGGCCGCAGCGGCGGAGCGCGTTCACCTGCACAGCTCGTCAGCGCATTAAGGTAAAGTATTTGGACCGGTCTCACCCGCTGCGCTGGGTCCTGACTCTCTGCTCCTCAGCTCCTTTTTTCTCGGTCGATTAATCCCTTTAAGGTCCAAGGTCCCGCCAAGCGCCAGCGGCACAGCGGTGAGTTTGGGGTGGCGCGCGCGCGCTCACACGTGCGCAGATATATAAGATTAGGCGCCGCATCTGATCAGATAAACAATAACAAAACACAGCGGCCACAAAGCACTTTAGAAATAATTACATGTACTTATGTTGCCTGTGCTACAGTACGAAACTGAGAAGTCCCAGTTGGAGGTGAGCCAAAGTAAGGCACATTTACTCTGGGCATTTACAAAGAGAAAGTGTCCTGCACTTTGCCTCAGTGCAAAAAGTTCTAAATGACAATGCATCTGCATCTGTGGTGTTTGATAAGGTAGCAGAAAAATACTGCCAAGTGATTAACAGACTGATGAAAGAGTTTGAGAAGAGTGATTTTGATCAAATGGAGCCATGTGTGTCATTCATTTCAAATCCCTTTAGTGTCAGTGTACATTACCAACACAGCTGAGAAACTAAGTATAACCTTCAACTTGGTTGCAGGGCAAGTAGAAATGGAAAGAGTGACTTTTCAAAATTACCTACACCTCAAAGCCCATCTGGGTAACCCAAACTTTTGGAACCTAGTGGACACAGAAGTAGGGGGGGTCAGGTGCTATGAGTATTGGGCAGCACGCTGCCCCCGCGACCCAGCCGGATTAAGCGGGAGAAGATGGATGGATGGATGGACACAGAAGTACAAAACTGTCTGTACAGCAGCTATGAAGGCTGGTTGCCTTTTTGGATCCACTTATCTCTGTGAATCAGCCTTTTCGAACTAACTGATTCACATTTGCAGGAGTCACTGAGAGTGGCAGTGTCCAACTATACACCAGAATATAGCAAACTATAACAAAATGGAGTGCCAAGATTCTCATTAACTGCAACATAGTTTAATAGAGTGTTTTTGTTACCAGGTGTTTTACCAGATTATTGCTGTTACCAGGATGAAGTGTCTGTTTTGTTTAAAACAAAAATGAGAAGAATACTACTATTAAGTATACTACTACATTACAACATAATTACTACATTACATTACTACATTAATAATGAATTTGTGACACATTCATTAATTTGCAGAAAATAAATGTCGCTTTGACAAATGTGATCAAGTAACTAACAAATGGTTACTAATGCAGGTATAGAATGTAATCGAATAATACAGTGTAATAGTGTATTTTTTAGTCTTGGATTATCTGTATTCAGCTGGTAGCCCTCGTAATATTTGATGATATTAAGGTAGCCCTCAGCTCTGAAAAGGTTGGTGACCCTGAACTAGACACTTTTTGTTGTCTTCATTTTATGATATTTGTGCAGCACTTTGGAAACTGCTTTGTTTGAATGTTGTGAGGTAATCTGAAACACAGTGATAAGAAAATGTTATAAAATTGTCTAAACAAATAAATAAAAAAGTATAGTTTTGCATCCAGGCAGTCTCCACAGTGTTCACCTCGGTCCTGATCTCTCCTCTGGCCTGGTGGGATTATAGTCTCTGTGGTTTTAATCTGATCAGGTCCCAGGACAGTGACTCAGGAGGCCAGGCTGCTTTAGCTCCTTTAGCTTCTGTCAGAACAAAGTGTGTGTTAACAGCGTCCTGTGGGTGCTCTGTGATGTCGCCTTTTTAACGGACATGTGTTTTGCGTTGGTGGAGTCGTAGCGTAAGGTTAGTAACTGCATTTCTGATTCTCAATATGTGGTTTAAGTTTGCTTTGTGTACTAGTTTGTGTGTGTGTAAGATCCCTCAGTCATCCAGGTAAAATCCATGGCAAAAGGAGAAATTTAATTTGTCAACTGGACAAAAGATTATTTAGTCTAATACGTTTCTCTGCTCCTCCATCCTGCTAATTGAGTTTTGTCAGAATACTCGAAGACACTGCCTTATATCTGCCCGAAAAGGAGGAGCTAATAACATTGAAACTACTCTGAAACTAATACCCTACTTGTTTACAGTTTCTGTTGTTAGCTAGGCCTATTGAAATTGCCCCGAGTGTGGCGTCAAATTAGCCTAATCATTCAGGGCCATAATGCAGCTTTCACACCTCTGAGCCTGACCTGGCTACACCTACATTGTTTTCTGAGTTTGATGTTGTCTGAGTCCTCCATTTCTGTTTAAAGAAGGATTCTTTCTTTCTTTTGTCTTTTCTTTTTTCTTTTTCTTTCTTTTTATTATTATTATTATTATTTTTTTTACAAAATTAGCCTCTTTAACTCGAGTGTCCCGAGGCTTTTAGGTGGAGATGTGCGGCAGATTGGGGTCCACTCTGGCTCTCCCGTCTGTGCTGATACATCCTCTTGTGCAGTGGCTGTTTCACTACACTGAATGGAGTAGACCACATTGCTTTGTTTGCGGCTCGGTGTTTTGTCCTTTAGGTGAAGATTCTGTCTTAAAGTGTTTGTAGGTTTGAAATAGGCTGGGATTTGTCTGAAAATCCTCTGTGGTGTTTCAGAAAGGCAAGGAAAGTTTATTTGTAGAGCACAATTCATACACAAAGTAATTCAAAGTGCTTTACAGAATAAGAAATACATTAAAATCACAATACAAACAAATCAAACATAAATAATCATACAATTTTAAAATAGAGATGGAACATTAAATTAGAGAGAATTAGAAGAGAAGAGTGCGAAAAGGAAAAATTAAAACCTTTCAGTCATGCACAGCTAAACACCAGCCAGGTAAGGAACAGTTACCCCCTTTCTCGTGTGTTCTGATTCTGTTTTCTTTTCTTTTTTTTAATCTTTCATGCACTTGTCTTGTTTGGCAGGAAGATGTTGACAGAGGACAAAACGCCGAACGAGAAGGGGGGTAAAGAGGAAGCGGCGGTGACCCCCAAAATGTTTAAAGCAACTCTGAAAGTAGCCGAGCAGGCGGGCATCGAGGGCACCTTCGCCAAGCTCAAGGCAGCCTACAAACCAGCAGAGGACGATGAGGTAACAGGGTTTAACTACACTATATTTTTTATGTGTTTTATTATGATTTAAAGGTCCACTATGTAACTTTTCTGGTTAAATGTGTTCATGGAGATGTTATTGCTTTGTGTGGAATGTTACACAATATGACATTACCTTGCATCTAGTTAATATTCAGGTGTTGTAATATTTTTAAAGTACTTTAAAAAACATGCATTACTTTGATGGTGATGATCTGTTTTTATTTATCAGCTTTTACCACACAGGACATGAGGCAAAGAGCATTTACAGTGACAAGAATTAGTTGTGGGACGTAATAAAGTTAAAGTAGTAAACTGCTGAACTCAAGTATAATTTTAGGTATCTGTACTTTACTTAAATATATTTTAAAGTAGATACTTTTTACTTTGACTTCACTACATCTGAGAGCAGGTATCTGTACTTTCTTCACTACATTTTTGAACAGGACTGAAAAGTAAAAGTATTTTTATTTATTAGTTTGAGACCTGCTCAAAAGACAGTGTTTCTTTGCTCCAGTATCTGTACATTGCTCTGCCTGGTATGTTCCAGAGTATGAGATTAAACAGCTGTACTTTACATTTATTCAATTACAGATGTTTTTTTTTTTGTTCAAAAATACCTGGAAAAACAGGCATTCTGACTGTGAGCAGGGCTGCCTCTCCACAGATCTGACCTGCACCTTGGTCTAGTTTTGTCTCCATGATGAAAGATTTTAATATTATACTGTGAAACCAGACAAAGCCATAACATCTCCCTGAAGAAAAGCATTTGACATAATGCACCTTTAAGTACAAAATTGAGTACTTTATCCACTGAAAAGTCCCTTTAATATTCCTCTTCTGTTCCTCAGACCTCCTCCGGCCAGCCCCCTCGCCCTCCCCCCTCCCCGATGCACCGGCGCTGCCCTATCCCTGTGTTCAGAGCTGCAGAGGACAACGATACTGTGGCAGGGACGGCGGACAGCTCCCTCATCATCCGCATGACCCCCAGGAGAGAGGGGGAGGAGGTGCTCAGTGTGGAGGTGAGCCCGGCCGAGGAGGACGACGACGGGGAGAAGAAGTGAAGCAGGAGCTACAAGTGACCACAAACAAGAGCCAGATGGTGATGTGGAGGAAATAATATGAGATGAACCTTTATTTGTCTCATGATGGGGAAATTACAGTGTTCAAAACAGCAGGAAAATAAGAATATGCAGAACAGAATCAGTGCTCTTCAAACTTATGGATACTTTGCAATAATGGGGAGACATGGACACAATGCACACACTTAACTACCCTGATATGCTTTTAAATGGTCTGTGAACACTGTTAACTCAATGAAAACTGAAAAACAGTGGGCTAATGCTAGCTTGTGACAGTAATCTTATTTGAGAGGGACTTTTTTAACAACACAAATCAACTCACCTGTTGTAGCTCCAGCTAAATAGCTTTTTTCCCAATCAGACTGTGTTAAAACAAAGTTTAGATTAAACTCAAACTTGAGTAACAGCTTCAGACAGAACAGTGCCTCCAGTTAACTTCACAACCCAAGGAATGTTGATAACATCACAGGGGGACTTTTCTTGAAGGACTAACAACATGGGAAATATGGGTTGTTGAAAATACCAAACACACTATTGATATAATTGTGTAATGGTGAAGAAAAACAAATTAAGATTTCAATTTGAATAATTTGCCTATTAAGTTCAATATTATATATACTATATATACTGATTTTGTTCAAATTTTATTCACCATATAATTTCTTTATTTTTAAATAGGGCTGCAATTTGTTCTTCTGCCACATGGTGTCACTGATGTCCACAAACTCATTACACATGATCTTTAATTATTATTTTTATAAATTATGGCAAACGTGTTTATTATCAGTAGAACTCATTTTAATTGGCACTTCACAATATTGTAATTGACTTCTCGGTGAAATGTACCTTGAGAAGTGTAGTTTAATTTGAACCTTGTCTTTTACAGTGACCTTCTGTAATACATGTTCAGCTGTTTGCGCATAAAGTGTTAACTAGCTTTTAATAATGTTTTATTTTACTGTCAAATTTACCATCTTTTTTTCTTTTCGGTTGTTACGTCACACTGTCTCACATGGCACATTGATTTTGTGTGATTTGTGTGATGTTTTTGCTGCTTGAAAAACCTTTAGATGGTGCAGTAGTGTTTTATAGTGACTTGAACAAAACATGGATAAGCTAAAATGATAGAGACAGAGATGCCTCACAGCAGATGTGTGCAGAATGCCTCAGTCCAGGTAGAATCTATGGCAAAGGAGAGAGTTAAATTTGTCAACTGGACATAGTTTATTTAGTTGAATATGTTTCGTAGCTCATCCAAGTTACTTTTTCAGCTCTAGTTCTAGTTCCAGAATTGAAAAAGCAGCTTGGATGAGCTGCGAAACGTATTCAACTCAATAAACTTTGTCCAGTTGACAAATTTAACTCTCTTTTTTGCCTCACAGCAGATGTTTACAGCTGCCAGGTTACATTAAAACTAATAGCACCAGTTAAACAGCTAAGAAGACATTTAAATATGTTTTGCTCAAATATCAACTAGAATGTAAATAATTATGTGGAAGATAATTGAATTTTTGTTATAAAAGTTTCAATAAATTTGGACAAACAAGTGGGTTTTCATACTCTCATATCTGTTCAATCTCGTTATATTTGTCATTAGTTAAACCAACACAGAATATACAACTACAGTAGGCCCTTTTTTATAATGCGTTTGATTTATATAGCACTTTTTTAGACACTGAAGATAGTTTACAGTGGATTATTCATTCTCTCTATACCTGGTGATTATGCTCTTATAGAAGTGAGGCTGCCAATTTGTGCCACAGGACCCTCAGACCACCACCAAACACTCACACACACACACACACACCATATTAAAGGAGAAATCTATTGGTTTAATCTACAAAAACTGCAGGAGACTCTTTATAGGATTTGATCATATGCTTTAGATTAGACGTAACAATTAACTTCCTACAATGTCTTGGTGTTCTCGCAGGATTAGCCCCCGGTGGTGTTATGAGTCCGGGTGAGTGATCAGCAGAACTCTCCTTCCTTCCTTCGGCTCTCACAGGAAACACCGACTGTGGCTCCAGGAGAAAAAACTGGAGAAAAGACAGGAAGTCAAATCAGCGAGACATCTGGGTGAGCTGCGGGTTTGCACTAAAACGTGGTCACTGTTGCTCCAATGCGCAATAAAGCTCTGATATGTCTGTTAAAGCTGCACTATGTAACTTTTATGGTGGAGGGTCTATCTGTCTGTACAATCTCCATAAGACAAGCAGATAATTAGAGACAAAGACAACTACAAGATCTTCAATAAATTAAGTATACACTGTGTTAGGAAGTAGCTGAATATGTGTACTGCTAATACATATTCTGAATACTACTACTAATACAACTAATACTACTAAAACAGTACAGTACAGTTACTTTTTCAGTTGGTGGTTATGTTTCTACAATCAAAGGACTACATTATGGCATCTGATCATGTAATTTAGGCTTCAAACTGCACAGAATCAATGAGAACTAAATATATTTTCAAAGTATTGTTTCCACCTTTGCCTATACTTACATCTAATGCAGGGGTCATGACCTATTGTTTTAAATTACTTTTTGGCAAATAATGACATGTCTCCATTTTGTATTCTATTGACTTTTTCAATTTAAAAATTATATTTATATGAAATATTTATGTTGAAATAATTATATAACATATTTACACCAAATTTTTCATTCACCTGACAAGCTCGAGATCAGTGACAGTCACGCACGTGCAGAGCACTGTAGTGCAGTTATGGACAGAAAAATGGTTTGTGTTAAAGTACGAAAAGTTGAGAGAGAGTGCTGAGTTTTCAAAGAACAGGGGACGACCAATCTTTTTTTTTCTTCTTCAGTCTAAGGACTGTTTGTCCGATGATGTGTAAAGAAAGTGGGCCGGTTTTCAAATATAATCTACGAAACTTACCTAACCCGACTCTGGCCCCCCTTCACAGTCAGGAGCGATAATGTGGCCCCAGAGAAAAAAAGTCTAGTGACCCCTGATTTGTGGAGCATTTTGGGCAAAGCTATATCATCTCCACCCCCACCAGAGTAGAAGCATAGTGCACTTTTATACTTATACCACAGCATACCGTATTTTTGGACTATAAGTCCGAAGTCTCTGTAACTGCTCCAGTGGCCTCGTTATGTTGTGGTCTTAAAATGTTCTTATGAACCCGCTCTACATGGTCCTGATTTTTTTTTTTTTGCTATTTTGTCTGTCCAAAAGATCCTCTTCCTAACATGGAGCCTGGCTCCAGATTCACTCCTGTAACTGTGGCATCGGGAGCTTCATTTGAGCGGAGCTGAACATTTTATTACTATAACTTGCCTTTCAGGATGACATCTCGGTTCTTGGTCTCTGATTTTATAAAATTAATTTTCCTCCAAAAATGCGACTTATAATCCAGTTCGACTTATATACTTTTTTTTCTTCTGCATTACACATTTTTTTACTGGTGCGACTTATACTCCTGAGCGACTATAGTCTGAAAAATACAGTCCTGACAAAACTATAACTTCAGGCTAAGTAAATTTGTGTTTTTGATCTTGACATTCTTCTAAAATATAAGAAGTCCATATATTTGTTCTGGGGAGGGCATCTGGCCTAGAAAACTTTATTCAGTCTGCATGTTGTTCCAAAAAAGGGCCAGTTTCAAGGAAATCATCGCTAATCTCATGATATGACAAATATTACGGGTTATCAAACAAGCCAGAGCAGTTTGTTTTTACATGTGGAAGTGAAGTGTCTCTTGTTGAAGATAAGAGCTGATGTCCTTGGTGATTCTTAAAACGTTAATCAAATTTCTTCTATAATTCCTGTTAACTTGGACATTAAATACAGTAAACACATTGCCACTTTAAGTCGTGCTAGAGCTATTTTTGTATCTGTTTCTAAGTTCCAGTGTGATTTTAGTTTGACTCACTTTTATGAAACTGCCTTCTACAGGGAAACTGTGTAACTTTTCCTGTGGAGATTTTGCCAAATCCTTTGTCTTTTGCCTGTCATTTGGCTGAAATATTCCACAGTATGTCATTAAGCATATCCGTCTCCATGGAGACAAGCATGTGGCGTCGCTAAACCAAGTTACAGGACCCCACTCACTATACGAACACATGTTTTGCAAAATATTTCTGAGCGATAAACACACATGTAATTGAATGAATGGAAAATAGACAAGTTTTATGCCATACTGTGTAACACTGAGGACAAAGCTAAAACAAAACATCAAGTGGGTGGTGGATCCTCAGACAGAAAAGTTATATAGTAACATATGGGGGGGTGGGTATAATGATATCTAAGTTTCACAGTACGAACCTCACAGTACAATATTTATTGTGATATCGTGGGGAGGCTCACGATATTACGATATTCTACATAATAACAAGACTCACATAAAATGCTTTGACCAGTCATTTGGTACAACATTTATTGATATCCAAATCTCTGTACGATATTTTCACCATAAACATCTCACGGTACAATATTTATTGCAATATTTTAACTGTGAATATTCTACTTTTTCCTCTAAAAATGCCTTCACAAGACTTTAACTAAAGAATGAAGATGTAAAACTGCTTAGAACAGTTATTTCTTCATGTCGTCTGCACTGACACGGAGCAAAGGATCATGGTCTATGTAGTTCCCTCTGTTTTTTTTTAGCTATTTCTGCATCAGAACTGTTCATTTAAGCAAAGACACTTGGGATTCAATATATTGTGATGGTCCACGATATTATTGTGAGACGTTTGACGATACGATATCACCATATTTCGGTTATTGTTACATCCCTATTACATATGTGTTATTGTTTTACCTGGAATGTTCCACAATATGACATTAAACTTGTTTACAGTTATATTATTATTACCTTTATAAGTATTCTTATTGCTCCAAAACACCTTGAAAAACTTGTATTATTGCTGTGAGTGGGCTCGCCTCTTCACGGCTCTGGCTGGGAAGAGTCATTTGCTTGTCTCCATGGAGCTAGATATGTTTAATGCCAGTCTGTGGAACATTATAGGCCACCCAGTAACATTTCGACAGAGACGAGTATGTGCTGTATCCTCCTCCAGCACCTTTAAATGCAGAGAGGGTTTTCATCTGACATAAAATCTCTGACTAATTTGACAGATTCTAGTTATAAATGCATTTTCCTGCTCTGAATATAATGAGTTTCAGACCCTAAGCTGAGGTAAGAGGAAAGAAATATTGTTTTTCTACTGTATATTGTAAAAAGTCAGTACTTGGAGTCAGTTCAGAGACATAAACCCCGACTTTACTCCTGTAATCTCAGCTCCAGGCCTGAGGGTTTAACTGACCCAGGATCAGTTCAGTTCATATTGTTTTTGCTCAAGAACAAATCTCCAACTGACCCCAGAATCCTCCAGTTATGAGAAAAAGCATTAGTCATAATCAAGCAAACGTTACAGCAGCATCGCACCACTATGTGAACAAGTCCTCATTTCAGAGCAAAAGAAACTCTAAGTGAAGTGTTATTGTATTTTTATATACATATTTAAAGATTCACTGTGTTATTTTATTGGTCTACAGTTCATCCAGTGCAAATTTCTCTGATATGGCCAAGATCAGGTTATTCATCTTGTTTTCAGATTTATTATCAATTTATTATTTCTGAGACGGCTTCATTCTAGTCTAGAGGTCGTTTATTTTAAGAGAACTTGTCAAGTAAAATTATCTCGCTGCATGGACAGATAATTTCACTAGTTTTAAATCATTTTCTGATAGATTTAAGTGTTTATATCTTAAGCTTTCGCCAAACCTTTTTGCAGTGCCACACAGCAAAAAGTGGAGTGTTAAAATTGACTCTCACAGAATCAGTTTTTTACATTTTCTCAGGGTTTATATGAGTCCAGTCTGTTCTAGAGTTAATTTAACATTTTTTGGAAATGTTAGATTAGTAACACTGGACCAAAGTTCCTGTTTAACCCTGAAATCAAGAGTTATGTTAATGTTAAGAGTAAATGGATAACACTTTGTAGGGTTATCCTGATTTAGCTGAACAACCCACAGAGGTGTTTTATTTTTACACCTTATTTGAGTTAATTTAAGATGAAATTATGTACAAAACTGGTCTTCTCTGGCGGGAGTTTGAAGTGGTGGAGGTGCCAAATTAACACTAGTGGAAGTTGAAAACTAAAAATCAACTCGAACCTCCATTTAACTTTCAAACTTTCTGTGTTAAAAACAACTCTGAAATATTTTACCCTGAAATTTTAACCCTCCAGTTTTTTCTATGCACCACCTTGTCTCCATAGAGATGTTATTGCTTTGTCTAGAATGTTGCACAGTATGGCATTACATGTTTATCTATTTCTATGAAGACAAGCACAGGACATGAACAGCCAGGCCAAGTTACAGGTCAGATCTATGAAGAGGCAAGCCTGTTCATGCAGTAAGAATACATGTTATTTTTCAATTTTTTGTAATAAAAACACCTGATTGAATACAGGTTTCTATAATTAAAAAATTCAGTAATTCACTCAGTAAGTAGGGTTACATCTCCACAGATATGACCTCTAATGCAATTTATAGTTGTTTCCCTTAGACAGGGTTAATCTCATTCCAGACAAAGTAATAACATCTCCATGAAGTCGAGCAGATGACGAACCCTCCACCAGAAAAGCTGCGCAATGCACGTTTAAGTAGCCTGTTTGTTTTTTGTGAATTTATTTTGAAACGATTAATTAAATTGTGAAAATCTGTGCGTTTATTTATTGTAACATGCGGCGCATAAAGTAGTTTTTCTGTTTCTCCACTTGAGTTGTTTCCATCTGGGGCAAATCCAAACTTCTGCTGTGGACAGACCTGGGCTGATCGCACAAACAGCTGTGAGGAGTCCTTACATGGGCCCAGTCCACACTACAGGATTTTAGACCTCTCATGTTTACAGCCTTTGTGTGCAGCGTTTGCCTGTTTCTCCTTGTATCTGGGTGAGTTTGCTTCGGGCACTCCAGTTTTCGCCATCAACCAAAAACATGCACACTGCAAATTTCTTTGATCTGGCCAAGATTTTAAAACTTATATCAGGTTATTCATCTTGTTTTCAGATTTATTATCTACTTAATAGCTCTGAGACTGCGTCATTCTAGTCTAGGGGTAGTTTATTTTAAGATATATTGTCAAGTAAAATGATAATTTCACTATTTTTAAGTCATTTTCTGATAGTTTTAAGTGTTTATATCTTAAATTTTGGCCAAGCTTTTTCGCAGTGTACTTTGCAGTGGCATCACGTTGGCGGTGTTCTACATGTATCTCTATGGTGCAACATTCATCAGTTACCATGGTGACACAATGCACATATTAGCCAACACTGCCAAAATTAAAAAAAAAAAAGAAATTGAGAAAGAATAAGAGCCACAGCAAGCCTCAGATGGGATGCAGTTAGATGCCTATAAAACATAAACCTTTATCCACTGCACAAGTTAGAAATCAAAACGATACTTTTACAATGATAAATAATCAGATGTATTTATTAAGCACAATACATATAATTCAGAAATCCCTTGGCGAGCTACTTGGAAGTGGGTGGAGAGCTCCTGTTGCCCCTGAGCCACAGGTTGGAGATTCCTGGCTTAGATATTGAGCCATATTCTCCCGAGGGGACGACCCAGTGGCACTGAAGGACGGGTCATATACCAACACAAAACTTTCCAACACTTAAAGGAAAATACCGTATATATGTGAATGTTTTTCTTTCCACAGTTTCCTCCCGGTTGCGGCCTTGTCGGGTACAGCTTGTTCTTGCGGCTGCTTTAACCCAAACATCAGCAGCTTTATATCCGTGTATCTGTATCACACTTTCTCTGTCAGTCGAGGAGCAGCTCAAGGCCACATGACTCAAACTGCTGATCTGAAAAACTTTATTGAATTATCTGAAACCAAAATGTTTCCCTTCAGCTTAGCGCACGCTCCGCTGTGAGTCTAATCACGTTAAAAACCAGATCTGATAAGATTCACATGTGAGGCCAGTGCAGTGTCTGTCAGTATAGTGGGACATGCACCGTTTTTTCATCTATTTCACTTTGTGGTATTAAAAAAATGAACAAAAAATGACTTTCACTGTGGATTTCCTGAAGAATACTTTTCATCAATCATTGTCCGTGGGTCTGTCACCTTTCCGTTTCTATAGAAATGTCATCGCTCTGCCTGCAATGTTCCACAGTATGACTTTAAACAGCTCCATCTCATATTTATCCAGTTACAGATGGTTTTATAGCTCAAAAAGTACGTCGAAAAACAACATTCTGACTGTGAGCGGGGTTGTTTCTCCACAGATCAGACCTGTAACTTGGTCTGGTTTGGTCTCCATTACGATAGAAAGGTTTAATGTCGTACTGTGAAACATTTCAGGCAAAGCAGTAATGTCTCCACAGGGGAAAAGCATTTGACGTGAAAAGTTACACGATGCAAATTTAACATAAAACTACGGTAGTTAAAATGTCTTTCTCCAAAGCCTGAACTCTGATTGGCTGTAGACCTGTCCATACGAGAAAACTTTTTTGTTTACATCCGGCTTTTTTCACAGTGGCTGACATCATCTCGTTTTTTCGTATTGAGAAGACCCAAGATGATGATTAGAAATAACTGATCTCAATTTTGATTAAAAATTGATTCATTACTTGCAAGTACTTTACATGAGCTTGAGAAGATTGGTTGAACTGGATTTGTACTTCTAAGGTGTTTTAAAGCTCCCATCTGTAATTGGACTGGCCGACCCAGATCTCACCGCTAGCTGCTGTTTATTTTAGGCTATGTTCACACTGCAGCCTGAAGTGACCCAAACCCCATTTTTCGCCCCTATGTGACCTGTATCTGATCTTTTAATGACAGTCTGAATGACACCGATACGATTTTTTTCAAATGCGACCCAGGCCACTCGGATATGTGGTTCTTAAACCGAAACATATCCAATCTTTTGACATGCGACTTCAGTCTGAACGGTCAGGACGCATTCATCCGACCTACACGTCATCAACAAGCGAGAGTTTGGCTGTTGTTTGGCTGTTGGCTGAAGACGTGTTTCCTCCTGCGAGAGTTGGTACGGCAGAGACTTTAGAGACTTTAAAAGCTCCACGTGCTCATTGCAGTGTCCATGTTTAGACGACTTCCATAACCACTGAGCTCACTCTCTGCTGTGACGTCGTCGTGCCGTCCAATGCTCATGCGGGACACTTTTGGGTCGTTTAAAGTTCACACTGGAGATCACAGACAAGTCGCATTTAATTGGAAATGTGAATGACCTCGCCAAAAACGCGGAGTGCAGTGTGATAGTGTGGAACAGGGTTCACTTCTGCCATCTACTGGTGTAAAAAATAATAATAATAAAATAAACGTGTGGAAATGGTAAATTTAAAGATGCGCTATAACTTAGGTGCTTGTCTCTATGGAAATGTCGTTGCTTTGCCTGGAATATTCCACAGTATGGCATTAAACTTTCATCTCCATCTAGCAGGTGGTGCCAACCGGCCAAGTTACAGATCAGATCTGCGGAGAGGAATGCCCGTTTACAGTTAGAAAGCCTGTAAAACGCAGAGTATTTTGTAGTAGGATGAAATGTTGAATAAATGCAAGATATACGTTTAATGCCATACTGTGTAAGATATTAGGCTAAGAAATAACATCTCCGTGGAGACGAGCAGCTGACAGGCACACGTCCAGAAAAGTTACAGTGCAACTTTAAGCTATATTAATGAAACAAGTAGGCTTTTCTCATTATATTGTTTAGATGAACTTTGTGGACATTATTGTATATTATGTTGGTCTGCCAAAGTAACCAAATGAGTGATTATTTTAACAGGTATTTTTAACTTTTTTAGCGACTTCTAAGATCACGTTTGACGCCGCAGTGCTGTAACTTAGGTACTCTTTTGTCTACACTATCTCACTTCGCTAAAATGTTCAAAGTGATAGATTTTCCTGAGATTTCAACGGTTAAAGTTCACATTTGTTCAGAGCAGAGAATGCGTTATGTCAGTCTGTCCTTGTATCGACAGCAAAGCAAATATGTGTGTGTCTTTGCTCTCAGCTGCTGGTGCCTTCAAAGACCCTCGTAAACTACGCCGTTGGAAAATGGATGCTTGGTGTTTTTATGGGTTATAAAGCTGTTTTCATTGTGAAGCTTTTTAATCCTACAAAGTTTTACTAGGGTTCAGTGACCTACATTTGTAAACCAGTACAAATGAAATATCTATGTAAGTTTTATAGCGAGTAGTAGACGAGGAAACCATTAACCAGAGAGTTGGTGGTTCAATTCCAAGCATTTTTCTATCATTTATACTGGCATTGTGTCATTATCATCCTAATTTTGACTAGAATTCCTTTACTTGCAGCCAAATAAGTGAACCCTGATGATATAAAATGTGATATTTCATTATTTCACTTTTTCATTCCAATTTTTCATGTAACTGGTGTGTTTATATTTGCCTATCCAAAGGTTTTTAAGTGTTAATTTTGACAAAATGACATAAAAATGTAGATGTAAATGTAGCTCACCACCACCGGGTATGGAGTGAATGAATAATGCTTTGTAAAGCGTCTGAGTGTCCAAAAAAGCGCCATATAAAACCAATGTATTATTATTATTATAAAGCAACAAAGCCCACACTGTAAACCTGAACGTTCAAAGTAATTAAATACATGAAGTTGTGTCCACTCACAGTTTTAGAAATAGTCCTGCTAACTTAATAATGTCAAGTTGCTGTAACATGTTCTTTTTTTGAGTAATTTTAACTAATATGTTATTTGATTAAAGTGAAATATTGTGGGTATAATTGAGCATAACTTAAACAGATGATTAGCAGAATTAAGTTATTTAAAGTCCTGTTATTTCTGTTGTTTCAAATAAGTGTGATTTAAAAAATAAACTTCATTTATATAGTACGTGGTAAAATGCAAGACAATTTTAAAATGATTGAGTTGCCTTAACAGAAAACCATGAGTCTTATTAACTGCAAATATTTTAGTTGGGGTAAATAAACACTTTAAATTCAGCTGTTTTCAAAAGGTGCAAGTCGCAAATTCGACCTTTTAAGTTCTGGAAGATTGTGACTTTTAAGTTCATCGATTGCCTCTGTTTTTTTAGCTCTGGTAACTTATTCGGGTTTACAGTCTATGCGGAGAGGGCGGCACTCAGTTACACTTACTGCATTTTTCTTTCAACGTTTTACTTCTCAGAGACTTTATTTATTTTTGTTTTTAACAGTATAACAATACTCTTATTTGAGTACCATATTTTTGGGACTATAAGTCGCACCAGCCAAAAAATGTGTAATGAACAAAAAAAAAAAAAACATGTATAAGTCGCACCGAACTATAAGGTGGAAATTAATTTTATAAAATCAGAGACCAAGAACCAACATTTCATCTTCAGCAAGTTATAGAAGTTATAGTAATAAAAACAACTGAATAGAGAACAACTCTTTTCTTTATTATTTGTCCAAAAAAACAAATGAAAAACCAGATAACGATTTGTTTTTTAATTTTTGATTCATATATACGATTCATATATTTGGTCTATGGGCTGTCAGTGTGAAAAATGTAAAGTATAAGTCACACCTGAGTATAAGTTGCAGGACCACCCAAACCCTGAAAAAAGTATGACTTATAGTCCAAAAAATACGGTAGAAGGTTTTAGTTACTCACAACACAATAAATAAGTCTAGAAGTCACAAAAGCTTTAAGTTGACACTATTACACACAGAGAGACACATTGAATTTATTCAGATTTGATTTTAGAAAAAGCAGGTAGCAGATTTTATGCATTTATTTATGTTTTTTTTTCTTTCCAGTTCCATTAACTTTTAATTAAATACGTCCAGTCAGATGCCTAAAATAACTTGAGTAGTTAGCCTAGTTGCTCTTTCCAACTTTTAACTTTTACTTGAGTATTTTTTTTAACATTATTACCTATGGGCGACTTTATTCTGCAGCTACAGTACTCTTACTCACTTATATTCTAATCTTTGGCTACTTTACCCTCCTCTGTATGTAAGTTTGTTCATACCATTTATAGTGTTATTAAACTGTGCACAACAGCACTGCTAAAGTCAATAATAGGCTACTCTTTTCTATAGGCCCACCATACAGGCACATTTCCATATAAACTCAAAGCACGCGTTTAATGTGGTCTTGTTACATTCCCACAGATCCAACCCACGCCCATGTCCATAAATTCACCGCGTTTTTTTCCGCCCATGCGCTTTGTCCCAGCCTTCTGAATTCCTCCGCTCAGTGAACGCAGCACCACAGCACTGTCACACTTTTGGCACCGACCGCTCAGCCGTCACTTCTCCCAAGAACCGAGCCTCTTTCACGGCTAGAAAACTGGAAATTAGCCGCTGTCAGCACCCAGCCCGGACTTTGACTACAAGTTTGAGTCGTTGGGTTTTTCGTGTGTGTTTTGCTTGAGTGATTTTCTCTGGATTTATCGCGGAAAAGTGACCGGAAAGTGCAGAAGGAAGACCCGGGAGAGGAGTCTTTGAAACGGGGTAAGGCGAACTTAAACTTCCAGCTTCTTTTTTGGCAATTACGCACGGTTTTGGTTCACTCGTGCGCTATCGTCGGTGCATATTTGTGCTTGGAACATATTGCCGAGCTGCTGTCGCTCAATTGTTACTGGTTGACCGTGACAAACAATGCAATTTCGCTTGTTTTGTGCGCGTCCTTTTCATGCGGTGGTCCAGCAGTTTCCATCGCTTCAAAGCCCCTTTCTGTGGCTTTTACGCAGCGGTTTTGATTCGGAACAATGCCTCACCTGGTCCCGCGCACACGTGTTGCTTTCTATAGTGATGCTGAAAGGCGGCGGCGGCTTCGTGTCCATGTCTGAACTGCGTGTTTTGACGTGTCATTGTGAAGGATAGTCTATAATTTGGACGTGGTTACAGTCAAATGTGGCAGCGTCACCAGTGAAATGAAACTTTTCCCGCTTTACCGGACGAGGCGCAGGGATTGGTTTGAAACAATGTGCATTTGGAAAGTCAGGAAGCCTTTGTTTGTCAGTCTATATTAGGGCACAGTGTTGTCCTGTATTTTATAGTGTAGCCCGCATAGCAAGTAAAATGGCTGTATTGTAGCCTAGACTTTCCTTTTAAGTAAAATTATTAATGTTTTTCCAGTGCCAGTAATGACACTTTTCAGTACAGAGAGCAGTAGCATCTGGGTTTAATTTGCAACACCACATAAAACTGTTTTCTAATAAATTGCAGCTTTAAATGTTCAGTAAAGTGCAAAAGTTTTAGGCAGGTGTGGAAAAACTGCTGTAAACAAAGAACGCTTTCAAAAATATAAGTAATGATTGTTCGTTTTTATCACTTTACAAAATGGAAAGTGAGCGAACAAAAGTAAACGCCAAAGTCATTAAGAACGATCTTCAGCGTAAAGAAGAACAAGAAGTTCCTGAAGTGATGGTCTGGCCCCGCAGAGCCCTGACCTCACCATCATGGAGTGTGTCTGGGATTAACATGAAGAGACAGAAGGATGTGAGGAAGCTCCATCCACACAAGATCTGAGCTTAGTTCTTCAACATGTTTGAAACAACCGACCAGCCCAGGTCCTTCAAAAACTGTCTGCAAGTAAAACCTAGAAGAACTGATGCTCTTTTACTGGTTTGATTTAGATTTCTCTTTTGTTCATTCACTGCATTTTGCTGATTGATGAAAATAAATGATTAACACTTCCATTTTTGAAGGCGTTCCTAGTTTACAGCATTTTTCCCACACCTGCCTATAACTTTTGCACAGTACTGTACATTATGTATCTTTCAGGCAGTGGTGCATCAACTGTATGATTCCACAGAAATATAAAGTTAAAAGCAGTTTTAATACTTTGGAACATTCCCCAGATATAAGTGTTATGCAATGCTGTGGAATATTCTAGCCAAAAGAGCATTTCTATGGAAACGTGAAGGATTAGGTCCTGCTCCAGGCCAGTTAAGAGTCAGGTTTGTGGAGATCATTTGTCGCCTCATAACAAAAGAGAAAAGAAAAACCTGTAGAACTGGACAATATGCAATCAGGCTCCACACATCTGCACAGTCAGTCCATTTTGTTAAAGGGACAGTTCAGAATTTTGGACATAGGGCCTCATTTCCTCATGAGCCAGAGCAACATGTGGAGACACTTTTTTAAATATTCCACTCAGTCCTTGTGTTTGCAGAGGTTGCTGGTGTTAGGCTAGTGCATGTCAATGGGCACAGTTGTCCTGCCACTAAAAACAGTCTTACCCACTCCACAGAGCACCTGAGGCAAACTATTCTAACTCCAGACTGTCCATGAGAATGTCTGTGTCGATAGAATAATGTTTGAAATAAAACTAAACCTTGCATCGCATGAATCGTCGCATGTTGAGGGACTATTTTCTCATATATCAGTCCGCCGCTGCCGAGCTTTCTATCAGGAAGTACAACTCACTGCTGCTCAGACATAAATCTTTCAAATGCAAGATTGGTTTTACTTATTCTATGGACACATACATTCACATGGACAGTCTGGAGTTTTGCCTCGGGTGCACTGTGGAGTGGGAAGACTGTTTTTAGTGGCAGGACAACTATGCCCATTGACATGCACTAGCCTAGCACCAGCAACCTCTGCAAATACAAGGACCACACATCTCCAACACTCTGGCTCACTAGGAAATGAGGCCCTGTGTCCAAAATTCAGAACTGTCCCTTTAAAACTCTTTATGGAAATGTTTTATACGTGTTATTTTTGCATAAAGGAGCCCCGTTTCTCCTTCCAGTCCAGTCAATCCCGCTCACAATGCGCAACCAAAATGATAAACATGCCTGATTTTCTATCAGTGTATTTGCTAAAAGAAAGTTACACACTGTGGCTTTAAAAATCTTCTGTAAATACGGACCATTTAGCTCCTGTTACTGGTTTCCTCGGTGCAAACAACAGCCGTGCCAATCTGCAAATCTTCAAGCTCTATAATATTCGGCCTGGCCAAAAGTACACACACAAACATACACACAATACTTTACAAGAACATGGGAGGAACTGGCTGGATAATCCACCCATTATGTACTTCATTTAACTATTGTACTGCAGTACCATATCTGTCTTTAATTTGGAAAGTATAAAAAGTAAATAGATGCCTTGGGTGCTGTGTTGGCTAAAGCTCCAGCCTCACAATGAAAAGGAGATTGTTAAATTCTCTCCGAGGAGTTTATATAATTCTCCTCTCCTGTTTGTGTTGCCACGATACTGAAATTTCAAACTCTATTTCGTGGCCAAATAATAAACTCGATACTCGGTACTGATTCTGATACCACGATGATAAAGAAAACACTCTTTAGACGATAGAATGTGATTTTCCACATTAAAATCCTTGTACTTTCTTTTATATTTTCCATTTTAGTATTGATTAGTATCTGTTTTTCGATATGTTTGCGTGGAGTTTACATATTCTCCTCTCCTGTATCTAAGTTGTTTTTTGTTTTTTTTCCCCCAAGCGCACCTAAACTGGGACTAAACCAGGGAGGGACATAACTTCCTCCGTCAAATCTACATAGAAGTGCCACACAGATCCCTGACGCACATAAAAGCCAATCCGAAAGCTTGCGGTGTTTGCTGTGCCGTCAGATTTCTGCCAAATGCAAAGGGGCTGTGATTGGCTGCTCCACAAAGACTGTACGGGCATCTGATTAAAATGGCTTGGAACAGCTAAAGTTTGGCACAGAAATCTTTGCATCTGAGCCTAATATGATTGTTTATTGTCACAGTAAATAAACAAAACAATAATTAATTCAAATGAAATAGTTTAGACTCCCAAGATGCACCTGGACCCTGATGAGCTCCGCAGACGCTTGCACGCAGAACTGTAAACGAGCCTTAAAATTGAAGGTTGGGTTCAATCCGAAGGAAAAAGTTATCAATATCTGACAATAAAATGTAGCTTCAACTTGCACTGTGTAACTTTTTTTGTTTGGGGGTCCATCACCTGCTTGTTTCTATGGATATGTCACGAATCTGCCTGGATTGTCCCACAGTAGGGCATTAAACAGCTCTACTTTACATTTATTCAGTTAAAAGTGGCTTTATAGCTTAAAAAAACCTAGAAAAACAGGCGTTCTGACGGTGAGCCGGGTCGCCTCTCCACAGATCTGACCTGTAACTTGGTCTGGTTTGGTCTCCATGAAGATGGAAAGGTTTAATGTCGTACTGTGAAATATTCCAGACAAAGCAATAACATCCCTACGGAGAAAAGCATTTGTCAATCTCTCCAGCGGAAAAGTTACACAATGCAGCTTTATTTAGGCCAAACACCATTTTAAACACCCCAAGGAGTTAATTCGATGATTGAAAATGATCTGTTTTGTTCCTGATTGATCACGTTTGGCCTTCATGGAATTGATCAACTCTGAACTATAGTGAGACGCACTTCAGACAGTCCGTCCCTCAGTATATTCCATAAAATTACAAAAGACTTCCTGAAGCAATGTTTTTATAAAAGGAAAAAAAAATATAAATGTATCTTCAGACCTATTGCGGCTGGGTTACATCATTTTTGGTCAAATGACAGAAGGAAAAGTCGAGGATGTTAAATTCGCTCCAATGACTCATCAACCACGGTTTATTCAGAGTTTTCTTTCCTTTAATCTTGAGGATCCACCAGTCTTTACGCAGGGCTTTTCTTTTAGCTATTGTCATCATTATATTTAAGATTTCTGCAGAAACACTCACTCAGTTTCACAATTTGGCCATTTTTAGGCTTAAAATTTTACTTCCTGGTTGAGAATCGGGACATCCCCAAGCAAAACTCTGACAAGAAAATGACTTTATTTAGTTGAAATCCGATTTAAAGTATCAGAAAAATCTTGTTTCTCATGTGTAAAATGTGCCGAACTCTCTACTTCTTGTAATTTTCAACACATTTTTCAACTTTTCTTCTCAAATTGCTTCTCGATTTGTGCAAAACTTAACATAATATGTGCAATAGTTATAATCCCACCGAATTAAATCAAAGTTGGGGAGTCATAAAAATCTGGCACATGCATTTTAAGACTCTGGGGATGTGGGATTTCTTTGCTTTGGACAGGCTTGGACTTAATAATTACGGCATTTGTGTTTCCGAATAGTGAACTTTCAAATGTAATTTCAATTTAATAACAAATTATTTTTTTAAAGGGCCTGTATTACTCTATTTTCTGTGTTACGTTTCCTCATCGCAAACAAACCCGGAGTTGTGTTTTGTTTCAGAGCAGCCAGATGTGTTTTCATATTTTAAGCGCAAAAAATCTTGTTCCACTGGCAGATCATTTTACTTAATTGAAATTTACTCAAATCATGATAAAACTTGATTAAAACTGTTAATTCAAGTCATCTTAACTTGGCTAGACTTTGTTTTTTGCAGTTCGTGACATCACAAGGTGGATTTTGAGTGTTGTAAATGTAGACGGACTAATAAAGACTCATAAAGTGTTACTCAAACGTGTGAATGAAGAAAACGCAACTCTTGGTCTGTTTTGGAGGAGGTAACAACAATATAACACGACTTAAAGCTCCAAAAGAGTCGATTTTGTGTAATATGAGCCCTTTAAACCCGGTCTAAACTTTCCTTCAGTGTCCCACGGGGTGATTATATGTTTAGGATGTGCTTCCCGCTGCTCCACCTCAGAGTCCCAGAAAAAGACAAAACATTTTATTTTTAGATTTCTTTCGCGGTCGGGACACACCCGACAGCAGCAGGGACAGGCACACCGCACTTTATGTTTGCCCTGCTCTTCGCTTCTTTTTGTATTGTTCAATCATTTATTAAAACGCACTGGACCGATTCTCCTTTTTTCCTTTGCTTTTTTCCCCTCATGCGTGTGGCTAAATTGTCTTGCCCCAGGTCAGAGATATTATATAAGCGGCTCTTTGGGTCAAAATAATCCGCTCTGTACTGTCTGCTTGTCAGTCTTATTATTAAAGGTGCATTGTGTACCTTTTTTGTTGCTTGTCTCCACGGAGATGTGCCTAGAACGTTCCTGTGGTTGAATAAATGATAAATGCAAAACAGATTCGTTCAATGTTGTTTCCTTCAGTTAAACACTTTAAAAAAAAATTATTTAAGTAATTAAGTCCTGAGTGAAATTTGTCAGTTTCTTGTCCAGTCACTGCAATTTATGTATAATACAACTACTACTACTACTGCTACTGCTACTGCTACTGCTACTACAACTACTACTGCTACTACTACTACTACTGCTTCTACTACTGCTGCTACTACTACTGCTGCTACTACTACTGCTACCACTACTACTGCTACTACTACTACTACTACTGCTACTACTACTACTACTGCTACTGCTGCTGCTACTGCTACTACTACTACTACTACTACTACTACTACTACTACTACTACTACTACTACTACTACTACTACAGCTACTACTACTACAGCTACTACTACAGCTACTATTACTTCTACTACTACTACTACTACTACTACTGCTACTACTACTACTACTACTGCTGCTACTGCTGCTACTACTACTACTACTACTGCTACTACTACTACTGCTGCTGCTGCTACTACTACAGCTACTACTACTACTAGAGCTACTATTACTTCTACTACTAGTTCTACTACTGCTACTACTACTACTACTACTACTACTGCTACTACTACTGCTACTACTACTACCGCTACTACTACTGCTACTGCTACAGCTACTACTACTACTACTACTACTACTACTACTACTACTACTAATACTACTACTACTACTAATACTACTACTAATACTAATACTACTAATATTACTGTTGCTGTTACTATTAATATTATTATTACTACTATTACTACTATTATTACTACTACTATTACTACTACTATTGTTGCTGCTATTATTGCTACTACTACTACTACTACTACTACTACTACTACTACTACTATTACTGATACTACTACTACGACCGCTACTGCTACTGATACTACTACTACGACCGCTACTGCTACTGCTACTACTACTACTTTTACTACTACTAGCACTTTTACTACTACTTCTACTACTACTACTACTACTAATACTAATACTATAATTCTTTTCAACTTTCACAATTTTAAACATCCAGAAGAACTGACAAAAAGACTGAAATATGAACAAACAAACAAACAGAAGAATCACAATTCAGAATGTTTCGGATCTAAACTACAGGTACAAACATTTGGTGCTTCTAAAAACCAGACACATTTCCTCATTCTGTCCATTCAGTTCATGATTTCGATTTGCTTGACTTTAATCTCGTCGTTCTTTTGTCGTTATAAGTCGGTAGCTCGTGTTTTAGCCGCTCTCCTCTTGCTCAGACTCTGCTGCTCGGAGGAAAACGCAGGAAGTTGTGAAGTGTCTGTCCCAAACGGCTGGAACCGGAAAAAGTGATAAATCTCAAAGAGAAAACAGATTTCTGCTGCTCCTCGGGACTCCGCTGTGTTTCAGTGTTTAAAACTGTGGTTCAGGGTTCAACATGAAGCCGTATTTTAAAGCGTGACAACTAATTATTATTTTAGCATTAGTCAGCGATTATTTTTCAGATTAGTCAACAAGATTATTTCTATTGTACATTATGGTTTTTGAAATACATTTTTAACCTGACAAAGTTGCTTCTCTATAAGTATTATTAACAAAAATGAGTGTACACTTATTTTTTGGGGGGCATTTTGATTGAATAACTTCGATATCTTTGTTTTTATAAGGTATTTTGGCCTGTTTTAGACCCTGTAGTCTAGGTAATTATTTTAAAGGTGCATTGTGCAACTGGAGGCGTTAATACTTTGGTTTAAAATGTCCACATTATGGCTTTAAAATGGTCTGTTGAGCATTTATTCAACGAAAGGTGTTTTAAGAGCTCAAAAATATCTTAAAAAAACATCCATTCTTAGTCTGAGTGCTGCTGCCTCTCCACAAATCTGACTTGTAAGTTATCTTGCTGATCTTGCCAATGTTGCTGTTTCTTTTCCCATTCCACTTGACTGTAAAAGTGCCGCAGTGTTGCTTTAAGCTTCCAGGTTCCTCTTGTGAGTTCATTGGACAGAGACGGAGTGTATTCAGGTCAAACCTCGCAGAGAAAATGACCAAAACAGAACCTCGACATTCTCAGAAGGTTTCTAATAAAGGGTGGGCGGGTGAATATAACTAATCCTTTCTGAGATTATCTTTACTTTAATCAGAAATTTATTTTTGTGGTCCATTAGAAATGTTTTAAAATGTGCATCTTTTGTCTTTTTTAGGTTATTATTAATAATCTTTATTAAGGACAGAGTGCACGTGAAGGCAACAGTAGCTCATTTGAAGTGTTTGTCCATTATTCCGAAGGTTGTCTAGTGCCTCCGCTCAATTTTATTTCTCTCCAGTGACTAGTCGGGCATCAAAATACACTCGGCGGCCAATCGGAGAAGAGCTGTGAAGCCACGACGTCAAACTCAAGCGCCTCTGGGTCCTTTTGTGTCCAGTACAACAGTAAATGAAACGGTTGAGGTGGACGTAGACGAAGCCAGACTTTTGCGTTGGCGACGATTCCCGACGTCGAGGATTTAAAGCCGGAACAAAGAAAACATTTGGTGAATTTTATCAAGGGGAAAGACGTTATTGCCCTTCTTCCTACGGGATTTGCTGTTGTGCTGGTGATTACTTGGACACTGCTGAGCGTTTCGGCGCATTACAGACGTCACCACCAAATAGCAGCGATTGGTTAAATAAAAACGTATCCGTCTACCATCGAGTGAACAAATCCTAACGCTGCGAGGTCACAGACGGTTTCTACGAAGTGAAACCGGCTGAAGAATCAGTCTATGCGATTCCAGCTCCCACAGATGAACCGCTGTGTCCTTGGGCAAGACACTTAGTCCGCCAATGCCCCCAGTGTCTGTGTATATTCGTGTATGAATGTGTGTGTGAATGGGTGACTGGTTCCTTAATGTTTCCATATAAAAATATCACCATTTACCAGATGGTCCATAGATAAAAAATGCACAGTATGAATATATGTTGGATATAGTTAAAAGGAAACATTAGAAGGTAGAAGGTTAATCAAAGTCTTGCTCAGAATGAGAGTTAACTGCACATTTTTTCACAATTTCTTCATTTTATCTGACACATAAGCAGATTATTTAATATTAAATGTCAAGTATCAATCAATTAGCATGTTTAGCGTTCGTTTTTTTGCCCATTTTTATCCTCTAAATGTTTACTTTCAGAGGAAAAGTCCTGATTTTATTTTAATTCCTGTGAAATATTTGTCATGAAGCTATCGCTCTCGTACATGATTAAATTCCAGGGATGCCAGGTTTAACACTGGAGCCTCTGTTTCTGCGGGTTGCCAGATAGTTCAGCTGTTACTGAGACGGGCTGAGTGACTTTATCACAGGAAAAAAACAGAAGGATTTTATGACAGAGAATCCAGTTGTTCCTCTGTCTGATCTGATTAATAGATACAGGAAACTGAAGCCTGTTTGGTTCTGGTTTAGACTCAGAAGCTTGAGTCATATTTTAGACAAGTTTAGTCCTGTTTTGGATGAGGATTTGCCCTGGTTTAGTCCAGGCTTGGTCCAGGATTAGTTTGTGTTTAATGTAGGCTAATGTGTCCTAACTGAGCTCCTGAGTGTCCAGGCTAATGTCCAGACTAATGCGCTGTGTTTAAATATTAACTCGAGAGTCAGAAACCTACAGAAGAATGTTATCTCCAGCAGATAAACAGGAGTTGGTATCGACGTAACAGTAGTTTTCTGCTTCCACAGCTTCATTCATTATTTAACATCAAGATCCAATTTAAGATTACACTAAATCTGCATTATCCAGTTTAACAGAGTAAACAGTTTTTCCCCATAAAGTCGACCGTAAAAGCAGATCTATGTGACAAAATCAGACTGAGCTTTAAAGAAATGCTGCAAAGTCCCGTAGATAAAATAAGCCTTGCAGATTTGCATGTGGTTAGATTTGATTACACAAACTATACAGCTCTGGGAAAAAAATAAGACCACTGCAAAATGATTAGGTTCTCTGATTTTACTATTTGTAGGTTTGTGTTTGAGTAAAATTAACTTTTTTGTTTCATTCTATAAACTACTGACAACATTTCTCCCAAATTCCAAATAAAATATTGTCATGTAGAGCATTTATTTGCAGAAAATGACAAATGGTCAAAAAAACGAAAAAGATTTACAAGATCATATACAATACTAATGTTTTAACTTAGGGAGAGTTCAGAAATCAATATTTGGTGGAATAACCCAGATTTTTCACAGTGTTTTTTTCTATTTTTCCTCCTTAAATCAGATTTGGTTCAGGCAATCACCTCATCAGTGCCTCATGAAGCAGAATGAGGTGTGTTTGTTTTGTAGAGACGCCGATTTCAGGAAAAAAAATGCATTGGTCTCTTATATTAAAGTTTCATTGCAGAACATTTATAGTGAAGGGTTAATGCTCTGCTTAGAATGATCCATAGTACGACTGTGATTGTGATCTCTACTTTGCTCGATCTCGATGATGAGACGTGCACTTTTTTATCAACAGGGGTACAGTTTACCATCATGTGGCTGTGACAGCGAGCGGTGCTGCGTTTTTCTGTTTCCTCATGAGTCCTGATGTGTTCACAAGTTGATTTGACTAAAAATCCAGTGTCGTTGCCTCTGTGTTTGGAGCCATTTGCCCCTCACCTTTTCTCCTCTTGTGCTTCTGATGCTTATAATCCAAGTTATGGAAAGTTAACGACTATTTTCTTCTCTTCTTCTGTCCTGATTTAGTGCACCATGTTTCTGTTCAAAGTGGTAGAAAGTACAAATTATTTTTTAGTACAGTTGCATATAGTTATAGCATAGATCTCCTGAAAAGCTCGGGGTTTATTGTTCATATATGTTCACAGTTTGAGCAGATTAAAATATACAAATAAGAACAGCGAGAAAACAACAGCATTGATTCAGTTGTTTCTGTGAAAGAACTGAATTTTGTTAATCCAAATCAGTACATTTGAAGCTTTATTAGATCTTGAATCTGCACAAAACATTTTTACTTTAAGTACATATTGAAAAAAGGTATTTGAATACTTGAATTCTTCTCATGTGATGTTTTTACTTTTACTTAAGTATTATTTGCTCCGGTATCTGTACTTTTGCTACTTCTGAAATGATTGTTCCACATAAATATATTTATTCCTATTTGATTAAAGAACAGCTCATTTTGGAGTGTAAAAACATTCAAATAATGATCTTTTTTTGTCATTTTCTTATGCCTTTTTTTTGTCTTGGGCAATCTGGGCACACAGCAATTTCCCAGGTATTTAAGCCAGATGCCCCTTCAGTCATAACATTCCCAGTTCTTGAGACACAATCACATTTAACCGCAGAAACCACCCACTGTCAATACAGACACAATACAGACCTGAAGGGCGGGAATTAAGTAGAAATCTCTATTTGAATTGTCGTAATAAGCAAATAATAATGGCTGCAATAACTTCTGCAATATTCCTGACTCTGAAAACAGTAGAATATCCTGTAGATGTGGATTTAGGCTTGTGTAAAACCTGCTAACTTGCTTGTCATGCCTGAGCTTCCTGTTTGGTTTAGATTAGAGTTTGAGTGAAGTGGAAAAGTGGAGTAAATGTGAAGAATGCAGAGACACGAGGCCTGAGCTAATCTGGGCTAATGTGGCGCTCTCTCCTCTTTAAGACACGCTCTGTACTCGACCAAAACTTGCACAGTCTTTCTTTGGATTATAAAAGGCTCCAACATAACATAAATAGTTGTTTTTGCATTAACTCCCCCTGCAGGTGGAGTCTTGTGAGTGCGTTTCGGGTCGGATACATAAAGAATAGTTTTGAGAACTTCAACCAAGAATTTCTTTAGTCATCTACAGCCCTCGCATACTTGTCCTGGTTTGGTTCTGGTTTGGGCCCAGTTTGAGTCCTAATATGGATGGGGTGTCCAGACGTCCCTATTTCCCCGGGACAGTCCCAGTTTTGAGCCCTGTGTCCCCTGTCCTGGCAGATTTATTCAAAACAAGGGATTTCTCCCAGTTTTATACAAGAGATGTCCCAGGTGTCCCTATTTTTGACCAATTTGATCTACACCAGGTCTAAATTAAGATTAAACCAGGACTACATCAGGTCTAAACCAGGCCCAATACATGACTATCACAATTTTTTGACCAATTTGAGCCCTGTTAACACTAAAGAGGGGCATAAATTGTCAGTTGTTTCAGAAATATTTGTTTGCAAATGACCATAAAGCCCCAAAATGCAGCTACAGAAGCCCCGCAGATTATGACTGACAGGAGAATGCACAATGTTATGCGCTGTTTTCACTATTTTATTTATACCAAACATCCCAACCCGGGTGTGTCCCAAGTTTAGAATTTTGAAAATCTGGTCAGCCTAAATATGGATCTGTTTTGGTCCTGTTCTAGTCCAGGATTAGTCCCTGGTTTAGTCCCAGTTTAGTCAAGTTCAGTCTGGACCCGACCCAGAGGAGAGAGATCTTTTTTATGGGGCAGTCGCTCTCAAAAGGGTCTGAAATTATAAATATTACGCTATTTTCTGATCTGTTATAATGTTGTTTCCTACGGAAGCTAAGGAGGGGCTCACAACAAATGCAAATGCCACAACACAAAAGCAAATGCTGCAACACAAGACCCCAAAAAAGCCACAACGGACTCTATTTTCCGACGGACTAAACGAGGCGGATCAAGCGGGAAATAATTTACGACGTTCAGACAGTGACATGGATCCTGGCCATAAAACAATAAATAACTTTTACTTAGGTTTCCAACTTCATTCACTTCTCCGTTGCTTTACTTTTCACATTCTTCATCTTCATCCTTTCCCATTCACTTTCCGCTTGGTCTGTCGGAAAATGGACTCCCGCTGCGACTTCCGTTGGGGCTTTTTGTTGTGTTGCGGCGTTTGTATTTGCTGTGAGCCTCCCCGGCTTCCATAGTTTCCTAATCAAAACATACTTGGAGCTGTGTTTTGTATCATTCACGCATGTTTTCACACACACGCCCTGATTATTTAGGCTTTTCACAGGTGGAAAACACCCTGTTCCACCTTGTGATGTCATGCGGTGATACAGGAAGTGCTCCAATGTGTTTTTAAACTCCCCACACCTTCACTAGAATCAGCTGGATAATTTCAACCCTGGCATATCCCATCTCCGCTAAACTAAAGGTAAAAGGCAGATGTTATTTTGAAAACTACTTCTTCATGACATCACAAGGTGGAGCAGAACATGTTGAGCTTTGGAGATGTAAACAGACAAATAATAAAGTATTACTCAAACTTGTGAATGAAACAAAACACAACAGTCAGTTTTGCGTAATATGGGATGTTTTTAAATGCTTTCTTATGTGTACTGTACAGAAACTCTCCGATCTATGAACGAGCTGTGAATAAAGTAGTTTGGAATTTTAAAGGTTTCGTTTTTACACTCCCAATTTAGTCATGGTTTTGTCAAGATCGAGCCTTGTATAGTTTTTTTTTAAAATATGTAAATGTTTTGTATTTAGTTCCTGGAAAACTCTTTTTTTTTTCCAGGTTGTATTTTTGTGTGGAAAGTCTGAGCACCTCTTCTGTTTAGGGCAGGTTTTATTTGAGTACATGTGAGACCAGATGTCAGGAATAGTTTCGTGCAGTTATGTTGTATTTAACGCAAAATCTTTTCTGGAAACCATTTAAAACAAAGCGTGAGAAATTCCCTGATGTGTTTTAGAAAGTTAGAAGAAAAGTGCAGGTTAGTTTTGTGTGGGCTTTAAAAGTTTAACAATTTCCACCATGTCCTTATGTAAATCTGCTACACTACAAGCTCTTGCTAAGCTCCATGTTTTTTTCCAGAAATATTCGGTAGTATGGCATTTAATTACAGTTACCATGGAGATAAGCAGCTCACATCACCAGTCCAAGAAGCAGGTTAGATCTGTGGAAAAGTGGATCTACTCAGGGTAATTTTGCATATTTTCTGCAGTAGTTTTGAGAAATAAAACACTTGTAATTGAATAAATACAATATATATATTTGTTTAATGCCATACTGTGGAACATCCCAGGCAAAGCAATAACATCACCATGGAGACAAGCAGACCCTCCATCAGAAAAGTTACACAGTGCACCTCTGAACAAAACTGATACATTTTGTTGTTTATAGTTTGGAACCGAGTTATCAAAGTACAAACTCTTGCTAAGACCTGCGTGTGTTGTGTTAAATCACAATATTTTGTACTGCTGTAAAATTTAAGAATGGGTTTTATAAAGATGTTTTTTGTTGCAGAAAAATGTGAAAATTCTTTTAAAACCAGTCTTATGACTTTCAATAAAACTACTTGCATGTTTGAAGCTAAATATATTATAATATATTTAAAATTGCTCAAATTCTATGCAGTGTCAGAAAATATTCTGTCACTACAGGTACATCTCTCAAATTAGAATATTGTGAAAAAGATCAATATTTTTTGTCACTCATTTCAGAATCCATATCCATAGATCGACTCAGTACACATGGAGTGAGGCTTGAAAACTATGTAATAGGTTTTTAGGGCTACAATGTTAGTATGTATTAGTGCTGTCAAAAATAACAGTAATAATAATAAGTTAACGCAAAACAATTTTAATGTTGTTTTTTTTTTACTTTTTTTTAATCGCAAACTAGGTTTTTCATAAGCTACTGTAAATAGGAAAGAAAACAATTTGTAAGAAACTGAGAAGTCCTGTCAGGTGCACTGATGTTCATACAAAGAAAACACGAAATAAAGTCGGCTGCAAAACTTCACACTTAGCTGTGATTATATCTATGATAAGGAGACAGGTTTGGCAGCCTCTCTCCTCTGTTGTATCCATAAACTCACGGAAGAGTTGGCTGGACTTATTTTCACTCATGCTGGACTTATTTTCTCCACTATAGCGTTCGCTCTGCTGCTGCAGATAGATCCACGCGCTGCCGCGACATGTAAAAAAACAGCTCCGTGTGAGGACGTCATCACCCTCAGTACAGCAGCGTTGGGGCCGTGGATCTATAATAAATTTTAATAATAGATTTTATTATAGTTCTGTGGTTGGGGCCATGATTGGGACAAACACGGTCACAAACACAGTTGCAGTAACGGAAAACATTTGCACAAAGCTTATTCACTTTTCTATGTTGACAGGAGAATTAAAATGATTTTTCAAGGGACAAAATTTTTTTGACTAATTTGAGATTAATTGCAAGGTAACTATGACATTAATCATGATTAAATATTTTAATCGATTGACAGAACTAATATTTATTAATAATTTTTCATGCATTTTTTTTTTACATTTTTGGCAGATTCAGAAACGGTTCCCAACTACTACATCCACTTGACTTGATTTCCATTTTCTGTTTACTTTTCCATACCAGTAATAATAACTCTGCCACAATAGTTATGTTTTCATTGCCCGGTTGCTCCTGCGTGTCATGTGACCAGCGCCCGCCCTGTCATTGTTAAAACCACACGGACGCATTTGGACGCACCCCATTCGTCACATCTGACTCAGCCCTCTGTGGTTTTCATTCAGACTCTGTATTCATTGACTTTATCTTTAATTACAGCGTTGCACTTGTTACGCCGTTTATCACACTGAGTGATTCTTTAAAAATCCCTGTATTGTTATGAATGCATCAATAATACAGCAGGGAAATGTCATTTTGCTTTGTGCTTTTGTTTGTGTAAGTGCGGTGTCTGTCAAAGCAACTGTAAAGTGTATTGGAATAACATGAGCAATAGTGTTAGCATTTCTCAAGACCAAACCAAATATACAATAAAATAAACTGACGTGGACCTTTTTGTCAGTTCACTGAGCCTAACTTGAGAGAAAAGAGGCTGGTTTTCTTTTGTCCTTTTTGTACGACTTGTATTTATTCCAATAATCTTTTTGTATTTATATTCAGTGTAACTTTATAATTATATAAGGTGCTCTTTTTGTTATTTTAAAATCTACAATAGTAAAAAATAATGATAATAAAGTTGTTATAATTAGCCTCCAGTGAAGCCACGTTGACTGGTGCTGAAGTGAGTTAAAATACTTGATATTACTTAGTTTAAAGGGCCCATATTACACTATTTTCTAGGGGTGTAACGATATCCAAGTCTCACTGTACGATATCGTCACGGTATAAACCTCACGGTACGAATATTTATTGCGATATCGTGGGAAAGCTCATGAGATTACGATATTCTACATAATAACAAGACTGACATTATAAAATGCTTTGACCAGTCATTTGGTACATTTATTGTCATTAGAGATGTAACGATATCCAAGTCTGTACGATATTTTCACCATAAACATCTCACAGTACGATATTTATTGCAATATTTTGTGGTGAATCTGCTACTTTTTCCTCTAAAAATACCTTCACAAGACTTAATCCAAAGAATGAAGATGTAAAAGTGCTTAGAACAGTTATTTCTTCATGTCGTCTGCACTGAAACGGAGCAAAGGATCATGGTCTATGTAGTTCCCTCTATTTTTTTTTTAGCTATTTCTGCATCAGAACTGTTCATTTAAGCAAAGAGACTTGTGATTCGATATATTGTGATGGTCCACGATATTATTGTGAGACCTTTGACCATATGATATCACAATATTTCGGTTATTGTTACATCCCTACTATTTTCTGATTTGTCATGTTGTTTCCTCATCAAAAACATGCCTGATGTTGAAATCTCTACTTAACAAAAGATAAAATGCAGTTTTTAACTTGAAAACTACCGGTACATGACATCGAACATTTGTGAATGAAACGAAACACAACTCCCAGTATGTTTTTGATGAGGTAACACCATTCTAACATGGCTTAAAGCTCAAAAAGAGTCAATTTTGTGCCATATCGGACCTTAAAATGTGTCCTGCTCCAGCACAGTCTCACAATAAGTCTACTGTGCGCTGTCTGTATCTAATTATAAACTGTTCTCTTGTTCAATATAATCAGGAAGTGTGCAATTATCTTTGGTAGTTGTTGTTAGTGTTACCATGAGGGCAAAACTCCGCACTGGTCTGAAAGTTGTGAAAAGCCCTTTATAAGCTCATCGTGGTGGATAATTAGGATACAATTGGTGTATGTGACAGGAGTGTTGTTCATTTATTTAAGATTATAAAAGAAGCTTGAAGGATCTGCATGGTATTACGCAAAACTGACTCTTGTGAGCTTTAAACCATGTTATAATGTTGTTACTTTATCAAAAACATGCCTGGTGTAATGTTTTGTTTCATTCACACATGTTTGACTAACCCTTTTATGAGTCTATCTGCATCTCCAAAGCTCAAAATGCTCCGTTCCACCTTGTGATGTCATGTAGCGGTGCTTTTTCAAGTTAACAGCTACTTTTACCGTTTTGTTTTAGTAAAGATTAGCAATTCTAAATCTGAAATAATCCAAATGATTCTAGTGAAGGTGTGTGGAGTTTAAAAACACAGAGCACTTCCTGTATTACCACATGACATCACAATGTGGAACAGAGAAGAATTCAGCCTAAGTCTGCAGGATTTGTGTGTTAAACATGTGTAAATGAAACAAAACACAGCTCCAGGTCTGTTTGTGATGAGGAAACAACATAGATCAGAAAATAACATAATTTAGGACCTTTTAAAGAATATTTTTAAAGAAATTTTTGTCATAATTTTGATTATACTGGATACAGAAAGCTGACACATTTTGGTTCAATTCAACTTTTGACATGTAAATAAAAAGGACATCTTATTTTAATCTGCTCATTTAGGTTACCTGTGATCATTATTTAAAAAAAAAAAACACTCAAATTTCTTTTCATTAGATCAAAATTGAGACACTAGACCAGCTCGGATTAGCAGAAATTTGGTCCATTCAGATGCTTTTCTCCGTAGTGACATTAATGCGTCATGTCAGTCATTTATTCCTAAACCACAAACTTGACTGAATTGACAAAACCTTTTCTATCCGAACAAGAGCTGCCGTTTACTGTTGCCATTAAAAAAAAAAAGTCAAACCTCAAACTGCTTTTCAGACTCTTTGATACGATGTACAAAATGAAAAGATGAATGCTTGGAAGAGACCTGGATTTCCGTATGAAAGATCTCGGATTTTTGCGAACCAGCCGGACTTGTCAAACATGATCCACGTCGTACCACCAAACTGCCCCGGGACAGGCAGGGAGGGGCTGTTTACATCAACTCAAAGCGCTATACACTACGGTTACACTGCTCTTATGTCATGTGCAACTCAAAACAAGATGGAAGAAATGCAGCGTTTTGTGTAAACACTGTCAAATTTCAAACTCTTTCAGTACTAAGGCATAGACTCAAATAGATGCAGGTAACACGATGATAATAAATCCTTTATTTAGATGATAGAATGTCAATCTTAACATTAAATCATAGTACTTTCTAGGGCCCGACGATGTATCAGTTGGCTAATATTATCGTGGGTATGGGCACATATCGAGACTTATTAACTTAAATCTTGCCAAAATGGGCGATATTCCACCTGGGCATGTTATACCATGATATAAAGCTTAGACTCTCTGTATTATGACCGTTTAATCCAATTTACAGACAGATAAATGTCCTAATATGTGGTGCCGCATCAGTATTTATCTCTGGAGTAATTGTGTCTGTTTCTGTTACGCCGTACTGCCCCTGAACATCACATCACACATCACTCAAGTGTGCTTGTTTACACTGTGCACAGCCGTAGATCCATGTGCACAACACTGAGATTATATTCTATAGGAAATGTGTCGTTTTGAAGCTCGTTTTGGTTCTTTCTCTTTGGTTAGCGATTAGCCGCTGTAGCTCCCACACATAAACAGGCTGTTCTATTAGCGACTGTAAAGTGAATATAGTGGCAGTATATGTGTTACTGGACACAAACTGATATGTAAATGAGCTGTGAACAGAGGTGTGAATGATCAGCATTTAACATATAATTAATTACCACAGTGTGCTCGCATTTCATGCTAAAGGCTGATAGCGGTAGTTTACTTACCTACTTTACTAGGGTGACCAGACGTCCCTATTTACCCGGGACAGTCCCAGTTTTGAGCCCTGTGTCCCCTGTCCCAGCAGATTTGTCCAAAACCAGTGATTTCTCCCAGTTTTATACAAGACATGTCCCAAGTGTCCCTATTTTGGACCAATTTGATTTAAACCAGGACTAAACTAGGTCTAAACCGGGACTATATCAGGTCTGTTTCAAGGTCTAAACCAGGATTAAGCTTGGGCTAAAATAAGACTATATCAGTTTAAAACCAGGTCTAAACCGGAGGAGCATAAATTGCATTTGTTTAGCCAAAATACAAAATACTTTGCTTCTGTATTTTGTCTCTCACATTATACACTGACCCACATAAATTGAGAATGGACAATGCTACAAGCTTTTTTCACAGTTGTATTTATACCCACCATCCTCCTAACCCGGGCGTGTCACAGTTTTTAATTCTGAAAATCTGGTCACCCTATACTTTACTGGCTAGAATGTGATACAAAAACGCCATTAGGCCGACCTACTCTCTTTAAATATCACGTAATGAGACAGAATAACAATAAATGTCGCCTAAATAAACCAAAATAAAATCCAATAGAGCCAAACCTCTTATACTTCTTCTGAAACAGCTCAAAATCATTCGAAAACTATTCAGGAAAGGTTCATTTCTGCCCTGTGAATGCATTTTTTTTAATACTGATAACTGCTCAAATGAGTATCTAGTTTCAATATTCATTTTAGTATCAATTATTATGTTTTTTCTATTTTTATCTCTTTGGTCCAGGTCTGAGTTCATCTTAGTCTGGATGTAGTTTTGGTTCTGTTCAATCCTAGTCCAGGACTGGATTTTGTCCCAGTTTAGTCCTAATTTTGATGTGGTGGATACAAGCCTGAACACACCCATGGTGCTTTTTATCTAAGATTAAAAAGATGACGCTAAATTAAAGATGTTTGTGTTGCTTTAAGTTGCAAATTAGTGGTTAATGTGGTCATCTGTTGCGTATTATTGTGAAAATGCATCTTAAAGAAACAATGTGTAACTTTTCTGTCTGAGGGTTTGTCACTGTCTTGTCTCATGGAGATGTTTTTGCATCGCTCAGAATGTTCCACACTTTGGCATTAAAGTCATCAATCCTGCGTAGACGTAATTATCAGTGTTTTATTGCTCAGAAATACCTTGAAAAACATGCATTTCATCTTTGAGAGTGGGCTCGCCTCTCCACAGATCTGACCTGTAACCTCTCCTGGTACTTGTCTATATGGAAATAGATAAGTTTAATGCCATACTGCGGAACATCTCGATAAAAAACAGCAGACCCTCCAACAAAAAACTTGCAGCGCATCTTTAAACTCTGAATTAGGCCGTTGACTTATCACATTTTATATTTGAACTATACTTTTTATTGATATTTGGTAGTGATTTCTTGAATATTTCTGCAAAAAGAGACATTAAATTGTGTAATGAAAATATATAAGTTAGTAACATGCAAAAAATAAATCATAAAAATTCAAGAACAGCAGGTTTTCAGCTGCAGATGATTTTAAATGAAGCGGTGCATGTTCAGTGAGCTATTTGAGTCCAGAGTTTAACGTTGGGAGTGTCCCTCAGCGTGAAACCTCTGGAACATCTGCGTTTCATTTAATTCAGCTGCAGACCTCAGGCAGCCCCCTGTTCCCACCACCAGAGGGCGCCACTGAGCCAGAGCTGCAGGGTCCCAGCGTCTGAACCGGAGCCAGACTTCATTTCCTGTGTCAAAAACAGCCTGAGGAGAAATTTCAACAAGAAGAAACAGAAGTATTAGGAGATGAAAGACCTGGGATTAGAGAAAGACCTTTTTATAATTCTGGTTTAATTAATTGTACTTCACTAGCCTCAGAACTGATGAGAAACCATACTTTTAATTGAATCATCACAGTTATTATTATTAATTGACAGAATATTGTGTTTTGGAGATGAAATCAAATGAGGATCCACTGCTTTGGTGCCCAGCGTGACGTCCAAGTGGGAAAATTCTTCTCCTTTTGCCAAGATCTCATTTATATTCTGTGTTTAATAGAATTCCCATCATCTTTAAAGTGAAGTTCCACACACAAGACTTAATTTATTTTTAATCTATTGTTTATGGACCATCGGGACATTTTCTGCTAGACAGTACTTGGTCTGACATTGAGTAGTTTTGTCGTTCCCCGTCTTCCCCCTCGGCGTTTACATTCCGTTCTTTATAAACAGCTGGAGCGTGACTTCACTTCCTGTCTGGACCCAGCTCAATGAAGTCTTTGAGAGAGACTGATTTCCTTGACATAGTTTTTGGCCTGCCCCTGCTATTGTTCTGCCCAACTCTCCCCATTCATTCACTATAGTGAGTTAAAGAAGAAATAATATGTATTTATGTGTGTTCTTGCATATGGGTCAATGACATGACGCTGTCCAATTGTAATTTCCTCAGTTAAAAGGGTTCAAATTTCATAATAATTCAGCACATTTCTGTAGTACCTCTGACCTCCGTGGAACCAAATCAATTTTTCTGCATGTTTTTTGTACTTCCATCCATCCATCTTCTCCCGCTTAATCCGGCTGGGTCGCGGGGGCAGTTTGCTGCCCAATACTCATAGCACCTGACCCCCCCTATGAACCCCTCTGCAGGTGGTGAACCCACAGGAGGGTGGACAACATGGTCCTTGATGTTAGTTCATAGGGGTCCGGGCATGTTTTGGGTTGATGGGGGAAACCGGAGTACCCATCCAGACACGGGGAGAACATGCAAACTCCACACAGAAAGGCCCGGGCGACCCGGGGATCGAACCCGCAACCTTCTTGCTGTGAGGCCTGAGTGTTGCCACTCAGGCACTCCGTGCCGCCGTTTTTTGTACTTGAAGTGTAAAAATGTCATGTGGTGCGACCGTGCATCATGTGGTGCGACTAATAACAGCAGGAATTCTATGGCTGGAGTTTTAATAACAAAGTAAACTTGGCTGAATGGTTCTTTAGGCATTTTTCTTCATTTGATGCATTTTCCAGGGCAGTAGTTTGTTCATTAAACACAAGCAGGTGACTGTCATATTGGAGCAAAAGAAAACATCAATATGCATTAAAAATCAAAAGAAATGCAACAGTTTGTTTCTATACACTTCATATTACTCAGAACTTAGATTAATATCCCAACCATGTTTTAGAAAATAAAACAATTTTAAGGTTGTTCTCGGTCGCACCACATGACATTTTACACTAAAAATGCTTAATATAAATGTTAACCACAGATTTATGCACTTGACATTTAAATATTAGAAAAAGCTCAATAGAAACTAATATTTTTTTTATATTTTAAAGTTTGCCTGTTGAAAATCCTTATACATCATTGACTCATATACCAGGACCAACTGTTGTTTGAGTTTGATTTTAAATATGACATTAAATATACACTATTTACAGTGTGAAATGGTGAGGGGGCTGCTCTAGTGTAGTCACAATGCTAAAATTTCACACTTGATGTAGATTTTAAGGAATAGACTCAATACTTTATACTAGTTTTGATACCACAATAGTTAAAACAATAATTAAAACACACTTTAGTCAATAGAGCTGATTTTCAGCATTAAATCTTAGTACTTTAAGCGTCTTTGTAAGTCCAAAAAGGCGCTACATTAGTTTGATGTAGTAGTTATTATTATTATTACATTACGGTTTTATATCTGGGCATATACTAGTCTATGTGCTCTTATTCTTCTGATACAGCTCAAAATTGTTCTAAAACTATTCAGGAAAGCTTCATTTCTGTCTTGTGAATGTAACTTTTTTAATATCAATACTTGTTCAAATGAGTATCTAGTTTCGATACTAGTTTTAACATTGATTAGTCTCTGATTTTTGATACTTTTGACTTTCGTTTTACTTGATGTGCACTGATACAAGTACTTTATTTTGAGTAATCGCTAATACCGATAGAAGGCGCTATTTTTTTTTTTTTTAGAGGTTTTAATACAGTAATTCAGTCGTTTCAGAGCATCGTTATAATCCAGCCTCTTTCCATTTAATTAATCCAGTAAATTCTGAAATTAGAGGAGGGATTATGGATCAAATGTTTATAAAAAATTCCATTCATTACAGTTCATATTTAACCGTGAGAGAAGACGGAGATATAAACTGATTCACTAATACAAAAGTCATATGCAAAGCGCGATTATGACTAAACGTAAACTTCCATGTACACCTCCCCCCTCTCTTCCACTCTGGTGCTTTCCTGTCGTCGGGAGCAGAGGAGGAGGAGGAGCTCCGTCTGCGGACAGTGATGTCATGGTCCAGTTTTGGCCTGAAAACATCTGTCCACCTCAGCTGCTCTCTCGCTCTGTCATTTAGTCCAAAAATAGAAAAAGACGAGGAGGAGGAGGAGTGAGCTTCAGTACATCTGTAAACCCGCTTGAACTTAAGTGCTCCTCTTACCTCAGGGCTGGTTGTGTGAATGTAGATTTATTTGTAAACACGAGGAAGGGGTTTTCTTTAGATTATGTTCGCCGATTTTCTGATTATGTCGTTTCCTTTTTGAAGACTGCACTTGAAAACCTCTTCACTGACAAATTGCAGGTTTTCTCAGTCAAGGATGTATCAGTAAGTGTATTTAAACAGGGACCATGTGTAAATACATTAATCTCAAGAGAAGAGATGCTTTACACCAGATTTAGCTAAAGCTAGTTTCCATCTGCAGTCCCTGGGCAGGTTCACAAACATTAAAATACATTAAAAAACATCCATTCTTCTACAGTCAAACCAGGTTCTCTCTCTCACACACACTCTATCATATAAAAACTGGTGGTCTGCTCAGAGCAAAGCTGGACAAATCTCTTCGGAGGTGGAGGTGCAGCATTGTTTAAAATCCTGTGTATAATCGCACATTTGAATATGTAATTCTGTTCTCAAAGTCCAACATTTTATATTTTGCAAGAATTTGGCAGTGGTGATGTTGCAATGGTTTTTTATCTAATATTTTCACTGCCTGATTATAAAGCGATTTGAGTGGTTTTAGTGTTGTATCACTCACCTGAGACCAACTGGAAATAATTTAAATGAGAAATGATCATTGCATTCAGATACACCTTTGCCGCATCATAGTTTAGTGTATTTCGAATCTGTTTAAAGAGATAAATTGTATTTTACAGTATTGCACACTTTTTTAATGTGTTTTTTAAATGCAAATGTTGGATCCAGCACTACCCTTAAATATTTGAATTGCTCCACAAGTTTCATTTGCTTGTTTTTAACAAAAATACTAGGATATGATTTTGACTTTTTTGTTTTTGCAAAATACATTACCACAGTTTTGTTTAGATTTAGAGTAAGAGATACAGAGCCAAGCCAATTAGCAATTTTGGTCATTGTGGTTGAGAGTTTCTCAGCCACAGAGTTGGCATCATTACCGTGTGTGTATATATATATGACGGTGTCATCCGCATACATTTGGATTTCCACATTGTCACACATCAAAGAAAGGCCATTAATATACATTGTAAACAGTAATGGCCCAATAACAGAGCCCTGTGGGACCCCATGTTACAGGCTGTAGGCACTGAGAGCTTAGTGTGGACCCGCACACACTGGACACGGTCAGTGAGATATGATTGTGTCCACTGCAGTGCGCTGTAAGACAGATTGTACTTTCTCAGCTTTTTAAGTAGCACAGAGTGGTTGACCGTGTCGAACGCTTTGCGTAGGTCCAAGAACACAGCGCCCACAACCCTGCCCTTGTCCAGCTTAGATTTAACCATTTCTATAAAATAACAACATGCACTTTCTGTGGAATGATATTTACAGTATCCAAACTGTATGGGATGCAAAAGATTATTATTGTCAAGATGTTCAGATATTTGTTGTGCAATGACCTTTTCTATGACTTTTGAAGCAACGGGAAGTATGCTGATGGGTCTATAGTTGCAAGTTTTATGTCGATCCCCAGATTTAAATATTGGACTAACTACTGCAGTTTTAAAGGCAGAAGGAAAAATGCACTCCTCAATTGATTTGTTTGTAATATTTTTAAGAGGTGTTAGGAAAACATCTTTGTCTTTTTAGAAGTGAACTGTCCATGCCCTAATTATTTTTACTTTTAGAGTTTGTAATGACAACAAAATTTTGTTAAGTTCAGTGTTCATTTGTTAATTTAAAAGTTAGAGCATTTTGACTGTATTCAACAATTGTGTGATCTGCCAGCGGGGTTTGATTGATGCCCTGGCAGAGGTCCTTTACTGATTCAATAAAATATTGATTCAAATGATTTGCAACAATTTGTGCATTATTTTCAAAATTTCCATTGATGTTTAACTGTAATTTCTGAAACTTATGTTTTTCGCAACCTGTGATTTTATCTATAGTTTGCCAAAGCTTTTTGCGATTACCTTTTGCTTCTTCAATTAAGTTCATAAAGAAATTTGCCTTTGACAGATAAATAAATGAACTGAATATATAAATGTATAGATAAAAATAAATGTATGCATTTATGTGGAAGGTCAGTCACCTGCTTGTCTCCATAAATGTTATTGTTTTCCAGTGTATGTTCAACAGTATGGCATTAAACTCTTCTATCTCCATGGGGACAAGCAGGTTACAGGTCATATCTGTGAAAAGCTGACATCACTAACAGAATGCATGACTTAAAAAGTATTCTGACTGCATAATATTCACATAAAATCAGCCTTTATTAAGTGCTTTTCATGCAAAAATGTAACACATTTTTTTGGCTAACACAATAAAGATATATCACAAGACGACAAAGCTGAACATTTTTTCTGCAGTAACATTTGTTCAGCAGTGAAAAGTTCTCGTCCATTAAGTAGCAGACTCACCAGGTCTAGTGTTTTGAAGGCGCAGACGTGGTGGACCTTCTATTAAACACTGGAATACGTTTGACCCACTTTGGTTTTCTGAAGACTGGCTTTTTTGGTGTCAGAAGCTTAGATATCCTCTCAAACAACATCCGGAGAGGACGAGGAATCAGCCTGCCAAAGAAGGACTTGGAGGCTTTCTGGGTCAGTTGGTTAATATCGGCCTCTGTCACGGGAACAGTCTCTCGATGTCCTCCAGTATCTCGCTGCAGTCTGGTAGTTTCTCCTTCAGTTTCTCCAAAATCGTGCCCGTTTCTATCGTCGATGCACCGTTTAGTTCATCTTGCTGAATTTTACCAACATCAGCTTCCATGGATTCTTCCATGATCACAGTGTCTTCTCTCTCAACATTGGATACTGCCTGACTGGTTTTGGAAGCCATATTATTTACACTTTTGGCTCTGCTATGGTCTTCTTGTTCTAACTGGCTCTTTTGTTCTTCATCATGGGGGACCTCCTCATTGCCACCCTCACCTTCACTTTGGAGTTCGGTGGACAGACGAAGTGAATCAAACATTATTTCTCCTGGTGATGTTTCTTGGCTGCCATCATGTTCCTCCTTGGTTGAAGCCACCAGAATCGTTGTGTCTTCTTTGGCGCTTGGATGTTCAGGTGACTTTACAGACCTGCAAACTGAAACCTGACCTGGAGATGTATTTGCGTCAAAGACAATATTATCATCTGAAGGACAGGTGACTGTTTTTGGATTGTTTTCTACATCTGTCTCTGTGAAGTCAACCATTTCTTTTGACTTAAAGTCTAAAATCCCATCTGGAGATTGAGTTATAGGCAGGTTGAGTTCACTCTGCTCTGCAGATTCAAATAAGAAGGGAGCAATTACTTTTAAGACAATATTGTCATCTGAATCACAGGTGACTGGCTTTGTTGGTCCTTCTATGTGCATCTCCATGAAATCAAACATGTCTTTTGACACGCAGAATGAACTTTCACCAGGGAGTGTAGTCATTTGGTTGACGTTGCCCCAGTCAGTACATCCAAAGATGGGAGGACTTGCAGTAAAAACAATATTGTCATCTGAAGCCCTTTTAATTGGTTTTGGCAGTCTTATGTCCATCTCCATCCAGGCCATCTTCACCATTTCTTCGCTTCATTTCTGTTGTGTTGGTTCAAACTCATTGTCTGTAACACGCATTAACTCACGGGCCTTCTTTGTATAGTCGTCTCCTTCAGGTAAGTGAGCCATGGTTATGAATGGGTGGAGGAGGGCTTCCGATGGCGTGATCCTCCTCTTCGCGTCCAATTATAACATTTTACAGAGCAGGTCATGAAACTGCTCCATGTCTCTCTTCTCCTGATCTGACAGACATCTGTTAGAGGCTTTGAGGAGCTCTTCCAGGCTTATGGCTGAAGGCCTGATAAGTGGCATTTCAGGATAGATCCGAGTTGTTCTCTGAAACTCCCACAGAGTTTTGACTCTCCACTTGGAGTTCACCTGGACAAAGTACTTCTCTCTGTACATTGCCTCATTCAGAAGCTTCTTTGGTGGAATCCCGAGAAACTGCACAATCCTCCTCAGGTAATCATACACGGAAAAGCCGACGAAATCTGTGTCACAGGAATAGAAGTGCAGGAAGCAGCAGGCCAGACTCCACATATCAACAGCCTCCCACAGTGGAAGACCTAATATAACTTCGGGAGCACGAAACGAAATCGCCTGCATCGTCTGTCCAGTTATTACTTGTTCGCTTTACTTGTGCTTTGCCAAACCAAAATCTATCAACTTGACTTTGAAGGGCTGCTCCTTATGGTTCACCAACATAATATTGTCTAATTTGATGTCTGTATGCATTACTCCAATGCTTTGCAGACCATATAGAGATATTAAGAGCTGCTTCGCCATTGCTCGTATCTGGCTCAGCGTAAAGCTCTTCATCTTTTGCAGGAGATCGTCGACTCTTTGATCCAACATCTCAAACGCAAGAGCCTGACAGCCCTCGTAGTCAAAGAAATCCACCATTTTGACCAGATTGAAGCTGTCTGGGTCCAGTTCTCTGATGTAACCCAACATCTCCAACTCTTTGTGGAAGCTGTTGGAGAATGCGCCATCGTCTTTCAGGAGTTTTAAAGCAACAGCCTCCCCTGTTAGTCTATTTCGGCACTTTGAAACAGTACCGTATCCTCCTTCTCCGATAACGCCCAAAACCTCGTACTTGGTTTCGGGGTTGGTTTGTGGGTCCACGTTGAGGCAAGTGGAGAAATTCATCATGTTTGTAACAGTTGTTCACGAGCTCTGGTGAGTGCGTGCGTTCGCTAGCAGAGTTTGTGTTAAAATGACCAAAGAGAGAGCACGATTCCAGAACATAAGTAAAAGCTCCACGGCAACAAGGATTCTAGATTTACGCATATAGAATGGGGCCTAATGACCAAATATACAATAGAATGTAAGATTTATGTTTTAAATACAAACATTACATTAAAAACAAACAAAAACAACATATACAGTGTAAATTCTGTGAAATCGATCGTGTCTCTGCCTCAGTGAAATAAGTCAACACACATTTGAAACTCTTCTTCTCATACTGAAACTAAATGAAACAAGTAGCTACACAAGTGCTTTGTGTTGCATTTTTGTATGAAAAGCGCTTTATAAATAAAGTTTGATTGATTGAAGTACCAACATATAAAGTATATAAGTGTAATAGTTGTCCCCACTGCACCAATATATGTCAGACCAAGTCATTTCTGGACCATCATTCACAAAAATAATATGTAATAAAACACTTTATCACTTGCAAAACAACATTTGTAATTTACAGACTTGTTTGCCCTAGAATTTCTACATAGGAATGACTAAAAGGCGCCTGCAAGACCGCTTAGCTGAGCATAAATATGTTATCTGTACAGGCAACGCAAACTACCCTATGGTCAGGCACTTTCTGGACTTTCATAACAGAAATCTATCTAATCTGCACGGCCATGGAATTGATCATATACCAGACTCTTTGCAAAAAGGAAACCGTATTGGAAAACTTAAACATCGTGAAACTTTCTGTATTTATTTACAGACAACAGGCAACAAAATGTCCTGGGCTCAATTAAGCTTTGGACTTCTCTGTGCTTTTATAACTGTTTTTATAACTTTGAATGTTTGTACATATACATTTATATATTCTATGGTGTCCCATAATTCTAACACTGCCATTTAGTGACGTGTCTCAGGTCGTATCCACAGGTGAATCTCCACCTTTCCTCTTCAAGGTGGAGCAGCTCTGTTGGTGGATTTCCTGTATTTAACTCGCATGGTTCACTGTGAATTCTGTTTGTCCTCTGAGCAAAGCCATAGGGTGAAATGCATCGGGAATTTGAAAATGGTCCATTAAGACATGCTGTAAATTAATATTAGGCATTTTATTTTAACCAGTGAATGCCTTGTTTTTTTGCATCTACCAAAAAGTAAATATTAAAAGTAATTCCACTATTGTTTGGACAAAAACAGAATATTTATTCTCCTAAATTTTGTCATTAAACTTCACATTGTGTTGCTTGTAAACCACAAAAAGTGACATTGAGAAACATTGAGGTGGCAACTTTGAAAACTCATTGTACATTCTGAAATATTCTTTTATCTTTAACTTTATTGCACTTGACACTAGATTTAGTCACTGTTAATTAATTTACTCACAAAAAAGACTAGTTTAAACTACCCATCAGCTTCTAATGAATCTGGTTGGGTTGAATGGGACATGAGGTCAGGTCAATGAAATAATTCTGACAAAAGTTGCTTAGACTCGAACATGAATCACATTTAATTTGCTTTAAAAACATTAGAATATTCTGTTTACCATTAGAGTTCATTTGCACCAGCACAGCGCAACTCACCACAGACACAACAACACATGCTAGATAGTTTATTATTAGTTTATTTAAACGGGGACCATGTGTAAATGCATTAATCTCAAGAGAAGAGATGCTTTAGACCAGATTTAGCTAAAGCTAGTTTCCATCTTCAGTCCCTGGACAAGTTCACAAACATTAAAACACATCCAAACATCCATTCTTCTACAGTCAAACCAGGTTCTCTCTCACACACACACACATTTCAAACTTCCACATTCAACAGTTAAAATGGCTCAAATACTACAATAAATGTTACAATAAGCCACTTAACAATAACGCATAACATCAGTGTTGACAGTGTTGACCCTCAAAAAGGACTTTTCTGACATTATGAGAGAAGTCCCTCAGGTCAGGAGTGAGTTTAAGTCTGTCTGGGAGCTTGTTCCAGTCTTTAATGGCCCTGTATGAGAAGGCCGTCAGTGCAAAGGCTGAGCTCACTTTAGGGAGCCTGCAGTCATTGTGGCTTGTGGACCTGGATGTTCTGGATCACTGAAAATCTCTCCATAAAACTTGAATGAAGCAAAACACAACTCCAGGTTTGTGATGAGGAAACAATACTATAACATAAATGAGAAAATGGTGTAGAAAGAGGATGGGAAGAGACACAATTTCTACGAGACGATACGTGTTGAGATTCAGTCCACAAGATCGAGACAAGATGAGATTTTGATATAGCATTCAGTTCATAATTTTTGCATTATTTAATTTTACAGTTTTGCTGTCATTATAGCAGTGGATTATGAATGTTCTTTCTGTGACAGAGGGATGTCTGCTGATGCGGAGTCTGTTTTGTACATGTATCGCGTTGGAGATATCAGTCTAATAGAAAAAAACTACGAGCAATTATTTGATTTTGTTTTGGGTTTTTTTTGCTTTCATTCTAGTACTGCTTTTTGGAACTGTAAGAGATGTAATGATGTAATGTTTCGTTTATCCATCCGTCTCTTTCTCAAATATGACGTCATATCCACACTTCAACCGTTTTATTACGTTACGTGTGTCCGACGTCCAGAAATCTGTTGTTGCTTTAGCACTGGCCAAGTACCAGGTGCTCCAAAATAAATCTGCGCTTCAACTACACAACCTCGAGGAAGAATTCAGTATAAATAGTATATTTCAGTATGTTAGTGAAGTGGAAGCATTGGTGTCGGGTGATAGTCGATCATTTGGGCACGTTAGCGAGCAGGAAAAGGGCTAAAAACGTGTGACACTGACTACCAAACCCATAGACAGTGATACAGACGCAGTAAAGTATTGCAGTAATACTACCAAACCCTTACGCTCTTATACGGACACAGTAAGTAATACAAGTGACTGAAATAGGCCTTTAAGCCACCAAAGCGTCCAAACACAATGAAAACCGATTATACTACAAGCCACTGGGCACAGTCATCTTGGATTCTACCTCAGAAACTTTGCTCGGTCTCCTCTGAGCTCTTCCGAGTTTCACCGTCTGAAGAAAATGTGTGTGTCACTAGGCGTCGGATGGATAAACGAACGCACCATAACTCGCCGACATTTAACCCTTTTTTTGTCCAATCTAAATGTGAACACATGGGGGAAAAAATCTCACAATATAATTTTTGCTTGTATGCATGCTCTTGTGGCCATTTTGTCTCATGAGATCTTGTACCATCTGTAATAATTTATCTGTCTTATCTGTTTATCTATATTCACTTCAGCAATATCACATTTCTAAATCTGTTATCACGACAGACCATGCACCTCCAATAAAATCCCTGCGTCAACAAGGCCTAGGCATTTTAATAGCTTCAACTTCATTCTGTTTTCATCATCTGGCCAGGAGTAGCCAGTGTTTTTATAATGTAATATAATATGTAATTTAGCTGTGGACTCATGTGGGCTCATAATTGGTCTCTGTGTATAAAACATTGTATCATAACATTGGTCATATTTTCCTCCACCCATATAATCACTGTTTGTTTGGTTAACTCAAGGCTATTGAAAGTGGGTCAAAGTGTTGGAATCTGTAATCTCTGTATAATATTTGATGAAGTCGGGGCTTGACTTTTTCAATCTTAAACTGTTTTATTTGAATGTTCCTTGTAAAAACATCACCTCCTCCTTATCGCCTCCTGCACCACACCTCGCTCCTGTTTGCCAGTCTGTGTGGAGGTTTGGCACGGTGGTTACTGTTTAATGGAACGGGGGAAATACCAGGTTAAACTATGGTTAAATATAAAGTCTTTCATGGCGCCGCAAGTTGGACCAAAATTAAAACTAAAGTCCATTAAAGTGTATTAGATTTTTACATTTGATTTGAACAAAATTTGTATCCCAGTACAGATATATTGCATAAGCAGCTCTTCAGGTCAAAACAAGCCTGCTGTGCACTATCTACATCTAACTGGAAAGCGTTTTATAGTCGGAGAATAATCAGGGCGTGCGTGTTGGCATGCTATTGTTGTTTTCTTTATAGTCACGGCGAAATTCTGCTCTGGTCTCTGAAAGTTGTGAAAATAAGTGAAAAGTAGGATGATTTTATCGGCCGATATGGGCACTTTTACCTTGTTATAAATCTTAGACTCTCTATATTATGTCCATTTAATCCAATTTACAGACAGATAAATGTCCTGATATGTGGCGCTGCATCAGTATTTATCTGCAGAGTCATTTGTCTCTTTCTTGGGATTATATATCATATTATATATTATCTTTTTACAGAAGATCAGTTTTAGTCTAGATTAAAAGGACAGTTCTTAGTGCAGACTTGTGATCTGAGAGGAGCCTGTGTGAGACTGAGTGTTGGAAATGTGCCGCTTCTGAAGCTCGTTTTGGTTCTTTCTCATTGGTTAGAGATTAGCTGCTGTAGCTCCCACACATAAACAGGCTGTTTTCTCTTCTATTAGTGACTGTCAAGTCACTATAGTGACCGTATATATGTTACTGGACACACACTGATATGTAAATGACCTGTGAATAAAAGTGTGAATTTTCAGCATTTATCATATAATTAATTACCGCGGCGCACACACATTTACCGCTAAAAGCTAATAGTGGTAGTTTACTTACAGAACTTTCTTTACTGGCTAGAAAATCATACAAAAACACCATTGGGCCGACCGACTGTCTTTAAATATGACGTAAAGAGGCAGAATAACAATAAATGTCGCCTAAATAAACCCAATTGAAAATCCAATAGAGCCAAACCTAAGTTTTATAAACAACATTTTTTACGTCATAAATATATCTTTGATTATATCAGCTATTGGCAGCTCCAACTCCTATTTTATCTGTATCATATCAGCCACAACAAAATCATATCGGTCAGTCCCTAGTATAAACTCATCGGGGTGAGTTATTACGATGCTCAGAATGCATAAAGTAAGTGAGGAATAAAATAACTTTGGACCACTGCAAAATGTTTAACTAGATCTGTTTTTCAGATCATAAAAATCAGGTTTGTTGAGTTTGGGAGGGGGGTCTTCCTATTAATTTATATTAGAGGGGGCCCATGTGAGGCTCCTTGCCCCTGGGCCCCTAAATTTCCGTCGACGGGCCTGCTTAAACACTGCCTTATTTATTTTTTTATTGTCGTTTTTATGGGTTGTTTGAAAAAAAAATCTGATTTGAATACTTACACTTAAACTTAATGGTGACACAACCACCCATTGCATTAAATTAGTGACTTTGTGTGTGTCTCTGGTCCCTCCTCCTCATTAGCCCCATGAAAAGACTCACTGGTCTGAACACAAACCTTTTATTTCTGCTCAATAGCTCAGTAACTCAACAGCTCTGTCTCTGCTGTTTACTGGAGGGTTGAACTCAGGGCAGAATCTCAGCTGAACTTTACAATAGAGCCTGGTTCATAGAAAGTTCCCATGGACAGTTCCCAGGCCTGTCCCGTCACACTGGTGAACGTGGACATGGAGAGTTTTAATAGAGAACTGCAGAAGTGATGAAAAAAAGAGCTGCTTGCGCATTTTGGCAGCGGAAGTGGCCTTGTTCCCCATTCATTCCGATTCATTCAGACTGAACACGGACAGAAGAAGATGGAGATAAAAACATTTCCAGCACCAAAATGTCTGGTTATGTGTGTGGTTGTCAGAATTGATATTCAACCGGTGGACTAAAGTTTTAAAGTTTTACTCACTGATCGCACAAGGACCTGGCAGTCGGACACCATTTGTCAAAGTCAGTTTGTTGAGGAAATATTCTCCATCTTTTGACAATAATCCTTTCGCAGAGTTTGACAAGCTGCTGAGTTCTGCCGTATTTCTATTGCCAAAATGCATGAGCAACCGAGCCTACGTCATCACTGTTTACTAACACTAAGGCCCCGTCCACATTAGTATGTATTTAAGTTGTTTTCGTTGCGGATGCAGTGTTCGTCCACACTAATCCAATGGAAACCTGCTCTGGAGATGGAATGATCTAGAGTTGCCAGCTCCCACCTATTCTCCTGAGTACAGATCTGATCTGGAGCTGTTTGGATGCATGAAAAAACTGAAAACGCTGGTCTGCTGACGTAGGGGCTCTCGCTGCCATTCTTATTATACCGGGTCATTTTGACTTGTGCCTTCCTAATTCACTGGGTTTGTGGCATTGGGCATGTGTTATTGCGGAAAAGTTTAAACAAGCCCTAGACAAACGGGAAACAGCGTTGGTCCACGAAAAGACTGTTTTCACACTTGCCATTTTCCTCGGCTCAAAATCGGCTGCTGCAACTTTCATAGAACTACAGAAACTTCAGATACTGTGCTTCACTTCTTGTTTTTACCACCCACGTGGTTATCGTGGCGTTGTGACGTTGTGAAGACGTGAGGGCAGCCTAGTCATGTGACTAGTGTTTCTGACAATCCAGACATGACGTGTGTGGACGCAAATCATTTGCAATACGCCGATATGGTGATTTGGTGATTCGTTTCAGTGTAAATGCTCTCTAAAAGGGTCTATACTTCATACTGCTAATACTAATACTAGTAATCGTCAGTAGCCTGATTATTGTCTGATTTCTGGACATGTAGGATTATTTAAACAACATGTAAACTGCTAAATCTGATGTGAAGAAAAGGTCAAAGGGTTTTGTTTTTTATTTTTTAATAGAGAAGCCAATCATCTGTCAGCAATACATGTAGTTTGTGGTTTGGAGCGTTTTTGTGTTGAAGCTTTTCCATTGGAAGGCATGTCACGTCCTTGTCTCCATGGAAATGTTATTGCTTTGCCTGAAATGTTCCACAGCATGGCATTAACTCTTGCATTCATTCAGTTCATTGGGTTTTTAATGTATTTTTGAACCCGTTTGTATTCTTCCTGTGATTGGGCTCTTCTCTCCACAGACCTGATTTAGAGATTAGAGCTTTTACAAGTTTAATGTTATACTCCAGAACATACTTGGCAAAGCACTAACATCTCCATGGAGTCAGCGAGCACACGGCTTATACCCTGCACCAGAAAGGTTCCGCAGTTCACCTTTAATCCAAATGCATTTTCAGTCATTTGTTACATCAGCACTGACTGAGCTGATCCTCCTCTAGACCAGATGGTCCAGGGACAGAGGGAGGAGAGGGGGAGAGATGAGGGGGTGAAAGAGAGAAGGAGAGAGAGAGAGAGGGAGATGGAGAGGAGGTGGAGAGCGGAGGGGGATGAAAGAAAGGGAGAGCAGAGGAAGAAAGAGAGGAGGTGGAGAGAGAGAGGAGGGGGAACGAGTTAGAAAGAGAGGAGTGGGGGGAAAAAAGAGGGGGAAAGAGAGGAGGGAGAGAGAGATTGGGGATCAGGGGTAGAGAGAGAGAGCGAGAGAAAGAGGAGGGGAGAGAGGGACCCATTCACATCGCCCTCTCCTCTCTGTCCCATCCGTCTCATTCACTCTCTGTGATGAAGGTGAAGTCCGTCATCATTAATCTGCTTTTCTCTTTCTGTCGGAATCCGCCGTTTCTACAAAATCAGCGAACGCAGAATCCAACTTCTTCTCGATCAGCGATATTATCGAACCAGCACCACGGAATAACTGTCAGGATTACACATTTTTTACCGTTTCACTTCGCTGCTTTTGAAAACTTTAAAATCCCACATGTTTCGGACCACTTTTTGCATCAGGAATTAACTTTTTTACTGAGTTTGAATGGGATCGCAAGATGACTATTTAAGTATTTGAACATTTTTTATGCTCAGTTTTAGTGATAAGACTGAGTGGGTTAATCTATTGTTTATAATTAATTTCTCAGGTTACACAATTCTTTGCAGTAGAAGATGTTTAGCCAAATTTGCAGTTTTGTATTTTGGGTTTTCATTGTGAGTTGCTAAAACGCAACGCAGAATTTTAAAAGTAAGAAATCTTTAAAGTTGTATTGAGTTAATGCTTTGAGTTTGGTAATATCGCTCGTTGTGGCTATTGGGAATTTGTATTATATTATACTAGATTGTGGTGAGACTTTCTCTATACCAGTTCAAAAATACAACTCGGTGTGGTCAATTTAAACCCATAAAATTCATTATATTTGCATACTTTGGACTTTTTTACTTTGTGTTTAGTTTTAGTTAATTATTACAGTTTATTCTGCAGTTTATGGTTTTATTTATGTAATATAATAACTCATTAATCCAATGCCCAGGCTTTGATTTGGTTTGATAACTTTTATTCCGTATTTGTTTTGAACCAGCAGCTGTAATGGAAAATTCACCTCCGGTTAATTGTCCAACTCTGACTTGACTCTTCTCCCGGGTTTGTGCTCACTTAAAGGAGCTGTACCTGATTATCAATAAAACGCTTTATATTTGAGTTTATAAGTGCTTTCGGCTGCTTTCAAAAAGACTAAAAGCTCATAACAACTAGCATGCTAACACACAGTTCCTGATGTTTCGTTTGTAAGTGTTTTCGGCTATGTTAAAGAGATGAGTAGCTAACAACTACTAGGCTGCTAACTCTCACTTCCTGAATATCAATAAAATCTTTATATTTGTGTTTATAAGTGAATTTAGCTGCTTTTCTAGAAGACTAGAAACTAATAACGACTAGCATGCTAATACGCACTTCTCGAATATCAATAAAACACTTTATATTTGAGTTTATAAGTGAATTTGTCTGCTTTCAAGATGAAAGCCAATAACGACTAGTATGCTAATAAAAACTTCCTGATGATCAATAAAACGCTTGATATTTGAGTTTATAAGCGCATTCGGCTACTTTCAAGAAGATTAGAAACTAACAACTAGCATGCTAACGCCTGCTTTCTGTTGACTACTTTCGAGAAGACTAGAAGCTAATAACAAACTTCCTGATTATCAATAAAATGCTTGATATTTGAAGTTTATAAGTGTATTTGGCTGATTTTCAAGAAGACTAAAAGCTAATACCAACTAGCATACTAATGGAAACTTCCTGATGATGAATAAAACTCTTGATTAGAATTTATAAATGCACGTTTGCTACTTTCAAGTAGATTAGAAGCTAATAGTTACACACACTTCCTGTGATCAATAAATGCTTTATTTCTGAATTTATAACTAGACTAGAAGTTAATAACAACTAGTATGCTAACGCACACTTCCTGTTGACTATGTTCAAGAGGACTAGAAGCTAATAATGGATATGTGCACTTCCTGATTATCACTAAAATGCTTTATATTTGAGTTTATAAGTGTATGTTTGCTACTTTCATGAGACTAGAAGCTAATAACAACTAGCATGCTAACGTGCACTTTCTGATGACTACTTTCAAGAAGACTAGAAACTAATAACAGATACGCACACTTCCTGATGATCAATAAGATGCTTTATATTTGAGTTTATAAGTGCGTGTTTGCAACTTTCAAGAGACTGGAAGCTAATACCAACTAGCATGCTAACACACACTTCCTGATTATCAATAAAAACGCTTTATAATTGGATACATACATATTTTGACCTCAGTAGCCTGGTTATACCATACACCTGTACTCCACTAAGACACAATTTGCTCGAATACATGGGGGAAAATCAGGTACGGGGCCTTTAACGGTTTAACGGGGCCTTTAACGGGGACTGTCCCAAGTCAAGGTGTTTCGTTTCTTAGAAGTCGACACCTCTTTTAGGACTCGGATTACTGCCCCGACCTGAGAGACGTGACACAGACCGGTGCCAATGGGCAGTTCCCGGGACAAGGTTCAGTGGTTTTATCTGTTCGGTGGAATGTTGTTGATTTGACAGGGTGGAGAGAGGCAGCCTGGGCCAAACAGGTGAGGAATGCCACGATATAAAGAGCGATAGATTAGACATTAGCACGTAGCTGGACCTGTGTCTCGGTTTAGTTCAGGTGCAGCGCGTTTTCTGGATGCGGTTTTGGTAGAGTAGGTGAGGTCTTGTTTTCAGACTGTTTTGGTTTGGTTCAGGAACGTTTTTATCCGTAGATTTGGGGCACTTCAGTCCTGTCTGGCTTAGTTTCTGGTTCAGTCTTGGTGTAGTCCAGGTTTGGTCTTAGTTTGGTCCTTGTCTAGTCCTGTGTCTTGGTCCTGGTCTGATCCTGGTTTGGTCGCGGTTGTGTCTCGGTCTGGTCCTGGTTTCCTGCTGATTTAGTCCAGGTTTAGTCCGGGTTTGATCCTAGTTGTTGACATATTTCAGTCCTCACATAGTTCTGGAGTTGTATTTGTTTATTATTGATTTAATCCTGTTTTTTCCCAAGATTAGTCCTGGTTTAGTCCTATTGTCCCAGTTCAATCCTGGTTTAGATCTGGTTTAGTTCCGGATTAGTCCAGGTTTATTGTGAATTTAGTCCCAGCTTGGCCCTAGTTAGTCTGGACACCTTTTCAGACTATACTTTAACATTTAGTCCTCGTTTTAGTCCCGTTTTAGTCCTGATTTAGCCATGTAATTGTGGCTAGATTTTTATCTTGGTCTAGTCCTTGCTTAGTCCTGGTTTATACAGATTTAGTCCTTACCAAGTCCCAGTTTAGTACTTGTGGTCCAATCAGAAGTCCTGTTTAAATCCAATTTTGACCAATTTAATCCAGGTTTAGTCCAGTTTAGTTTACCAAAAGTCGTGGTTTTCTTGTACTTTTTGTTGCAAATTTATCTCGTTGTGTTCCTCATGAAATTGTTTTTTAAGTTTTGTCTGGATAGAGATCGAATGCAAGGGTCTAATAACATAGCAAAAGTGAAAATCAGGTTTTTGGTCCATTGATAAACGCAGCGAATCATTTAAAAGCATTTGCGACTTTCCAAACGCAACCTTCAAGATGTAGAATTTGGGTTTTAACTCGGATGCCATAAAAGCTGGTCATCAAGAACTTCCGAGACAATACAACATCTTTTTGTAATTTTTATTTTATTTTTTTTTGGGACAATTTGAACTGAATTTGAGCTGGCTTTTTCGGACGCCATCATGTACGTTTTGTGCACCCTGGCTGCCCTCACGGTCCACAGTCTGTTGAAGAATCGTCTGGGAAAAGCTTTGGAGCCCGGACCGGAGGAGAAGAAGGAGAAGAGGAGCAGTAAACGGGGAGGGGGTCCGTCCAAAGGGGAGAAGAACGCTTGGGTTTTAGGACCAAGGACAGATCCAGGACTAAAGAGGAGGAGAGGGGCGACTGTCAATCATGTGCAAAACGATCGAAAGAAACGACAGGTAAGAGTCGTGGATGTGCTGCAAAACGTTTATTTAAATTTTATTTAATTTTATTCTATTTAATTTTAAGGTATTTTATTTTAATTTAATTTATTTTATTTTTAATTAATTTTTTATTTAATTTTGTTTTTTTAGACTTCTTTCTAGATCGTTATTATAACTTTTATGTATTGCAGAAATTGTAATATATAATTTTTACTTTGCTAATTGTATTCTTTTTCCAAATTCACCTCTAATTGTAATTTTTGACCAATCATTAGTGCTGCAAGATTATTTTCTAATAATAATTTGAATGCAATGAGCAAATTGTGAAAAGCTGCAATTTTTAAAGGACCATAATTTCCTACACAAAAACTATATATATATATATATATATATATATATATATATATATATATATATATATATTTCTAATTTTGTTTACTTTTTATTACAGTATAAAAACTTGTGGGTAAGGTCTGCTATGTGTCTTTGCTTTACAGTTTGCATTGCCTTGGTTCAGAGCAGTATATTTAAAGCTATACTCTGTGATATTTCTGGTAGAGCCACTTTTCAGACAAAGCTCTCACATTTCCACTAAGACATGCAGGTAGAACTTTGAACTTTAGTCAAAACACATCTAAATTAATGAAAAATTAAGATATTATGTGAAGAATAACGCAAAATGTACACAACCCCTTTGGCTTGCAGAATGACTGAAGTTTAAAGGTGCACTGCTCAACTTTTCTGGTGGAGTGGAGTACTTGTCGCCATGGAGATGCTATTGCTTTGCCTGGAATGTTCCATGGTGCGACTTAAAACATTTTCGTCTGCCGTTTATTCATTCCGGGTGTTTCTATTGCTCAAAAATACAATTCTTTCTGTGAATAGGGGGCGACTGTGAACCCTTTTCTACCTGGCGACAGATGGGTTTAATCTATACCATGGAACATTCTAGACAAAACAGTAACATTTCCATGGAGACGAAGAAGCAGGTGGCGGACCCTTCACTAGAAATGTTGCACAGTGCACCTTTAACCCTTGAAGACCTACGTTATTGTATACGATAACGAGGAATATGTTTTATATAACTGCGCATAACTTTCGAACCGTAAAAGATAGAAACTTACTTTTTTCCCTCTGAAAGTGCAGACTTAGAGGTTTCCGTACATTTCTGCGGCTTTATCCTACGTCACACTCACGCTGTGTGATGATGTGAACAAAATGAGTGTCCAATAGGAACTTTGTTTTCAGCCAAACTCATGCGCTCCGTCCATTTTGATCGACCCAAACTTTGCCAAAGAGTGAAGTGAGTCAAGATGGTCGACTCCTCTCAGCTTTGTTTGCTTATAGCTATGAAAAAGATGCTCTAAGTGGGGTTAATTCTCACATACATGGAAAATTACGCATCTTGGTGTGCATAATTGCGCATCCCTTTCTATTTTTATTTCTAAGTTTATTTCACTCAAAATGAACAAATACAAATGTAATAAACACCAGGGAAATGCAGAAGTGCTGTGGCTCTGGCCCTGGACCTGACAGGAGCTGTTTCCACGACTGGCAACAGAAAAGTAATGAAGCGATTATACTTTTTTTTGTTTTTAGGGCAATAAGGATATTTTTAATTTACTTACAGACTTGATATTTTGCATTTTTGTAGCTAAGGCCCTAAATTAAGCATTTTTTATGTCCAAAAAGTTGTTTATACATGTTTGCTGTGTGTTTTGTATAAAAGAGTGGGAATTTTATTTTCAGTTTAAAAAAAAATCTATTTGTGGTCCTATAGCTTTTATTACAGTCATGTGACACAACTACAGCAGCAGATTGTGAAATAACAGGCTGTACTGAACAAAAGGATGTATAACACTTCATTATAGGGTAAAAGGGGCAGTTTTAAAAGCAAAATTAAGAAAAAAAATCCAGGTGAGGAGAAATGTACTAAAATTGCCCTTAGGTCTTCAGGGGTTATTTTAACATATAAAATAGAATACAGTACAGAACGACTGAAAATCTATTTACACAGTATCTTTTCGTTCACACATGCGCATAAACACACAAATCTGTAGACGTCGATATTGATTACATACATTATTCACGATCCCTTCAAGAATAATAATAATAGAGGAATATTTCACCTCCTTCAGTGTAATCAGCACAGCTCCAGGTCTGACAGCAGCAGCAGAGAAAGTGGGACTCATTTGATGGAAAAACTATTTTTAGTTTGAGACTGGTGAGCTACATTCTGGGATCTGTGAAATTGACATATTTTGAGACACGTTAAGTAGGGCTGAAGCATTCGGGGGAAAATATTTAACGTGATTTTTCTGACAACCATTTACGAATTTATATTTCAATAACAAGATTCTGTTCTGAGTTCACATTTGAAACGGGATTGACAAAAAGACGTGTGAACTATGAAATATGAGCTGACAAACTAATACAAGAATCACATTTCAGAAGGTATTTGTTAGTGGAGACGAGATATAATTTCCACGAGATGAGACACGAAATTGGACCTTACGAGAACGAAACGAGATGAGATTTTGACATTATTTAGGCTGTAATAAATACATGCAAATCAGTTTCCAATTTTAGCCTCAACGTTTTTCGTTTATTTCGTATTTCTGCTGTCAATGTAGTGCTGTTTTTGAGGCTATTCTAAAAAAAAAAATTAGCAATATTTTTTCAATCAAAACGTAAAAACACGAGGGAAAAATCTCACAGCATTTTTAGTATTTGTGCACGATTTTGTGGCAATTTTGTCTCGCGAGATCTCTCTAATATTTGTACTAATCTAAACTACAGGGTTGGCAGTTTTTGTGCATAAAACAGGAGATTTTGTTGTTTCAGGAGGAAATAATGGCACTTCATAAATTACAGGGATTCTGATTAATCTTGCATCTCTAAACAGTGGTTTGTTTGTTTGTTTCTTTGCCATTTGTAGATTAAAAAAGAGGAAAAATGTGCAAAATGCTTAAAGTGCACCATGAGAGTCTATGTATATGCTCAAAATTTCTGGTTTTGCGGCCCCTTATCCCTCTCCTTCATGTTTTTTGTGTTTATTTATATTATGTGCTTGGATAATATGGCTGCCTAATACCCGTGAATGTTCCCGTCACATAAATACAAAGTCATATTAATGGCGTGATCGTGTGAGGGGTTATGTAACCGTGTAATGGTGACGCAGACTCTGACCTGAGCCGACTCGGCTTCGTAACATCCGAGTCTCACAGCGGTTTAATCTCTGACGTGGATCAACTCTGTCACCTTTGAATATGGACGTGAACTGAGATTTAGAATAAAAGTCTCTCTCTATCTCTTTAATCTCTCTATATCTTTATCTCTCCATCTCTATATCTCTAGCTTTATATAGCCAAAATGCACAAGATATGTCAGGCTTAAAAGAACTGTAATAAAAAAATGACATATTTTTTATCATAACATATGGATCGGTGTATATTTCCATATCATATTGGCGTAAATAATGACTGTGCTTGAGTTCGCTTCAACCTCACCCCAGACTTATCATTCACATGAAATAAAACAAATCTATCTGGGCCAAACCTCCTTGACAAAGCCTGATCTCGTCTCTGAAGCGAAGCAGGTCTGGGCCTGGTCAGTTCTTGGGTGGGAGACCTGTGGTGATACCAGGGGCCCTTCACTCTGCTGCAGTAGTTTCTGTAACAGCAGTTCAGCATCACAAGTGTGGAGTAAACGTCCAAAAAAACAAACAAATAAATAAATCAAATGCATTTATTTCATTAAATTGATGGCTCCCATTTTTCCTGAATGTTTCTTAAAAGTGTTAACGTTTGAGTTTCCTCTAGTCCAGGGGCTCCCAAACCTTTCATACCTTTATCAGTATAAAAATATTCCAAGTAGTACAAACCATGTTCACACCTCATTTGGGTAAAAGATTGAATTATCATAGTCCTTATTTTAATGGTGCAGTTGTTGCCATCAAAAACATATGTTTGAGATTGTAAATCATAAGAACGTGTATTAGCTTAATTATCGGTTAATCAGTTGTCAATCAGGGACCCCACTTTGAGAATTAACTAATTAATAATCTCAAGGGGTATAACGATATCCAAGTCTCACGACACGATATTTATTGCGATATCGTGGGAAAGCTCACGATATTACGATATTCTACATAATAACAAGACTGACATTATAAAATGCTTTGACCGGTCATTTGGTACAACATTTATCGTCATTAGGGATGGAACGATATCCAAATCGAATTGTACGATATTTTCACCATAAACATCTCACCGTACGATATTTATTGCGATATTTTAACTGTAAATATGCTACATTTGCCTCTAAAAATGCCTTCACAAAACTTAATTCAAAGAATAAAGATGTAAAAGTGCTTAGAACAGTTATTTCTTCATGTCGTCTGCACTGAAACGGCGCAAAGGATCATGGTCTATGTAGTTCCCTCTGTGTTTTTTAGCCATTTCTGCATCAGAACTATTAATTCAAGCAAAGAGACTTGTGATTCAATATAATGTGATGGACGACATTATTGTGAGACCTTTGACGATACGATATCACGATATTTTGGTTATTGTTACGTCCCTAATAATCTTATCTTGATTTTTTTTATTTTATTTCATTTAGCTTATTCAAAAACAAAATAAAAATGGCTATTAGTATTTATTTTGTGAACATAAACAAGACGGACTTTTAATCAGTATAGATGTATTTAACCCAGAAATAATAATATCTCTTTCTCCATAATCTAAGCTCTCGGTGAAATCGTGTGGTTTGGAGCAGGGGATTGCTCGATTTTAAAGAAAAAACCTCCCATAAACTTGACTATTACATATTACCGAATCTTGAGCTTTCCATTAATTCCCGAGCCTATCCTGTATTTACTACTGTGAGACGAGAACAATGCCTGTTTTTTTAATTATTACTATTGATTTCTAGTGTTTTTTTTCCCTCTCTGTTGTCTGGTTTTCTGCCTCTCTTATTCCCAGTGACCCGTGAACCTCACATTCCCCCGTCGGCTTTTGTCTCCGCCGTAAACAGACCCTCACGGAGACAAACCACCGCTGAATATTTCATCTTTTAAAGGGGATGGGGGGAGCAGCCGGCTGAAATATTAATCTGCGTCGGGAGGGGGCGCTGCGGGGAGGGGAGGTGGGGGACGACGGCGGGCGGTTGCCATGGGAACTGAGCGGGAGGGTAGGGACGAGCGAGAGGCGCCCGCACGCAGAGGAGAGAGAGCGGAGGGAGAGAGGGAGCGTTTGGCGTTTGGTATTTTGCGTTGACATTGGGCTTGTAGCAGAGGAGCGGAGGAGAGGTTTCTACCATGCACGGATGATCTAAAGAAAAGACCGCAGGGAGAGAGGTAAGAGGAGAGAAACCCGGAGCGCGCTGGGGGGAAAGAAATGGAGGGAAAGATGCAGGAAAAACATGTTGAACGGGAGGAGAGAGGGAGAGGAGAGGAGAGGAGGGCGGAGGATGTGGATGTAACCTGATGCGCAGTGTCTTGCGTTACGGCCTAGATGTCTGACAGTCCCAACATGGCCGTCCGCTCCTCTGTGTTATATATTTATTCATGCTTCACCGCATTAGGATAATCCTGCTTTTATGTGTCCGTCGGTATTTACACTTTACTCATCAGTGACGGAGTATCTCGTCTTGTATGTAACATCTCTTTACACCTTGGTTTAATTACCGTGCTCTCATTTTTATACTATATTTTTCATTATTTGACAGGAATAAACCAAGATTTCATGTCATTTAAACAGAATCGTTGCTTGCTGCGTGAATTCCAGACGCCACGTATTCACAATCATGGTAGAAAGGAAATAAAAATAAGATGATGATGCATTATTAGAACACATTTTTCATATCTCGGCAAAATGTTTCTTATTTTTGTCGTCCGATTTCTGAATTTTAAATGCATTTTCCGTTAGGAAGAGGGACCTGCTCCGGATCTAATTTATTCAAATGCTATTTTTAAACCAGCATAAATTTTACGCGAAAAGGGACATTGTTGCTGTCCTTTTTTTCTTATTTTTTTCTATCAGAAACTAGAGCGTGGCTTTTATAATTTTGCGTTTGTATGAAAATTGGCATCAGAATGACTGGCAGGACTTCATTGAAAAAGCGCTGTAATATCCTTTCAGGGCACTAAGAGGGACCCGCCCATTTCCTGATAGTAGACGGTGATTTTACTCTTAGAGGCTCATGTTACAGAATTATATTTAGACTTACGTTAAGAAACAAATTCCACCAGCAGTTTTTAGAGAGAATTTTACTTGAATTACTTCATTTAACTCCATTTGCTATTATAAAAACCTATTCTAAACCCTATTAACTGCCTTTTTTAATACATTTTCCCAACTATGATGCATTTTTTGACATCTTTAAAGGTGCACTGCGTAACTTTTCTGGTAGACGGTCCACCACAAACTTGTTTCCATGGAGATACACATATCCGTGTTGCATTTATTCAATTACTGGTGTTTTATTGCTCAGAAATACGACATAAAACATGCTTTCCTACAGTGATCTGACCTGTAACGTGGCCTGGTGGCATTGTGGGCTTGTCTCCATGGAAATAGGTGCGTTTAATGCCATACTGTGGGACAGTTTAGACAAAGCAGAAACATTTGACGGATGACAGACGCAGACGCTCCACCAGAGTTACGCGGTTTAGCTTTAATTCTTATCTTGGTTTGATAATGTCTTGAAAATATGAATAATTTGGAAATAGACAAAGTGAGGACATAACTGCATGTGTTTTATTTTTATTAGTTAACAGAATCTGCAAATTGTGCTTTATTTTGCAATGCTTTTCCCCACAGTGTAGCTAATCCTTATGTTACGTGATGTACTTCCTAGTTAGTTTATTCCGCATTTTGGCCTTTTGTAGCTGTAGCAAAGTCAATACAAAATCTCAATCGTGAATCAATATAACCTTCACAGCCCCAATAATCAATAGTCCAGTTTGATGCAACGAGTTAACTGTTAAAGGTCTTATATTACGCAAAACTAACTCTTGTGAGCTTTAAGTCATGTTAAAATGCTGTTCCATCTTCAAAAACTTACCTGGAGTTGTTTTTTCATTCACACGTTTGAGTAACTGTTTATTATTAGTCTGTCTACATCTCCAAAGCTCAAAATGCTCTGTTCCACCTTGTGATGTTGTTGTAGTTTGTCGTTTTCAAGTGAACGGCTCCTTTTACCTTTAGTCCAGTAGAGATTGGGCATTTCCAGGGCTGAAATAATCCAAATGATTCTAGTGAAGGTGCATGAAGCTTAAAGAGCCTGTGGTAGAGAGAGGAGGTCAGAGGGGCTGTGTTTGCCACGTCATAACCTGCATCTGACTCATTGGCGGCCGTTTGTCCAACCCAGGGTTCCTACAGTGCTTTAAGAATGAATGAATTTATGAATTTGGAAATAATACCTTAAAATAAACTTGGAAAAAGTCTTGAATTTTTGTATCTGGGTCTTAAAATTCCTAAAATTTGTGCAGTACTTCTCCAAATCGCGTTTCTCCTCAAGTTTAATTTGTCAACCGTCATCATTTGGTTAAATAACGTCGCCTAAATAAAGAGCGGCGCAACCAATAACTGAGAACGCAACTTATCCCCGGGTCAAAATCCTCCGAACACGTCACTGAAGATTTTGCACTACAACACCATAAGAAACAAGCTGAGCAAAAGTGGCGAAAATCAAAGTTTGGTTTTATGTTGTTTTTTGACATCGGTTTTACGTTCCCGAGCGACACCTTTCATGCTGCGGTTATCGGGAAGTCTCTCTACTTTCCATATTCCTTTGTTTGGTTTTTCTTTGCCAGTAGGTCTATGAAGTAGGCTGTGAAATGGGTATAACGTTTTTATACAAATAGTCTCAAAAAGCTCTTAAAAATACTTGAATTTAACTTGAATAAACCTGTAGGAACCCTGCCAATCTTGAAATTAAAATGTACTGACCGTAGTTGATCTTAAAGTGGTCGGTACAGACATGACTTTTGACCCAAAAATCTGATTTTTTTTTAACAAATATGCACTAAAATGCCAAAATACAGCCAACAATAGGTATGCACTTCTATTTTACACCCAAGTACACGGTTAATTAAAGTAAAAAAATGTGGTTTTGGTGTTGAGTGGCTCTTTAAAAACACAATGGGGCACTTCCTGTATTACCACATGACATCACAAGGTGGAACAGTGTTTTCCCAGCCTAAATATGCAGGTTTTGTGTGTTTTAAACATGTGTGAATGAAACAAAACACAACTCCAGGTACGTTTTTGATGAGAAAACAATATTATAGCATAGATCAGAAAATGCCGTAATATCAGAGATGGAAAAGTGTTTATATTTGGGTAAATTTGGACGTAAATTTGAATTCAATTCCAAAAGGTTGATCAGTTTTTGTACTAATTCATTATACCGTAAACATATTTTACAGCCTTGCCCTTGTCTTGCGTACGAGTCATAATCTATAGCTCATTTTTAATTAATTTCGCTATCGATTCCCATGATGCATTTCTCCTTTTACTCTGCGCGTAGACGCTGGAGGCAGATTTACAGCTCTCGTACAGTGCCAGACACAATATCACTTCGTTTTATTAAGAATTAAGTTATGATCCATTAAAGATGCACCGTGTCGTTTTTTCCCGTGGAGGGTCTGCCATTTGCTCGTCTCCATGGCGATGTTACTACTTTGCCCGGCGTGTCCCACAGTACGACCTTAAACACATATATCTTGCATTTATTCAATTATAGCAGGTTTAATTTCCTCAAAACTACCACAAAAACATGCGTTATTACTGTGAGCGAGCCGCACTTCTCCACAGATCTGACCTGTAACTTGGTCTGGGGATGTGGCTGCTTGTCTCCGCGGTGATACTTAAATGAAACGGGCGCCAGAAACTACCAGAAAAGTTACACAATGCACCTTTTTAATATATTTTTGTTGCATTTACATTCGCTGAGCTGCATTTCTTCTTTCTATGGCTCATATAATTATTTTAAAAACTGCTATAGCCTTAATTCTTTGGATAAAAATGGGGATCTTACTTAATTGTGGTTTATTAATCACATGATCAGATGATTTAGTAATAGAATAACCGTTTTTTCCGCTATTTTCTGATCTGTTATAATTGTTTCCTCATCACAAACATAATTGAAGTTGTCAGATAAAGAGAAGAGATGGAGCGCTTCACTGTCCATCCATCTGTTTTTTTCCGCTTTTCCGGGGCTGGATCGCGGGGGCAGCAGTCTAAGCAGGGACTTCCGGACTTCCTTCACCCCAGACACTTCCTCCAGCTCCTCCGGGGAGACCCTGAGTCATTCCCAGGCCCAGTGTGTCCTGGCTCTACTCCGGGCTCCTCACCTTTTCTCTGAGGGAGCGCCCGGCCACTCTGCGGAGGAAACTCATTCATTTCTACCTCTTTTATCCGCGAACTCGTCCTTTCTGTCATTACCCAAAGCTCGTGACCATAGGTGAGGGGAGGAACGTAGATTGAGCGGTGCACGTGCTCTACGAGGGTTAGATTTGAAGTCTCAACCGAATGTAGAAATGTACAAATGGGCAAGACGCAAACCCGAGACCATTTTTACACTTTCTAATAAGGGAAAATGTAAAAATTCTGTTGGGACACCTGGAGTTTTTTTGGGTTTTTTTTCAGTCACACATTTTTAAATCACAAACTCAACAACAAACATCATCAAACAAAACAAAGAAAACACACTGTTCCACCTTGTGATGTCATGTGGTGATACAGGAATAATCCACTGTGTTTTTAAACTCTACACACCTTCACTAGAATCATTTTTGGTCATTTTAGCCCTGGATTTGCCCATCTCTACTGAATAAAAGGTAAAAAGGCAGTGAAAACTACCACTACATGACATCACAAGTTGGAACAGAGCATTTTTGAGCTTTGGAATTGTGTGAACAAAATAAAACTCAACTCCAGGTATGTTTTGGAGGAGGTAACAACATTTGTAAATTGATAAAAAACAATCATCTTCATTATTTATATTTTTGAAAGCATTTTTACTGCATTTTTTCACACCTGCCTAAAACTTTTGCACATTACTATAGATAAGAAAATGCCGCAATATGGGCCCTTTAATAACTAATTTACACATTATTTAAAATTATCACGAGAATAATTAATAGACAAATTAATCTCCCCATTGTCTAACTCGGACCTGGGCATTGTACAGCTCCCAGGTCACGTTTAAGCTCATTTGAAATGACAAAATAAAGAGATTTTACAGTATATTTTAACTCATACATGGACTAAAGCTGTTTTTTTTTTTTATAAGGCAGCCTTACATTTTCATTGCTGTCATAACATAAACTCTTCCCAGTCTGACCAGCTTATCAAAACAAAGTGATTTAGAGCTTTTTTTCTTTTTTTGTACAATAAATTTTATGCAGAATTGAGTTAAATATTTTGACTAGCCCTCCATAGGGCTGGGCGATATGGACCAAAAAATATATCTCGATATATTTTGCTATATCTCGATATACGATATATATCTCGATATCTTTACAGGAAAAAATACAGCCCCCCCAAACTACTGCAAAAACAAAAAAACAAATTTTATCTGATTAATATTCATTTAGTACTGCACTTAAACACACTGCACCCCTTTTTGGACCCTCACCCACAGTTTAAGAACCTCTTCTTAAAGAAAACTTCCACTGACACAGAACTGCTTCAAAGTGAATAAAATGTGCAGGATTTTTAAACCTGTATTTTCAAATTCCAAACTGGAGTTACATGCTCTTGTTTTAAAGTGGTATTTAGTCTCTGCACATTTACCAAATCAAACGCACATTGTGACAAACGGGTTTATTTGGCATTTGGCACAGGCTGCAGAGAGAAGCCCGCACGCTCCCGCACACCGGTATGAGTTTAATGGCAACAGCAGCGGCTTTAATGAAAAATTACCGCACTCAGTATTCAGACCTTGAGTCCATGACAAGACCGAGTCCAAATGCGCTCGAGTCCAAATGCGCCGAGTCCGAGACAAGACCAAGACAGAAACCAAAGCTCTCGCTTTGTCCAGCGGCACGCGGGTGTCTGTGAGTGGTGGGACAGGTGTGTGTCCTGCTGCGGGGCGCTCCTCGTTTAAGGTGGGTGTGTTTTGAAGCGGAGTTTGTTCGTATGAGTGATATCGGCCACACATGGAGCTCGTGCGCGGTCGGAGGTGTCATGTGGTTGCGCACGCGCTGGGAAACATGCATTTAGAAAGTTTAACTCGTCATGTTACGTCTGTGCGCAGCTCCTTATTGTGGCTGCAGAAGCACTCGCACAGATGCACCTGTTTTGTTTTCCACGTTCGCACGACGAAATATTTGCTCGCAAATCCAAGTGAAATGGGCGCACTGCAGAGCCCTGGTGCTAGTCCTGGTTTAGTCCGCGGCTGAGCCCCGGGCTTTGAGGCCGCGTTTAGTCCTGGTTTAGTCCTGGTTTAGTCCTAGTCCTGGTTTAGTCCACGGCCAGCTCCGGGCTCCCGGAGGAGCTCGGGGGACAAAAGCAGGAGGCGGAGGCGAGCGCGGCACAGAGAAGGCAAAACAAGCGAAGCGGCGAAACCAGAAGTAAACAAGCATTATAGCGATATATCGATATGTCAGAATTCATATCGAGTTTCAAAAATATCTCGATATATTTTAAATATCGAGATATCGCCCACCCCTAGCCCTCCACAATATTTTCTATTTCTCATGTGGCCCCATTAAAAAAAAACAATTGCCCACCCCTGATCTAACCCTACAGTGTTAATTGCAGTTTTTTACTCCTCGTGTTACCGGACATTTTATCCTTTATCTTTTATCTTTTGGCTCTGCTTCTGCGTTTCACAGCGATACTCCTTAATCATATTACTCGCTTTAATTTTGAATGGGTCATGGATACTATAGGGGTCCTGTTGCCGGGGAGACGGGAGCAGTGGAGCCTGTGGGGGCGGGGCTACGCTCAGGTAACTTAAGCAGTGGCAGGTGTCCCCTCCGCACCTGTCATTTAGACCGAGGAGCATTTGGGATTTTTGTGGATGGAATACAGTAGGACAACGATTCAGCTACGGTGCTTATTAGGGGAGAACTGATCAGTGTAGGTATGTTTTTCTTCTCTTTTATGGTTTAAAGGTGCATTGTGTAACTTTTCTGGTGGAAGGACTAAATTACAGGTCAGATCTGTGGAGAATTGACGCCGCTCACAGTCAGGACATCTGTATTTCTAGGTATTTTTGAGCTATAAAACCACCTGTAATTGAATAAATGTAAAGTGGAGCTGTTTAATGTCATACTGTGGAACATTTCCAGGCAGAACAGTGACATCTCCATAGAAACAAGAAGGTGACAGACGCCCAACCGAAAAGTTACACAATGCACATTCAATCCTGTTAAGAAGAACTACTTTTAATTTCATATTTTCCTCTTATTTGGCTTAAATACTTGAAGGTTACACATGATTTTCTCCATGGAGATGTTACTGCTTTGTCTGGAATATTTCACAGTACGGCATTAAACCTTTCTATCATCATGGAAACCAAACCAGACCAAGTTACAGGTCAGATCTGTGGAGAGGCGACCCCACTCACAGTCAGAACGCCTGTTTTTCTAGGTGGTTTTGAGCTATAAAACCACTTTTAACTGAATAAATGTAAAGTAGAGCTGTTTAATGTCATACTGTGGAACATTTCCAGGCAGAGCAATAATATATCCATAGAAACGAGCAGGTGACCGACCCCCAACCAAAAAGTTACATCGTGCACATTTAAGTAGGTGTCACCGCTGTCAGATTAATCAAAATAAAACTGAAATCGCAATTTGAATGGACGCAATTCGAAAATCGCAAACGCTGTAGTAAGTAAAAAGATTTAAGTCGCAGATTTTCTTCCACAAACAACAAAATATCCCGAAATGTGATTCTTGCATTAGTTTATCATGTGAGTGGGTCGCCTCAACACAGATCTGACCCGTAACATGGCTGTAACCTCACTGCTTGCGTCCAATAGTGCGGGAACATTCTGGGCAAAGCAACAGACGAGCCGGTGTCGTGCTCTACCCTCCACCAGAAAAATCACAAAATCAGCGCCCCTTTTAGCCATAACGGTTTTAGGCTCACACCAAACGCGTAATTATTCCCAGATGCCCTTCCCTGTGCTGTCATCAGAGGCTGGTCCCGGGTCTGCTGTGCTTAGGCCTTTTCGTAGTAAACAAAGCAACAGTGACGAGCGAGAGGATGAAGATGATATTAAACTAGGCCTGACACAATAAACAGTGATGGGAAGAACACTTTTTAAATGTATTCAGCTACAGAATACTGGATACCTGCATTAAAAGAGTCATATTACGCTATTTTATGTTTATAATGTCGTTTCCTCGTCACAAACATGGACCTGGAGTTGTGTTTTGTTTCATTCGCACATGTTTAACACACAGATCCTGCATTTAGGATTAGTTCTTCCCTCAAACAGAAAACAACGCACTAGAACCATCTGAATTATAAACTACTACTGTAATTATGCAGTTTTTAAAGGAAACGCTTGTAGTTTGGTAGTTTGCTCAACCCTCTGCAGCTCGAATCTTATCGTTTTATTATTGGGAGCCTTTTTTATTTTTATGTTTTAGGGAAAAAGTACCGAGGATAAAACTGAAAAAATTATTTGTGCTTTTTGCTAATGCTCTTTCAAAGTGCCCTTGGACTCAGAATAAATATAGACACTCATACAAACTCCTAATTTTATGAGTATGACTAATGCTTAATTGTCTCATTTTGTCTTCATTTGGTGGGATAATACCTGTTGTAAATATAAAATATAGTTTGTACTTGATTTTTTTTTGTGTTTAAAATGAACAAGCTCTGTTTTCACATCTTTAATGTGCACATTGCTATTGAATTGCATGAATACGGCGTGATTATGATTCAGGATCCTCCCAAATGTAATGAAAACTGCACTTTTCCATACGGCATTTCCTGTTGAACGTGATGTGCAACTGTATTGATGCATTTTCTCTCTCATAAGCTAAATTTTCGCTGTTTTATTGGAGATTTATCCACTTTATATAATAAGTTAACTAGGGCTGAAACGATTCATCGAGTTAATCGAATAAATCGATTAGAAAAATGCATCGATTATTTTTTTTGCCTCGATGCTTCGTTTTATTTTCATACGCTCGGCGATGGCCGGAACCTTTTGTGGTAGAGGTAAAGTTTCCGCACGACCACTGCACTTCACTGTACACACAACAGCGCAGCGCCCATGGATGTATAATAAGAGCATAACCTCCGGTGATGCGGTACGCTCCGCACCCCGCATCACCGGTACGCCGCACGCTCCTCATCTCCCGTACGCGCGCACTCTGCGCGTGGATTGTGTCTTGTCGCGTACACTCCGTGGACCGCGCTTCCTCCTGTGCGCCACTAAACCAGGTCTAAACCAGGTCTAAACCAGATCTAAAACCAGGACTAATCCAGGTCTAAAACCAAACAAGAATTTGCAGGAGTTGGTTGCTACATTTATGTAGTTTTAAAAATCATGACAATATCAAGTAATCAAGGTAGATTACGTTACTCACTTTAAGTAATTTAATTGATTACGTCACAAACTACATTTTGGGGAATGTAATCTGTAATCTGTAGGGGATTACATTTTAAAAGTCACCTTCTCAACACTGATGCTACAACATCTAAACAGAAACAGCCCCGTACATTACATCAAGTGGAAAAGAAACCGCAGGTAAGTCAACCTTAGCCCAGCGATAATTAAGTTTTTCATGTCCAAAACACGTGTATCTGTCAATAAACGTGGTGTGTACTTAACATGTGCAAAGTAGACACGACAATAACAAACGATTACTCGATTAATCGATGATATAATCGACAGAATACTCGATTCCAAAAATATTCGATAGTTGCAGCCCTAAAGTTAACACATTTTAAGCCCACAGAGTTGCTTTAGCCACCCAAAAACATCTTATTCTGTATTTTTTACCCAACAAAAGTGAAAACAAATACAAGGAAACTGAACCAAACCTGGATTTTGTTGTATTTCCAGCCATAAACATCTCATACAGTTCTAAAATACAGTACTAGAACAGAAACAAAAACAGAAATTAAATGAAATGAATAACAAAATTGTGAGGACAAAAGCTGAAACTGAATTGTGAAATGTAAATATTAAGTTATGTTAAAATCTTGACCCGATCTTGTATGTTGTCTCGTCTCGAACAGCTCAGATCTTATCATTGTACTAGCACAGTGGTTCTTAACCTTCTTGGAGATACTGAACCCCACTAATTTCATATGCGCATTCACTGAACCCTTCTTAATTGGAAAAATAAAATGTTTTTTTCAAATTCAAAACATAGGTATATACTGTATATTTTGTTGGTGCACACATGTGAATCTATATTGCACATATTCGTTAGTATGAAGGGAAAATATTAAGAAAGAAATTACATGACACCATCATGACAGTCACAAGACTGTTGCGCGCACAAAATTTCCTGCAGCCAATAACGGCCAAACGGGGCGTGTCACACGAGTCATATGAGTTGGATGTGAGTCTTGACCTCTGCCGAACCCCTGAGATTGACTCACCGAACCCCTGGGCTTCGATCGAACCCAGGTTAAGAACCACTGTACTAGCAGGAACCTTTTACTACTTTTCTGTACTAAGAAAAAGTACCCAAGATGAATATTGACCCCCTGAAACTCTTGTTCCATCTGTCAAACATTAAACGCTTAAAAGTGGATCCAGTAATTACCGGGACAGGCTGGTCCCCACTTTCCAGCCTCGCTCCTGTTTTGTGGTTCGTGAAAAGTGAAGCGGTTTAGACTCAGACAGATGTGTCAGCAGCTGCCGTCTTTAATAAAATGCCTCAGACCCTCTCTCTGTGTGGCATTTCTGGTTGTTTCCACGGTAACGCCAGAAATTTTGGCTGTTTTCGGTATTTGTTTTTTTTTTTACTTTTTTGGAGCTTTACGCATTGTGTAACTTTTCTAGAGGAGGGGCCGTCAAATGCTTTTCTTCGCGGAGATGTTATTGCTGTGTCCGGAATATTTCACCGCGTGGTATTATTAAACCTTTCTATCTCCATGGAGACCAAACCAGACCAGGTTACAGGTCAGATCTGTGGAGAGGCATTTTTGAGCTATAAAACCACCTGTAATTGTGTAAATGTAATATAAAGCTGTTTAATGTTATACTATGCAACATTCCAGGACATATCCATAGAAATAAGTAAGTGGCGGACCCCCAACTAAAAAGTTACACAGTGCACCTTTAGCTTTAATCATCATATCGCATGTAATATAATACTACATACAAATATTGCTCTTGGCGTCTTTAGCGTTTGGTATAAGCTTGGGGGGTTTTAACACGTCTTAAACCAGGTCTTTCGTGTGTTTTCTGAACCACATTTTCCCCAGATCTTAAATCCGCGCTCTCCTTGTACATTTATTTCTGTATGTTTGTGTCAGCAGCAGCTTAATCCTGCCTCCCTCTGCAGCTTTAATGTGAAGAAATGCAAAGCCAAGTCCAATGCATTCTTTATCCAGTGGCACAAGTTTGTACATCTGAAATTATACGCTCACAGTCTATGTATGGAGAGGAGAAAGCGTTGCGTTGTTTTGGGCTGGAAATACAACAAAATGCAGGTTTAGTTGTATTTGTTTTCACTTTTCTTGCGTTAAAAATACAGAATAAGATGCTTTGGACGGCTAAAGAAACTCTGTGGGCTTAAAATGTGACAACTTATTATATATAGTGGATAAAGCTCAAACAAAACAGTGGAAAATTCATATATGTAGCTTATGAGAGAGAAGATGCATCAATACAGAGTTGCACATCACATTCAACAGGAAATGCAGTATGGAAAAGTGCAGCAATTAATATTGAAGGGTGGATAATGGATATGGACAAATGTAGTGCATCTCATTATATTTTGGAGGATCTTGAATCATAATCACGCAGTATTCATGCAGCTCAATAGAAATGTGCACGTTAAAAATGTGGAAACAGAACTTTTTTATTTAAAAAAAAAAACCCAAAAAATCAAGCACAGCATCTTTTTTATACAGTTTGCAATGGTCCAAAGTTGATCCTCACTCATCCATCCTAAATATTCACCAAGACGAGTTTAAAAACATTTTTCACAATTCTCAGCTTTAGTATGAAGACTAAACTTTACATAGTCTCTAATAACTAGCCTGCTAACACACTCTTCCTGATTATCTGCAAATAAAACGCATTATAATTAGCTGCAGACAGCACACAGCGGATTTATTTTGACCTCAAGAGCTGTTTATGCCTTTAATTAGACTATAGAATAAAAAGACAATATTGTAATGTGATGGAGATGCCAAAAATAGTGGATAATCATAAAAATTTGATGTTTCTTCCCACAACAATAGTACAACATTTTTATATTGTGACTAAGACTGTCAAAAATATCGAAAATCAGATACTAATCGATACTAAAACTAGCATCGAAACTAGGGCTCATTTAAGCAAGTATCGATACTGAAAAAAAAAGCACAACTGTATAAAATATGACCATTCCTGAATAGTTTTATCTTGAATTTTGTCAGAACTAGTGTAAGATCACATGGTGGAATAAACAAATACTCTTATATTGTGTTGAAAATTACACTATTGTCTGAAAAGAGCTTTTAAAATCTTCTGGGTATCAAAATCAGCATATCTTTAGTATCGGAGTATCTTGAAATGTTCATTATACAAAGCAGATTCTTGAATGACTCTAGTGAAAGCTTCATTCATTCATTCATTCATTCATTAACCCTTTAATAAGCCTAACAGTGGACCGTGAGTGTGTTCAGGGGTTAAGTAGGACATCTGCTTTGGGATTAACTCAGATTATGCTCACTGTTTGTCTACTGACCACAGATCAGTTCAGCGTAATCTGTGTGTGTCCTTTTGCTTGTGCGGTTGTATTTGAACTGACTCCGGATCAGATTGACTTAAACGGTGGGGCAGAGGATCACCTGAGCCTAGCGTAGTGTTGCGTAGTGTAGTTTATTTACCTGCTCAGTCTGCCTCATGTGAAGGACCTGTTCTTTAGGTTCAGACGTGTTCAGATTGATGTAAAAGTTAAACGGGATGCTTGGCCGGGTGGGGAGTCTCGTTCACAAAAGCCGGGTGGACAGAGACGGATCTGACTGGACACGGGCCCAGAGGAAACCATGGCGACGTGGACCGGTAGGACACTTCAGCCGACGGACTTTGCTTTACTCCTGTAGTTCTGCTTTATGTAGCTGGATTGTTGCAGTTAGAAGCACCATTGCTGTTTGTGCGTGTGAGCGTATGGCCATTGCTAATGATAAAATATGCAAATGTCTTCTCTCACCTTCTGTTTTTGCTGACATGGCTTATTGCTGCTGTGTTCTTGGGGCCAGACGCTTTGGGAGATTAACACAACCAGCGCCACCAACTGCAATCTTGCCAGAGTCTGGATCGCTTTTTCCTACAGATTCCTGCCACACCAGTCGGTTAACCTGGCTCAGGCCATATAATAATTTTAGAAATAAACTCGCACAAATGAAAATTGTCACAGCACAAAACGGCACAAATGAAATACAAACGTTTTCTATAATTTTCTGCCTGTTTTGAGGCTATTTAACATTTTGAGGGGCTGGATGACGTCATCGGCCAAAAATAAAACTTAAGAACCGTAATGGCACAAACTATACTTTTTGCAGCACAAAACGGGACAAACGGCTCACTCCATTTTTGGTGTTTTAGGACATTTTGAAGCTTCCTGGAGGACTGGCTGACCCCAATTTGACCTATAAAAGAATCATTAATTTCTCAAAAACTAAAGCAGCACAAATGAAACTTTTTGCAGCACAAACGAGGCATAAACGATTGACATAGTTTTTGTGTAGGTTTGCGTTTGATGTGGGCCAATTTCACGGAGGTGAGTTCTAAACATCAGTCTGGGACGGTTCTCACTGAGACTGCAAAAAAGCAGAGCATCATGACGATTATTTATTATTGGTCAAAGCGTCACAACAAGAAAGTAAAAAAATCAAACTTTAGTTGCATCGGCCTGAAGGAAAAACACAGACATCTTACCTGTCCACGAATGCACAAAGTCCTAACCTTCTGAACGGTTTTCAAAAACACAATAGTCCATATTTTCAATAGGATGATGGCGTCACCATGTTTGTTTCACCTTTGGCTTGCGCCTAAACCTCAGTGCTGCTCTGTGATTAGACAGAACCACTGGTGAACCAGAAAAACGTAACAGGAGCTAAACAAGGTGGATTTTTGGGAGGTTGTGAACAAATATTACAAGAATTCATCTTCCTCGCCATCTTTGAGTGTCCAAAAATGCATAACATAGTTCCAAACATTTGCATATATGCGTAATCCATACGTCTTTATAATATTTATGGGGATTGTTTGCTGTAAATGATGTATTACTGGAATCTAATGACACTAATCCCCCTCTTTCCCTCTCTTTCAGCCGGTCCCGCGGTCCAGCGCTCTGCTCAGCCCTGCGGTCATGTTTGGCACAAGAAAGACCTGGGACCTCGGCCACGCCCCCTGCCTGCAGGAGCTCTGGAAGAACGACATCTCATTGGACGGTGAGTGGGAAGTGAGCGGGACACGGAGAACTCAGCCGGCCGCATTTTTGGCATGTCTGTTTTTCTGTGGAGGGAGGGGCCAGGCCTAGACTTACCTTTAGACTGATGAATGGGCGTCCAGGGCGCATTAGCACGAGGTGTCAAATCAATGCAGCAAACAGGTAAGAACATCAGGCTATAACATGCTAGAATATTCTTACATTTGTGTTTGTTTTTCTTGTCAAGTTGAGCACATAGAGGCTGATCTTCTTACACTGTTGGTCCCAGGAGAGGATCAGGGTTACGTACAACACAGAAGCTTTTGTGACTGTATCAGGGAGTTTCAGAGCTTGTTTTACTGTTTACCTGAGCGTCAGGCCAAGTGTCGAACTAATGTTTTCACCAGATTAAATGTTGTCACTGCACAGAAATGTACAGGAGATTTAGGCGCATTCAGATACAATTCATCGACCATTTGTTTTGACGTCGGGTTGTATAGAAGTCACTGTTTGCACTTCTGTCATTGGCGATGGGCAGAGCTGGAAGAAGTACTCCGTTTTGTTAAGTAAAAGTACTGATACCGGAGCAAAAATACTCATGTAAAAGTATCAATACTAACTCGCAGTATTAAAGTACTTGCTTAAAGAGTAAAAAGTAAAAGCGTTTCATATATTTTGAGGTGATAAAGCTTCAAATGTAGTGATTTTGATATAAACTTGGACCAAATTTTGTTTAACAGAAGCAAATTAATTCATTTTTTTTCCTAGCTGTTTTTATTTGTACATTTTTATTTGCTCAAATTGCAAACATGTTAAAAAATAAACCTTCATCTTTTTCGGCAGATCTTAAACATAATAATACATACTTTTACTTGGTTAAAAAATGTAGTGAAGTAGAAAGTACAGATACCTGCGCTCAAATGTAGTGAAGTAAAAGTAAATCCACTTTAAAGCTGACTTACGTAAAGCACAGAGACCTAAAATATTTAGTTAGTGCAGTACTTTAATACTTGTACTTTGCTAGATTGGTAAGTCTTGTGTGTACACTGGCAAAACCCCTCTTTAGTTATGCTTTTTGGATCAATGTAAACACAAAAAGCTTTGAATAAAAATGAATTAAAATCAGACCATGTGGATCACTGATGCAGGAAGCTAAAGGATTCACTCAAGTAACTCTGACTCTCCAGACTTACAGCATCCTCGGGCAAGACACTTTACCTGCAAACACAAACACAATCAGTGTTTGAGTGGAAAAATATTTACTTCAGTGCAGTACTTTAATACTTTTACTTTGTTAGATTGGTAAATCTTGTGTGTACGCTGGCAAAACTGGCTTTTAAATGAGCCGCTTTTGTTGATGAAAATGTTTTTTGTATCAAATTAAACACAAAAACCTGAATAAAAATGAAATAAAATCAGACCATATCAAACACTGATACTTGAGTGAATCTTTTATCTTCCTGTAACTCAATGTGTAAAGTTCCCGCTCTGACCCAGCACATTTATACCCTTGGGCAAGACACTTTCCCAGCACCGCCTGTGCTCCAATCAGGGTTTGGCTGGAACACAGTAACTGGAAGGGCATCTGGCACAAATCTGACATTCAGTGAATTATTTAACATAAACAGTGGTTGAATGCAGTTATTTGTTTCCCCCTAAGCTGAGTTAATGCCCAGATATTTCCCACAATGCACTATTGTTCATGTGTTGAGCTCCTAGTCTTAGTAACTCATGACTGTACAACACCACAAACACTTCAGATGTTTAAACGTGAATATTTTCTGTGGTGTCGCTCGTCCCTTTGGCTTGTGCTGAATATTGTCAATCGTCAGTCACTCAAATTCTCTTCAAAATATGGAAAATTCTTGTCTTCACACTTTTTTCCAAGCTGTATTTTTGCCCCACATTCTTGGACACAGTTGAGTGGCCCCGTAGCACATTGGGGAATCTGTAAGAAGATTTTGTGAAGCAAGATGAATCTTTGGTATTAAGGTCAACATCTTTAGGAGTTAGACGTTTGCACAACTGGGTCAGAAAGCGACGGCTGAACTGTATATTTCACAAAGTCCTCACTCATGAAGTTAAAGGTGCACGGCAAAAGGAGAAATTCGAGTTGTCAGAGGGATAAAGTTTATTTTGGTTGTACATGTAAAGGTGCATTGTGTAATTTTTCTAAAGGAAATGCCCGTCAAAATACTTTTCTCCGTGGAAATGTTATTGCTTTGTCTGGAATGTTTCACAGTGTGGAATTAAACCTTTCTGTCTTCATGGAGACCAAACCAAACCAAGTTACGGGTCACATCTGTGGGGAGGCGACCCCGCTCACAGTCAGAATGTTTTTATAGGTGTTTCTGAACAATAAAATCAGCTGTAATTAAGGCTGTGTTAAAAAAATAAATAATCAGATTCTGGATCGATTTGCATATAAATTCCTCAAGATTGATTCTCACGTCCAAAGAGCAATTTAATTTTTAATACATTTTCCCCGGTGAACTTTAACACCACTCGTCGCCTATATCAAAACAATGAACATGGAGTCGGCACTAGTGGCAACGTTGGCCAAGTCCCGGCTTTGAAGACGCCGGAATCACTCAAAGCTCCGTCTGGCACCATTTCAGGTTCAGAAACGATAAAGACAAAGATGCACTTGACAGAAGCAAAGAGATTTCAAGGCCAAATGGAGGTGAAGTAAAGCAGAAATATCAGAAATGATAAAGCGGAAATATTGGACATGATAATCAGTTCTGCATCTTGAGAATCGGAATCGAATCGATTCTTGGAAATTGAATCGACGCCCAGCTCTAGCTCTAATTGAATAAATGTAAGGCAGAACTGTTTAATTCAGGGGTCTCCAGCCTGTTGGAAGCTCTCCACCTCCTTCCAAGTCGCTCACTAAGAGATTTCTGAATCAGATGTTTTGACTAGACGCTGAATCAGTCCAGTTTGTTTACTTACATGGATAATGGTAATGGACATTTATCATTTTTGATGCTTTACTTTGTGCCCTGCTATGGATAATGCAAGCTAGAGCGTGATCTCCTCCTCCCTACACTTTCTCTACGCCATCGCAGCTCTTTGCCTCACCCAGCATGGCGGGCGGGTCTGTTGTATTCAGCGCCCCCTGGCTGTAGAACCTGGATACTGCCTGCCCACTGGGCTGTATCCACCCCCTCTCCTTCTCCCGGTTGCGTCAGTGTCATGTCATGATGTATATACTGTGCTCTTTTCATTGTTCTTCCTCCATTTTCTTTTTTTTTTCTCTGTAGTAGTCAGTTATTATAGTTAGTATAGAGTTATGAAAGATAGTATGTCACGTCAGTAATCTCATAGTTTCCTGATTCAGTTAGTAGTAAAAGAAGAATGTTATGTTAAAGATAGACTGACCTGTTTAGTTTAGCTTTATGTGGGATTGTTTGTGGTGGTTGTTTGTTTTTTTAAGTCACTGTAAAGCGCTTCGTGTTGCATTTTTTGTACGAAAAGCGCTCTATAAATAAAGTTTGACTGATTGATGGTTTATGTAATCTGACTGTACCTCATCTAAGGCTCGTCGTGGCTCTTATATTTACTTGATATTTACTTGAACTCGTGCGTCTCAGGCATTTTTGTTTTGTAAAGGCAGCTCACCGGAGTGAAAAGGTTGGAGACTCCTGGTTTAATAGTCATAAAAGTCATACCGTGGAACATTCCAGGCAGACAAATGATGTATCCATAGAAACGCGTATCCGGTGTTTACTCCCGTCTGTGCCTGTGTTTCTCACACTCGTATCCTCTCTCGTGCGTTTTGCAGCGAGCTCCGTGGACTTCCTGATGAGTGATGGTGAAGAGGACGGCTCGTTTCTGTCTCTGCCGTCGTCTGCGTTTCCACGGCGATCGTCACTGAGCGCCGACCTGAAAGAAAACGGCTCCCCCGCCCAGCACCTGCTCATACAGGTAAGAGACGATTTCACCGATGTGTCTGTGTTTATTTAGACATGAGATAAAAGACACCGTGAATAAAAAATGCACAGAAAACATCATCACAATCAGAGGGTCAATATTACGATTAGTGGAGGCTCCGTCAAATGCTTTTCTCCATGGAGATGTTATGGCTTTGTCTGAAGCGTTTCACAGTATGGTGTTAAAACAGACCAAGTTACAGGTCAGATCTGTGGAGAGGCGACTCCGCTCACGGAATCCCTGTTTTTCTAGTTATTTTTGAGCTATAAAACCACCTGCAATTGAATAAATGTAAAGTAGAGCTGTTTAATGTCATGACACAGCAAAAAGTGGAGTGTTAAAATTGACTCTGAGGATCAATTTTAACATTTTCTCAGGGTTTACATGAGTTCAATGTGTTTAACCCTGATATCAAGAGTTATATTAGCATTTTGAGAGTAAACTGTTAACACTTTCTAGGGTTATCGTGATTTAAATAAACACACAGAGGTAAAAAGTTGAAAAAACTGAGGCACTCAAAAAGTACAAAAAAGTTAAAAGCCAGGCATGATTTTATCTTTATTTGCTATGTAGCATTAAAGGCTTTTAACTTTTTTTTTTACTTTTTGAGTGCCTCAGTTTTGGTCCCTACACTGAAGAGCACGAAAAGGACAATTTTGCACAACCTTTTTACACATACAAGCAGCACTCCGGCCCCCAAAAGTTTAACACACAGAGGTGTTTTAGTCTTACACTTTATTTTGTTCATTTAAGATAAAATTATGTAAAAAACTGGTTCAAACTGGTCTTCTCTTGTTGGAGTTTGAAGTTGTGGGTGGAGGTGCCAAATTAACACTAGTAGAAGATGTGTGTAAAATCCCTTAGTCGTTCAGGTAGAATCTATGGACTGGACAAAACTTTAAACTTAAACAAAAAGTTAAAACTTTTATCCAGATGACAAATTGCATTCTCTCCTTTGACACTAGTGGAAGATGAGTTAACTTTATCCATATCAACTGGCAAATAACCCCAACTTGAACCCCGTTTAACATTCAAATGGTTAAAATAACTCGTGTTGTGTTACAAACAACTCAAACAACTGAAATATTTTACCCTGAAATTTTAACCCTCCAGTTTTTGCTTTGTACTGTGTAACATTCAATGACGCATAAAGAGAAACAAGCAGGTGACGGATCCCCAAGCAAAAAGTTACATAGTGCATCTTTAACGGCAAGAAAAGTTTAATTATGTTATGTTTCTGAGAGCGAGTTTTGCCACTCGTCCACAACTGAGTATGGAGTGAATGAATAATGCACAAAATTGTAAAAAAAAAAGATTAAACATTTAGAAAAGCTCTCCAAATCTAATGCAGAATTATAATTTATTAACGGTGCAATGTGTAAGTTTTCTGGTGGAAGATCTGCCACACTAAGGCATTAAAGTCATTCATCTCTCGCAGTGATTCAATTACAGGTAGTTTTATTGCTCAGAAATACCTCTTGCTGTGAGTGGGCTCTCCTCGCCACAGATCTGGCCTTTAACGTGGCCTGGTGTTGTCACATATTTGTCTTTATGGAGATAGATAAGTTTAATGCCATACTGAGGGACATTTTGATGAAGACGAGCAGATGGCAGAGCCTCCACCTAAAAACGTACACAGTGCACCATCCAGGTTTGTGATTCCTGCACCATTTGGCCCTCAGTTTGGTCACTTCTAAAGACCGTCCTGTATCCTGGTGTATTTAAAGTGGCAGTGCCCTAAAGCTAATCCGAGTTCACTTTAAATGACTAAAACTGCTGAGTCGCGGTTCGTCCTCTGCTCCAACTTCTGCTGACTCACGTTTCCTTTTCCTCTGGGGCATCACTCACCATCACGGCTCTGTCAGACCTGCGACTGTGCTTTTCTGGGAGCTTCATGGTCCCAAAAGGACGATCTGTTCTTCCTCACTTCACCTGTTCACCTGTGTTTTAAATGAATCTTTTCCTATATTTATCTTCTGCCTGTGTGTTGCTCTCAGAGGGTGACCTGGTCCTGTTTCTGGACTTGAGCCAATGTAAAACCCTCTATGCTTCATATTTTCCCTCCATAGTTTGTACTCCCTTTATTTCCTTCATATCTTCAGTAATAATGCATCTGCTTTTAGTGTAATGTTATGTAATGTGTTTCTTCAGGGAGCTCAGAGTGAGGAGTTACACACAGGGTTCATTTTTAGTGTTTGGGAATCAGAATATATGCCATTTATTTAAAGAGATAGTTCAACATTTTGTACATATTGCCTCCTTTCCTTGTGAGCCAGGTTGTTGGAAACGTGTGGAGACACTTTTTTAAATATTCCCTCCAGTCCTTGTATTTGCAGAGGTTGCTGGTGCTAGGCTAGTGCATGTCAACGGCCACTAAAAACAGTCTTATCCACTCCACAGAGCACCCGAGACTAAACTATTATAACTCCAGACTGTCCATGTGAATGTCTGTGTTGATAGAATAATGTTTGAAATAAAACTAACCTTACATCGCATGAATTGTCGCATGTTGAGGAACTATTTTCTCATATATCAGTCCGCCGCTGCTGAGCTTTCTATCAGGAAGTACAACTCGCTGCTGCTGCTCAGACATAAATCCTTCAAACGCAAGGTTGGTTTTACTTCTAAAATTATTCTATCGACACAGACATTCACATGGACAGTCTGGAGTTGTTATAGTTTTTCCTCAGGTGCTCTGTGGAGTGGATAAGACTGTTTTTAGTGGCAGGACAACTATGGCCATTGACATGCACTAGCCTAGCAACGGCAACCTCTGCAAATACAAGGACTGGATGGCGTATTTAAAAAAGTGTCTCCACATGTCTCCAACACTGGCTCACGAGGAAATGAGGCCATGTGTCCAAAATTCTGAACTGTCCCTTTAAGATAAAAACCTGAGGAGGGCTGCGGTGAAAATAAACGCCCAAGAGAATTAATCTGGAGCTTCGTTGTGCTACTGAGCTCCTTGTTACTTTAAGTTTTTGCACTTATTTCATCCTCCGCAGTTACTCTGGGTTCAGTCTGAACAACCGACCGTCCTGGTTACATAAAGGGTAATAATAAAGTGTACTAAAGTGAAAGTGTTGTGTGTGTGTGATTGTTCAGACTCTCCAGGAGAAGGTGTGCGAGTTCCAGGCCCGACTGCGCTCTGAGGAGGTCACTCGGCTCCTCCTGCTCCAACAGCTGAAGCAGCAAAACTCAGAGGGTCAAACTACTGTGGATTCACCAAAAGACTCCCCCCCACCTGCCCACTGCAACGGTGAGAGGGGGAATAGTGTTATTATACTGTATTGATATGGTTTATATGACTGTACAATAACCTATTCGCAAACACTTTCTCTTTCCCTGCAGGTGTCTCTCTGTCAGAGCCCAGTAAATCTGACCATCCCAGTGCAGAGGAGGAGCAGCTCGTGAGCCGGCTGCAAACACAGGTCAGACCCCCCACACAAACAAAACCAGGGGAGTGTGCAGCTTTGAGAGTTTACTGTGGAAGAGAGGCCCATATTACGCTATTTTCTGATCTGTTCTAATGTTGTTTCCTCATCACGAACAGACCTGGAGTTGTGTTTTTGTTTGATTCATGTTTAACAAAAGAAACCCTGCGTATTGAGGTCGAGTTCTTCTCTTAAACACTTGGTTCAATCTTGCAATGTCATGTGATAATACAGGAAGTGTTTTTAAACTCCACACACATTCACCAGAATCATTTAGGCCACGTTCAGACTGCAGAGACTGAAGTTCAGACTGAAGTGACCCAAATCCGATTTTTTCGCCCCTATGTGACCTGTATCTGATCTTTTAATCACAGTCTGAATGACACAGATCTGATTTTTTCAAATGCGACCCAGGCCACTTGGATTTGTGCTCCTAAAACCGATACATATCCGATCTTTTGCCATGCGACTTCAGTCTGAACAGCCAGAACGCATTCATCCGACCTACATCCGACCTTCTGTTCCTTTCTACAGACGTTGCTGCCGCTGCCCCACAAAACGCCACGGCCAGAAACTTTGTCCTTCTCAATCTCCTCCTTAAAACAAATAAGCTGTACATGTTCTGGCTCCGGTACGACAGCAAATTTAAAATCACCACGTGCTCAAAGCATCGTTCATGTTTAGGCGACTTCCGTAAACACTGAGCTCGCTCGCTGTGTGTGACGTCGTCGTGTTCTACCGTGTGCACTTTTGGGGCGTTTAAAGTTCACACTGGAGATCACGTACACCTCACATTTAACTGAAAATGTGAACAACCTCATAAAAAAGCCAGATTTCACATAACAAATCTGAACTGAGCATTAAGCCCTGCAGTCTGAACACTGCCTTAGATAATTTCAGATAATTGTCAGTCTCTACTGAACAAAAGATAAAAGGAGCCGTTAACTTGTAAACTACCACTATGTCCCAAGGGGGAACAGAGCATTCTGAGCTTTGGAGGTAAACGACTAATAAAGAGTTACTCAGACGTGTGTGATTAAAACGAAACACAGGTCTGTTTTTGATGAGGTAACAACATTGCAACATGGCTTAAAGCTCAAAAGGCTAAATTTTGCGTAATATAAGACCTTTAAATTGTGCCACACCTCCGTCTGCACAAACTTGAGGCTGATTTCCCTGTGTTAAAGAGACTGTTTCTGAGTCTATTTGAATCTGCGTCCTGACAGCCCCGTGCTGCTGATCTAATGAGGCTTTAAACACCCCTGCTCCTCTGTTCTCTCTGTGCCGCCGCAGATGCTGTTAACTTTATTGTTGTGTTCTGTTTTGGATAAAAGCTCATAACATATACGCGCTAATAATAGTTACAGTCAGATCTGTTTAATGAGCTGATTCATGGGACGATGAGAAACCATTAAAGTGGCTGTACACGATGTTCTTCTCTTGCAATTAAAGGGAAGAACATCCTAGAATTAGAGAACAATTTATTTGATTATATTTTCTACGTGTTTTCATTTGCTAGCTGCCTTACTCAGATGTAGTGATGTGCAGATAGATACCAAAATGCCTTTATTTCAACACTAACATGGTGTCAAAGTATTGATTCCCATGTAAAAAATATCAGTATTCAAAGCAGACCTGTTCTGCAAAATCTACTTGTTTTCCCACCAGTAAAGATGTATTGTAAAAGCTCCTAAGGTGAACGTGACATCATTGTGTGCCGTCTCAAACTTTTTGTAAGGTGTTTTATCAAGAAGTGCACTGTTAGCATGCTAGTAGTTGCTGGTATTGGCAGGGCAGCAAAACTCTGTAAAAAACTATTTGCAATAAAAGTTTTACTTTTTGTCCAGTCTTAAAAATATGAAAAATAACAGATAAGGCCTGGGTATTATTCAGAAGTTGACGATTCGAAACACACCTCGATACACAGGCCGCGATACGACACATGTCTCGATACAGTGAGCTTTCGATTCAATACAATATATTTTAAATCGATTTGATACGGTTCAACAACAAAATAAAGGCTAAATCATGGCTGTGATACTAAAAGTGTTTGTTAAGTGAACATGAAACGCGCCAATTTTACTAATCAGTGAATATGTCAAATGTGTCGCATAATCAAGATTCCTCCCACTAAACAAGCAACAAAACTGTAGCACTGTAACAAAATAATTTAGTAAAATATACCCAAAAATACTCCTGGCGATATATCAATACAGCGATATCGATACTGTATCATCACATGTTGCGTTTATTTAATTCCACGTGTTTTACTGCTCAAAATACATACATTCCTACAGTGAGTGAGCTCGACTCTCCACAGATCTTACCTGTGGGATATTGTAGACAAAGCAATAACATTATGAAGACAAGCAGGTGGCGGACACTCCTCTAGATTAGTGATGTGACATTTGTGAATGACTTGGATCTACTTTTTTAGCAAATCTTTTTCTTAAAGATTTTGATGCATTTTTACACCGAGGAACCGAGAGCAAAGACCAGAATCAGGACAGACGCAGAGAATGAACCACGAGCTTTGTGTGCAAAAACACACTTGGATCATAATAACAGTTTTTTTTTTTGTTGTTTTTTTTATTGAAGTGCAAGATTTTATTTTGATTTTCATCTTTTTAAAACATAAAAACACTCCTATTCTCACTTTGAACCATTTAAAACAATTCTTAACCCTTTTATCTCTTAGTTTGCCGATAAAAATGAACAAATAAACACTAAACGGCTCCTTGAAATGAATAGATCCAGGAGACTCTGATCCCACAAAGGAGCCGAACGTCCCATCACTGCTCCAGAGACGACTTTTAGACCTGGTTTAGCCCCAGATTAGACCTGGAATAGTTCAATTATAGATTTTATTTAAATTTAGATTTACTGGTACTCAGAAAACTAAATCTTTTCCTGGTACTTTCCTGGACTGAAAAGTTTAAGAGCATCCAGTTTAGAAGCATTTATTATGTATTAATTATATCTTATTGTTCCATCACTTACATTCATTAGTAATTATAATGTTTAATGGCTGCAGGGCTTCCTAAACTACTCGTATATCTCACCTCAGACGTTATAATGACGTAGGTATTTCGTTTAATTGCTGCTCATCGGTCGCTCTGGTGTTCTTAGGTGGAGGAGCTGGAGGAGAAGTTACTGGACCAGACCCAGGAGGTGGAGAGACTGCGCTCTGAACTGGTACAGGCCACATTCCTCTCGCAAAATAAACACAGTGAAAGTGTCTCGTTCAACACACGTCAAAGCATTGTCATAAGAAAGTCTATATCAGCAGAGGGAACTTTAGAAAGGAGAAAGTGTGTCCTGGTGGTACATGTTTTGTAATGGGTGAAAGAGAAAGAAAAAGTCCAAGCAATATTTGGTATCTGAAAGCTTTATTGCCATGGTTGGTGAACAGAAAGTGTTATAACTATAAAAATAAACAAAATGGCTCGTCACAGTAAAAGTATCGCTAATTTAAACGCAAAATTGACTCTTGTGAGGTTTAAGCCATGTTATTATGTTATTACCTCATCAAAAACAGACCTGGAGTTGTGTTTTGTTTCATTCACACATGTTTGAGTAACACTTTATTAGTCTGTTTACGTCTCCAAAGCTCAAAGTGCTTTGTTCCACCTTGTGATGTCATGTAGTGGCTGTATGGTCATGTAGTTTTCAGGTTAACAGCTGCCGTTTACCTTTAGTTTAGTAGAGACTGACAATTCCAGGTCTGAAATCATCCAAATTATTGTATAGTGAAGATATATAGAGTTTAAAAACACATTGGCGCACTTCCTGTATTACCACATGACATCACAAAGTAAAGCTGAGAAGATTTCAGCGTAACTATGCAAGGTTTGTGTGCTTAAACATGTGTGAATGAAACAAGACACAACTCCAGGTCTGTTTTTGATGATGAAACGACATTATAACAGTAAATGGCATAATATGGGCCCTTTAAGTATCAAAAATGACACGGAATTGCTGTTTGTTGCATAGTACTGATGAGAAAACCTGTCATTTAAGTCCCAAAAATGAACAGTTATTTAGGTCTGTGTAGAATTATCTGTGTGCATTCTCAAACCAAAAGGTTTGAGAATGACACAAATATTAATTTTGGTACCAGAACGTCCTCCAAGAGCAACTTCTCCCAACCACCCAAGAGCAGTTTGGTGATGAACAAAGCCTTTTCCAGCAGGATGGAGCACCTTCCCGTAAAGCAAACGTAATAACTAAATGGCTCAGGGAACAAAACATAAAGATTTTGGGTCCATGGCCAAGAAACTCCCCAGATCTTAATCCCATTGAGAACTTGTGGTCAATCTTCAAGAGGCGGATGGGCAAACAAAAACCCACAATTTCTGACAAACTCAAAGCACTGATTATGCAAAAATGGACGGCCTCAGTCAGGATTTGGTCCAGAAGTTGACTGACAAAGAAGAACTTGTCAATAAAAGCTTTTGAAATGATTGTAATTATATTTCAGTAAACCATAGAAACATCTGAGAAAACACCTAAAAACCCTGAAGCAGCAGATCCTGTGTGTCATTCTCAAAACTTTTGGCCACGACTGTATGTTACTAAACTAGCACCGTGTTGGATCCCTCTGGGTAACTGTCTCTATTTTCATCACAAAGTTGCTATAGATGGGCCGATCAATACAGCTGTTGGTGTCAGTATTGATCTGCTGTAAAGAGCCTGTTGTTATGTAATACACTGACCATGTGGCTCTGGGTGAAGCCTCCGTGTGAGCAAAGCCGACACAGCCGATATAAAAGGATAAAAAGTCTGTTTAATTAGAGTTTCTGTTTCAATACAAAGCATAAGCAGATGTATTTTTCCTTGTTGACATGATTGGACCCCTGACTGTTCGTTATTTAAATGAACAAATGGTGGATGTCAACAATGTATAACACAAAAATACATTTTATAGTGAAATATAACAGCAGGGTCGCCTTTTTTCATCATATTTTCTTCACCAAATCATCTTTTTTCATCAAATATATTCAAAGACCGATGTTTCGTACAGTCATTTATACATGGGTGCATTTAACAGAACGCCAGTGCCATTAATGAGGATTTGAACATTTATTTTAAGTTTGCAGGTTACGAAATAACTTGGAATAACTTAAAGGTGCACTGTGTAACATTTCGGTTGTGGGTGCACCACTGCTTTGCCTGGATATTTCCGCAGTATAACATATCTTAAATGTATTAAATGATGAAAAACGGTGGATTTAAAGCTCAAAAATACCTTGAAAAACAACATCCTGACTGTGAGCGGGGTCGCCTTTCCACAGATCTGGCCTGTAACTTGGTCTGGTTTTATTCTCAATGATGATGGAAAGATTTAAAGCATTTGACGGACCCTTCACTAAAGTTACATAATGCAACTTTAATTAAATATGTAGTAAAAAGTGCTGCAGCAGAAGGTCTTAGAGAAAATGAGCTGGAATAATTTTGGACAGATTTAAGACTCCGTTTGGTGGTGGGACAGTGAGAATACCTCACATTTTTTTCTCTACTCTTTAAGACAGAGCTAATTTGGCTAAAAACTGCCCCATAACGATACTGACCAAAGAGCAGAGTCGTAGTTCAGCCTCATTCACCCAAAACCGTTTATTTAATCCTTTTGGTGCACTTTTGTGTTTGTCCTGCAGGGGGCGACAGACCTGGAGAAGCAGTTGGAGCGGCTGGTGGTCGAGAACCAGCGTCTGAAGCAGGAGCTGAAAATATGCAAGAGCTCCGACCCTGCCTCCGACAACTGCCCCATCTGCCCCCACAGCCAGGTACAGAACTGCCCCATCTGCCCCCACAGCTGGGTACAGCACAAAACTGCCCCCACAGCCAGGTACAGAACTGCCCCATCTGCCCCCATGGCCAGGTACTACTGCCCCATCTGCCCCCACAGCCAGGTACTACTGCCCCATCTGCGCCCACAGCCAGGTACAACTGCCTCATCTGCCACCAGAATCGGGTACTACTGCCCCATCTGCCCCCACAGCCAGGTACTACTGCCCCATCTGCCCCCACAGCCAGGTACTACAGCCGCATCTGTCCCTGTACTGCCCCATGTGCCTCCACAGCCAGGTAAAACTGCCCCATCTGACCCCAGAATCAGGTACAACTGCCTCATCTGCCCCCAAAGCCAGGTACTTCTGTCTTATCTGCCCCACAGCAAGGTACAACAGCCCCATCTACTGCCACAGCCAGGTACAGCTGCTCCATCTGCCCCCAAAGCCAGGTACTTTCACCTTATCTGCCCCCAAACCAAGATGCAGCTGCTCCATCTGCCCCCACAGCCAGGTAAAGCTGCCCCCAGAATCAGGTACTGCTGCCTTTCTACCCCCAAACCCAGGTACATCTGCCCCATTTGCCCTCACATCCAGGTAACTATGTAACTGAGGTCCACTACCCTCTATTGCCTCATCTCCTGTGACAAGTTGCATGAAATGTTCCACAGTTTGGCATTAAACTTCCCAGTCTTGCATATTAATTTACACGTGTACACACCAACACTTGGACTGTCCTGCCCCAGAATGCCGAGTCCCTTCAGAGGGAGGTCACCCGTTGGGAGAGCCAGGCGCGGCAGAGGGAGCGGCGTTTGGTGGAGCTGGAGCGGGACCTCCAGGACAAGACGCAGAGGGTGGAGAGTCTCCACCGAGAGCTGGACCAGGCCACGAGGCAGCTCCAGGAGTCCGAGCGCACGCAGACCGAAGCCGAGTGCAAACTCACCGTCCGGATACAAGAGTGTGAGGAGGAGCTGCAGCGACAGGCCACAGCGCCGCCTAGAGTCAAGGTGAGGAAATACAATAACACAGACAGGCCACAGCGCCGCCGGGAGTCAAGGTCAGGAAATACAGGACCACATACAGGCCACAGCGCCACCTAGAGTCAAGGTGAGGAAATACAGGACCACAGACAGGCCACAGCACCGCCTAGAGTCAAGGTGAGGAAATACAGGACCACAGACAGGCCACAGCGCCGCCTGGAGTCAAGGTGAGGAAATACAGGACCACAGACAGGCCACAGCGCCGCCTAGAGTCAAGGTGAGGAAATACAGGACCACAGACAGGCCACAGCGCCGCCTAGAGTCAAGGTCAGGAAATACAATAACACAGACAGGCCACAGCGCTGCCTAGAGTCAAGGTCAGGAAATACAGGACCACAGGCAGGCCCCTCAGTGTTACTATCCAATTCCGCACAATATATTTTTGGTCCAAGGATCCGTTTGCCTGGAGAGTTCAGTTTGTTTGGACACTTGTGAATGTGCAATCAAACTCCAGTTGGAGAGGTGGGTTTCTGTCTGAGCAGTCGTACTCTGGAGCGGTTGGTTTGATTTGAGAGCGGAATAAATCAGTCAGCACCCAACACTGTTCGACATGTGGGTGCTCAGAATAAAAAATAAGCATCTTTCCAGAGATCAATAAATGACAAGCAAAAGATGAGAAAGTAGCAGGAGCAGGTCAATGACAATAATTATACAAAAAAAACATGTCATGGTTTCAAAAGATTACTTAGAAAAATAATATTAAGCTAAATGCAATAAAACTATTAAAAGTAACATATAAGGCCTATTCATACTCCATACGACATAAGAACTTTGTTCTCGCACACAGGAGCTGGCCAAACAAAATGGTGTAATTTTGTTCGGCCAGCTCCTGTTCGGCAGTTCTTGTGGTTTGTTCTCAACACTTGAGCAGAGCAGAACTTTGTTCGGCACTTCGGCAGTGCTGATTGGTTATTTTTTATGTTTGAGTGGTTTATCTGCTAGAGTCAACGGGAGGCGCAAAAACAGGAGAAAAACACTTGAAGCGTGTCCAGAGCGTCAGTTGTGGTCTGTGAGTGCCATGTTTTCCCGGTCTAGAGAGTGACTTTAGTGTATTTATTACATAAAACACATCAGCTTGGAGCCACGGGCCCGCCGAGCTAGCCCCGACTCCAGAGCCCCGCAAAACCCTGCGGAGCTAGCGACGGCCCCGTGGAGATAGCCCCGAGCTGCCGAGGCCCCAGCCGCGGAGCAACGCACTTGGGTTCAATTTCTGCCATTGTCACGATTATGTTACTGAAGCTGTGCTACTGCTGTATTGTGTGTAGCAACAGCAGAGCGAGGGGGTGGGGCAGAGCGAGGGGGTGGGGCAGAGCGAGGGGGTGGGGCAGAGTGAGGGGGTGGGGCAGAGCGAGGGGGTGGGGCAGAGCGAGGGGGTGGGGCAGAGTGAGGGGGTGGGGAAGTTCAGCAGAAGAACATCTTATGAAGTATAAAATGTCAGAGCCCAAACGAACTTTGTTCTTGTTCTTATCACCTCAAGAACAAGAACCAAGTTATGTCTTCTGGATTGTGAATAGGCCTTTAAGCTTACTTTAATGTGATTTTGTTTCATCGTCTCTGTTTACAGTATGTGACCCAGACGGTGGAGGTGCAGTCTGCAGACTCTCAGAAGGCCCTGTCCGAGCTCCAGGGGAAGAACTCTGCTCTTCAGGAGCAGGTGTCAGTGCAGAGACAGCTGCTGAGAGAACTGGAAACGCAACTCCACGACTCGCAACGCACCTGCACACAGCTCCGAACACAGGTGAGACTGAACACAGAGCACAGAGAGGGGCCCAGGTGGAAAAAAATGTGCTAAAAATGTGAAATGCCAAGGATTTTATCACAATTCATTTACTTTTATTTTTAACAAAAGAATCCCTCTACAACACAGACCAAAACGACACAAAAACAGTGAGGATCTGAAAAGCAAAAAAAGCAAAATAGACTCTGAGGAAGCCACTTTACATCACCTTTACGTGGTAACTAAAGATACGGTGAATTCATACTTCACTTTGATGATGATGTGACGTGTCCAGGTTTGATTATAGAGATCATTTGCACTATTGGGTAACATTCCCCAGTTCAATTCCTAAATGTTTGTTGTTTGCATGTTCCCCCCACATCTGGCTGGTTCACAAATACAAACGTCCTCTTAATAATACTCTAGGATGTGTATAGAACATGTGGTGTGGTTTTACATGTTTGATATTTCACACTCGACCTAGTATTGAGTTCTTCTGTTTCCTTCTTGCCTCCAGCGCCTGTGTGATTCTGTCTCTAAGGCTGTGGGCCACACTGAGGTCATTCATAAACTGTCTAAGGTCTGATCTTATTGTGAATGTAGCTCCCAGTCGTCTCCCTCTGTGAACCTGCTCATTGTAGCTGCAGTGTAACCTGTGAAGTGACCCATATCCTCCTGAACACTGTAATGTAGTGTGTTGTTTTACATGTGTCAGGTGCACTAAGTCTTACATTAGTCCTGTGGAGCTGTGTGGATATTTTTTGCTTTATTTTCCATCTAATAGACCAATTATCAATCTGCATTTTCCGGCATTAAAGGGGCACTGCGTAGCTTTTTTGATAGATTTCTTGAGATCTTACTGCTTTGCCTGGATTTACAGGGATCTACATTATGGGATTTAACTTAACTTGTGTAAAGGAATGGGGCGATTACACTTTTGTTTTGGTTTTGAAGACAATAAGGATATTTTTAGTTTACTTGCAGACTTGATCTTTTGCAATTTTGTAGCTAAGGCCCGAAATTAAGCATGTCTTATGTCCAAAAAGTAGTTTATACATGTGTGTTTTGTTTGAAAGTGTGAATTTTATTTTCAGTTTTTGTTTTTTCATTTGTATTTCTGGTGCTGTAGCTTTTATTACAGCCATAGGGCACAACTACAGCAGCAGATTGTGAAATATCAGAAAATACTGAAAAAAGGATGTATAACGCTTCATTAGGGGGTAAAAGGGGGAGTTTTAAAAGCAAAATCAAGAAAAAAAAATCTAGGCAAGGACAGATGTACTAAAATTGCCCTAATGTGTCTATCTAGCATTTCTTTAGTTCTTCTTCTAAAAAAACACGCAAGAAAAGGAATCACACGACCATCGAGACGAGCAGGTAGCAGAAACTCCAATAGAGAAAGTTACACAGTGCACTTTTAAGACTAATGCATATGACAGATGTTTTTACACAAGAAACTATAGAATTTTAACTTAAAACATCTTGTTTCTATGTGTGACTGTGTAACTTTTGAGAGTTTACCACAACAAAATGCAAAAAAGGATCATTTTTATGGTTTACCAAAAAAAGTTCAGAGCTCAGTTTGACAATAGTGAGATGATAGTTTTAATGTAGGGCTGTCAACGTTAACGCATTAATCGCGGCTAAATTAATGCAGTCCATAACACAATTCTTTTTTTTTAATTGCAATTAGAGTTCACCAGCCTTTGTCCCTTCTAAAAACACGATATATATATATATATATATACTTTTTTTTTTTTTTTTTACACTTACGGTTAGAGTTTGCCGACTTTTTGTCTCTTCTACACATCTGTAGGCAGCTCCTCTCGCTGTTTCGCTTTCAAACAGGCTTCTGGACTTTTGAACTGTTAATTTGACTTTAAAAAACATCCAGACGCTACAGTTTACAAGTCAAGAGCTAAATGCAGCCTGTGTCAAGCAGAATTTCAGTACCAGTGAAGTACGTCTAGTCTAAGTTACCACCTCCAAACTAAACACCCGGGTGCAGCAACCAGAGCATCTCAGACAAGCAAACCTCAGATCCAACAAACTACCATTTGGCTTTACATTATGGCTTTAAAAGTGTCTTGAAATGCAAAATGACACAATTTTAAACATGCAACTCGCACTGAGATGAATCGCGATCAACTATGGAATTTCTGATCTTAATCGAGATTTTTAAAACTCAATCGTTTGACAGCCCTATTTTAATGTTTACATATCTATTTTTATACGCCCCTTGTAAGACGGGACGTATTATGGTATTGTATCTTTAACAGTATATTTTGATTAAGTGCAATAAAAAAAAAGCTAAAATAATCATTTAGACTGATTCAAGTTGTTAAAGTTCCCAAAATTAAAACTGAAAACATCTTGTTGCACCTTGAGATGTCATGTGGTAATACAGAAAGTGCTCCACTGTGTTTTAAAACTCTAAACAGTTTCACTAGAATCACTTGGATAATTTTAGCCCTGGAATGACCAATTTCATAGTAAGTAAAGTAAGTAAAAGGTAGCAGTTAACTTGAAAATTGCTGCATCGTTACATCACAAGGTGGAGCAGAGCATTTTGAGCTTTGGAGACGTAGACGGACTAATAAACCAGAATTACTGAAACATGAATGAAGCAAAACACAACTCGGAGTATGTTTTGAGGAGGTAACAACTTTATAACATGGTTTAAAGCTCATGAGAGTAAATTTTGCGTAGTATGAAATCAAATAAACGTGATTTCCCCGCAGATCCTGGTGTACGAGGGGGAGATGGAGCGGGCTCAGGGTCGGCTCGAGTCGGAGATGCAGAATCTGGAGGAGGAGAAGAACCGCGTGATCGAAGAGGCATTCATCAGAGCGGAGAGCGAAATGAAAGCTGTGCACCAAAATCTCGCAGGTCAGAAAACGTCCTCTGATCACCACAAATCACTTATGTCATGCCACATTCATGTTAGGGTGAAGTGTCCTGCCTACGGACATAACGGCAGAACTTCGGAGCAGGAATCGATCTTACGAGCAAACGCGTCACGTTAAAGAGACTGCAGTCATTTTAAACAAACTTAACAAAACAAACATTATTTGCGTGGCTCTGTGGTTATAACTGTGACAGAAATGTACACCGGAGGTTCACGGTAAAAAGGCTTGGCCAAAATTAAGATATAAACACTAAAATCTATCAGAAAATGACTTAAAAGTAGTGAAATTAACTGTCAATGTCCACTTTATCTTAAAACAAACAACCTCTAGATCAGAATGAAGCCGTCTCAGAACTAGTAAGTCGATAATAAATCTGAAAACAAGACGAATAACCTGATATAGGTTTTAAAATCTTGGCCAGATCAGAGAGATTTGCAGTGTTGAGGAAAGGAGCTAGGCTAAGACCGACAGTTAGTGAGATGTAAACACTAATAATACTATGTTAAGTTGGATTATTACCGCATTATTTACATATTTGTGGTTAAACATACACTTTTGAAAGGTAGTTGTCTCTTGTTTTGATGAATAAGGAACAAAAACAAAAGAAGAAATCAGCTGTGAAGTTTCTGAAGTTTCTGGTTGGACCCTGCTAAGTGTCATCATCACTTAACAACTCAATTTACTCAGATAACATGTATATATTTGTCTGTACCCCTTTATAATTAGCATAGAATATAATATTCTATGCTAATTATAAAGGTGCCCTTGACAAGCCGGATTAAGCGGGAGAAGATGGATGGATGGATGGATAATATCACTTGGTTTATTTATATTTTATTTAATTATTCTTTTCAAAGAATGTAAACACGGCTATGGTGGCCCTGTAGGGACATACTGTTGCTCTGTTTACTCAAACAAAGTGACTTAAGGGACTATCGTGACAACAAGGTCCCTCTAGTCCTGTCATTCTACTTTATATTATAATTAATAATTTTACTGTATTGCGATTGTATGCAATATTTAATGTTGCAAAAAATATTTAATTTTTTCCAAGAATATTGGGTATTTTTGTTGTTTTGAAGAGAATGTTCTGTTGCATAGTAATTGTGAGATTTGGCAAAAACATAATTATACCCAGACAGATTGATTTTAAAGGTGCACTGTGTAACTTTTTGGTTGGGGTGGTTGTGTCACCTGCTGGTTTCTATGAATATGTCATTGCTTTGCCTGAAATGTTCCACAGTATGACATTAAACAGCTCTACTTCACATTTATTCAATTACAGGTGGTTTTATAGCTCAAAAATACCAAGAAAAGCAGACGTTCTGACTGTGAGCGGGGTCGCCTCCCCACAGATCTGAGCTGTAACTTGGTCTGGTTTGGTCTCCATGGTGATAAAAAGGTTTGAAATGCCACGCTGTGAAACATTCCAGGCTAAGCGATAACATGTCCATGGAGAAAAGCATTTGACGGACCCTCCACCAGCAAAGTTACACAAAGCACCTTCAAGTCCATTGCTATGGAGCTCAGAAACATTAACATTTAACATTTTCTTTTAAAATCGTGACATTCTTATAAACGTACAAACTAAAATTCCCCGTGCGTGTGTATTTGTGTGTTTTGTGATTTCAGGTGTGCGTATGAACTTGCTGAGTCTGCAGCCGGCTCTCAGGACCCTCACCAGCGACTACAACAGCCTGAAGAGACAGGTCCAGGAGTTCCCCTTTATGCTGGACAAGGCCATCGCGGAGGCCAAGCAGGAGGTACGGATTTCATTTATTTATGTAATTTATCGTCACGGCAACCGTTTTGAGCGTTAAAACTGCGCTATGCAAGTTTTATGCAAGTAGAGGTACCGTATATATTTCTTTTTGTGGTATTTTTTGAAACATTCCAGGCAAAACAGCAAAAATCTCCATGGAGAATTAAAGAAAACTTACATAGTGCTTCTTTAACCAGTGGAAACAATAAGTTATTTTTCTTTTCATGACCTAAATAGCTATATTACATGTCCGATATTACACAAAATGGATTGTTGTGAGCGTTAAGCGACGTTATAATGTTGTTACCTTATGAAAAACAAATAAATAAACCTGGAGTTGTGTTTTGTTTCATTCACAAATGCTTGAGTAATCCTTTTATTATTATTATTATTAGTCTGTTTACATCTCCAAAGCTCAAAATGCTCCGTTCCACCTCGTGATGTCGTGAGGCTGATTAGAGATTACAAATTCCAGATCTGAAATCATCCATCTGATTCTAGAGAAGGTTTATGAAGTTTAAAAAACACAGTGGAGCCCTTCCTGTATTACCACATGACATCACAAGGTGGAACGGAGTGTGTTCAGTTTGTGAGAATTGATCTCAGCCTAAATACGCAGGATTTGTGTGTTTAAACATGTGTGAATGAAACAAAACACAACTCCGGGTGTGTTTTTAATGAGGAAACATAACAGATCAGAAAATAGCACAGTATGGACCATTTAAGCCTTTCTTCTTTTGCTGCATGACTCCTTTTTTTTTTCTTTTTTTTTTACTTGATATTGTGCTTTTCTAGATGATAGATTCATGTGTTTTGTGTGTAGATTTGCCAGGTGATCAGTGAAGTGAGCAGCACAAACCAGGAGCTGCTGCGGAAATACAAACGAGAAATGAACCTGAGGAAGAAATGCCACAACGAGCTCGTCCGACTCAAAGGTAAAAAATATATATCATAAATTCATCTATGAAACTGAGTGCTTTGTGTGTTATTAACAGTAGTACATGGAAACACACATGCAGTGACTCTCGGCTGAGGTTTAGACTTGTAAATATTCATAACATACTATACAATACGACATGATACAACTTTGCAGATCATTATTGTCATTGACAGTAAATGTGTGAGGTTATGTTGTTTGATTGTTTTTATACATAATTTCTGTGAGTTTTTCATATCCTTTAAGGTGAGAAATCTTAATAAATACAGTGTTTAAAAAATATGTTTAGAAAAAGAAGGTGCATTTCAGAAATTCAGTGTCGACTGGACCCAAATATTGCGTTGTGTGGCTTCAAAATGTAAAGATATAGTATGTAACTTGCTGAAGGTGAATTGTCACCTGCATGACTCCACGGAAACGGAAAGTTAAAACCATACTTCGGAACATTCTGTGAAGGATTATAGCGAAAGAAACAGCAGGAATACGCCCTCCTCTAGGTCATATAAGAGTCCGGTTTGTGGAGATGCCTCTCAGCGTAAGAACAAATGTTTTTCAGTGCAATAAACACAACTAAAATAAAAAAGTAAAACATATCTTACTGTTTTTTGTTTAAAAGGTCAATCATTACCTGCACTGTTATATTCTTGTAAATATGTAATTTTTTGTGTTATTTTATAGTTTATTCTTTTCTACTTTATTTTATTCTATTTTATTTATTGCATGTTTAGTGTTCGTCTATGTTTCGCTCCAAGTACCGCAGCAGATTCCTAATGTTGTGACCCTGTTCACTCATATGGCAATAAAACCTTTCTGATTCTAACTCTGATGTAATGATTCATGCATATATGAGTGTTGCATAGTAATTAGTGTAGTACAGTAATTGTGCAGAAGTTTTAGGCAGGTGTGGGAAAATGCTGTAAACTAGGAACGCCTTCAGAAATGGAAGTGTTCATTTATTTTCATCAATCAACAAAACGCAGTGAATGAATAACAGAGAAATCTAAATCAAACCAGTAAAAGAGCATCAGTTCTTCTAGGTTTTACTTGCAGACAGTTTTTGAAGGACCTGGGCTGGTCGGTTGTTCCAAACATGTTGAACTAAGCTCAGATCTTGTGTGGATGGAGCTTCCTCACATCCTTCTGTCTCTTCATGTTAATCCCAGACTCGCTCCATGATGCTGAGGTCAGGGCTCTGTGGGGCCCGACCATCACCAACACAACGTCTCTCTTTAACTTCTTAGGTTTGTTTTTAAGACAATGTAGTTAAGTGTATATTACCTTGTTGACATGTTTCGGCTGCTGCTGCAAACCATCTTCAAATGCACTTGACAACATTGTCTTAAAAAAGAACCTAAGAAGTTAACGTACAGAGGAAGACTTAATGAACTGGTTCTTCTTAACGCTGAAGATCGTTCTTAATGACTTTTTCTTTTGTTCGCTCACTTTGCATTTTGTAAATTGATAAAAACAGACAATCATTACTTATATTTTTGAAAGCATTCTTTGTTTACAGCATTTTTACACACCTGCCTAAAACTTTTGCACAGTATTATATAATAATTTAGACTCAAATTTCACGTCTCATCTAAGAACAGCTTGAATATACAGAAACTAGTGTATTTCAGAATGTTGCTGATTCACGCTCGTCCTTCTTTACTCTCATATTTTCAGGAAACATCCGTGTGTTTTGCCGTGTGCGGCCGGTCAGTCAGGAGGAGCAGGACTCCGCTGACTCGAAGAGCATGCTCAGCTTTGACTCGGACGATGACTCCCTCCTCTACCTCTCCAACAAGGGCAAAGTCATGACCTTTGAACTGGACCGGGTCTTCCCCCCGAAATCCACGCAGGAGGAGGTAAGGGGAACTTCAAATTACACAATTTTTTGTTCAGACTTAGCTGTTCCTACATTGTTTTGTTCTTCTGATTGGCCGAGCAGGTGTTCCAGGAAGTTCAGGCGCTGGTCACTTCCTGCATCGACGGCTTTAACGTTTGTATCTTTGCCTACGGACAAACGGGGTCGGGGAAAACCTACACCATGGAGGTAACAATGCCAACGTGAAATACTGTTTATTCATATCCGTCATCTTGCCTTGTAGTGTTCCTTACTGGTTTACTAATCTTAAATGTTACAACACATATTTACACAACCATGATACCAGTTACTGAATAGTAGGTACTTTCTGGGGCTACAGTTTTTAGTCCTTAAAGTTGAACTCCGGCACGTATGAAGCTAAAGTCCGTTGCTAGAAGTGGTCGAATTCTGTCAGAAGCCAAAAAACGACACAGATCAGTGTTTCCTCGGCGGAGATCTCGCTGTGGTAGTGAAACTGGCAAGGACAACAAACTAGTGTAGTGATGGGGGCAAGTTCACATGCGAAAGCCCAAAAGACTCGATCGCCGACGCGTGTAGCCGCCAGAAGCAACAAGTGAGGATCGACTACTGACTGTGAAGAAGAAGAGAAACTGAAAGTTGTTGAAAGAAAATGGTTCGAGAATGTATTTTTCAGTGTTTTTCAAAAAATATAATTCACTCATAAATAAATGGGATTAGAAACGACATCAATGATCGAGTCTTTTGGGCTTTTCCATGGGCGGTGGGAAATCAACAAGCTAATGCTACGGCCGCTTATAAAGTTGTTTTCTAATGTTTCCAGACACTAATGAGTGAACCAGGCAGAGCGTTTTGTTTGTTAGACTCGTGGCTGTCGTCAGATGGGTTAAAGTGGAGTTAAACTTCTTCAGAGTGAAGCAAATTGCTGTTTTACGGGGAAGTTAAGAACTTGCCCCCATCACTACACTAGTTTGTTGCCTTGACAGACTCACTGCCACAGTGAGATCTCCACCGAAGAAACACTGATCTGTGCCGTTTTTTGGCTTCTGACAGAATTCGACCACCTCTAGCAACGGACTTTAGCTTCAAATGTGCCGGAGTTCCCCTTTAAGTCAATTAATCAGTTGATGGTGTCTCTAAAGGTGTATTGTGTAACTTTTCCACCTGCTTGACTCCATGTAGATGTTATTGTTTTTTTCCTGGAATGTTCTACATTCTGGCATTTAATTTAACTTGGTCTAGTCTCTGTGAGGCTAGAAACGTTTAAAACCAGACAAATGAATTGCATCTCCATGGTGACACTAGAAAAGTTACACAATGCACCTTTTAAGTCAAGAATTTCTTTATTTCTTTAACTACAGCCCTAGTGCTTTCAAATATCCCTTTCTTGTTAGTTCAACCACAAGCGTCCGTGTACTATTTGTCCTTTTGAAATTAAGAACAGAAAACAATAAAATAGAAAAACAGTTTATTTCGTTATTCTGTTTTAGTGTCAAACAAAAACCTCTATTTCCAAAATTTAATTTAAAGTTTATTTCAAAAAAACATCTTAGTGCCTATTTCAATTTTGATATCTTATTCTTTCTGGTTTATTTGACTCGGAAGTTCTGCTGCTAGAAGAACTTACCTGAAAAATCATCTTCTTTTGTAGCGACACATTTACTTTCACGTAATTGTTGAACTATATTTACTCCTCTGTTCAGTTGACACTGAAATCACAGGCGGCGCATTAAGCAGCAGAACTTCAGGGGCAAATAAACTAGAGAAAATAAAATATGAAAACGGAAATAGGCACCAAGACTGTAACTTTAAATTAATAAATAAACTTTAAATTAAATATTGGAAATAGAGGTCGAAATCTGCTTTTTGTTTGACACTAAAACAGAATAATTTCCCATTTTATTCATTCTTAATTGAAATTCGGACTCTAAAACGACACTTGGGCAGCTGCCATGACCAAGAAAAATTGTGTATTTACATTTAGCTTTGTGTTTTCTTCATCCGTCTTCAGGGTGTTCCAGAAAACCCCGGGATAAACCAGCGCGCTCTGCAGCTGCTGTTCTCGGAGGTGACGGAGAAGGCGGAGGACTGGGACTACACCATCTCTGTGAGCATGGTGGAGATCTACAACGAGACTCTGAGGTCAGGACTGACGCAAACTTCTGCAAATGTAGAACGCAAAGAGGGCGACGGTTTCTTAGGCTATAAAAACACCTGTAACTGAATGAATGTGAAGTGGATCTGTTTAATGTCCTATTGTGGAACATGCCAGGTCAATGTCGTGTCCATAGAAACGAGAAGGTTTGGTGCACCTTTAAGTTATAGGGTTAATATGCCAAGTTTGTAAAGAGAGTCAAACACTGTCATTTGTTTAGGTAAAATACAGAAAAGCTGCGTAAAAATGACCGAAACACAAAGAAAATTTGACTATACAGGTACTGGACCGGGACTAAACCAGGTACTGGACCGGGACTGAACCAGGTACTGGACCGGGACTGAACCAGGTACTGGACCGGGACTAAACCAGGTACTAGACTGGGACTAAACCAGGTACTAGACTGGGATTAACCCAGGTACTGCACCAGGTACTAGACTAGGACTAAACCAGGTACTAGACTAAGACTAAACCAGGTACTGCACCGGGACTAAACCAGGTACTAGACTAGGACTAAACCAGGTACTAGACTAAGACTAAACCAGGTACTGCACCGGGACTAAACCAGGTACTAAACCAGGTACTAGACTGGGATTAACCCAGGTACTGCACCAGGTACTAGACTAGGACTAAACCAGGTACTAGACTAAGACTAAACCAGGTACTGCACCGGGACTAAACCAGGTACTAAACCAGGTACTAGACTAGGATTAAACCAGGTACTAAACCTGGGACTAAACCTGGGACTAAACCTGGGACTAAACCTGGGACTAAACCTGAGACTAAACCTGGGACTAAACCTGGGACTAAACCGGGACTAAACCTGGGACTAAACCTGAGACTAAACCTGGGACTAAACCGGGACTAAACCTGGGACTAAACCGGGACTAAACTAGGTCCTAGACCAGGACAAATCCAGGTATTAGATCGGAACTAAACCGGTACTAGACCGGGATGAGACCAGGATTATACCAGGTATTAGACTGGGAACTAAACCAGGGACTAGACTGGGTATTAGACTTGGACTAAAGCAGGTATTAGACCGGAAACTAGACCAGGGACTAAACCAGGGACTAGACCGGGACTACACCGGATGTAAACCCGGACTAGACCAGGTACTAGACCGGGTCTAAACCAGGACTAGATACATTAGGGCCGAGCACAGATTTTACACTCGTTTCACAGTTTCATTATTACAGCCGCCACAAACCAGGGACGTCCCAGTGTTTTATTTTGAAAATCTGGTCACTCAACATTTGTGCATTTTAAGTTTGGTTATTTCCATCAAAAACAGTGAATCTCCCAGAAAGTTATATCGGCCCCTTCACCCGAAATTATTCTAACACCAAATACAAACTCACAACGATGATTAGAAACAAAATCTCAAAATCTCCGTTTGATTTAACCGTGACATTTAACTGGTTTAACTGGTCAAACACAGTGTGCATAGGCCGGATTATTCTCCTCCTGCATGACTCAGCCCTGTGCGGTCGGCTGGTCCACATCTGTCCCGCCGTTACGTCACCGCACATCTGCAGGAAGTTGAAACGCTGCACTAATGTTTTCACTCTGACTATAAACCATTTTAATCTTTATGCTTTTCCTGATATGTTTGGTGTATTCGTGCCCAGAGCTGCGTGTGTGTGTTTACTAAGACGATTATCCGGAACATTTTATTTATGTAGCAAAGGATAAAGCATATAACATACATGGGGTTTTTGAACGTTTTATTTATGTATTTTCTGTTTAGACTTAGACATTAGACAAACTTTATTGATCCACAAGAGAAATTACCTGGACACAGCAGCTCACACGTCACAATATATTATAATAACTAAGAGAAAAGTATAAATGGACGCCCAGAATGTCTGTTTTTCTAGGTATTTTTGAGCAAATGTGATTTATTAACATGTCAGGGGCTGTTTGTGCCACTGCTCTGCCTGGAATGTTCCACAGTGTGACATTATTCATGGAAACAAAGTTAGTTACACACAGCACACTGCAACTAACCAAGATTTATTCTCTTAAAATTCTCTTAAATCTAGACAAAACATCTTATTTATCTTGTTTTAAGGGATGTTTACTAAATGACTGCTAAATTTCAAGAATATTTCAAGAAAATATTTCCTTTTTTCTCATTTAGTTTTTTATCTATAAACTAGTTAGAATGTACAAAACAAGTGTTCAGACGATGTTTAATACATTTTTATGGATGTAAATCAGTCGAACTTGGACTGAAATTGTCCAGTATCTCTGTATCTTCTGTTTGTGATATGGAAAGATTTTAAGATTTAAAAATTTTAGGAAAGTGCTGCAATTTGTCAGTAAGTTACCAAGTGGTAATTAGTCTTAAAATAAGGAAATAAAGAATTTCATTAAGATTCATCAACTAAAATCAAGAATAAAACCGTCAATAACAAGCTTTATATTCTAGTTTAGGATCATTCATCTTAATTTACTCATAGAATTAGTGTTTTATGCTTTATTTTAGATCAGTTAAATCTTATATTATTGTTTAGAATAAGTGATTTTATCTTATTTTGAGATTTATGAAGGCCTAGATATGTTTTCTTGATAAGTAAATTTCACTTCCTGCACTGTCAGATCATTTCACGTGTTTCTAGAGCATTTTAACTTAAAACAAGTGTATTTTTCTCGTTTTACGGAGGGCATTTGTGCAGTGCACCTTTAGTTCAACTGTATTTATTGTTTTTCTCTGATCTTAAATGTGTTTTTCCTCTTCCTCAGGGATTTGCTGGGGGACAGTCTCACGGAGAAGTTGGACATAAAGATGCAGCCCGATGGGAGTGGACAGCTCTACGTCCCCGGACTCACAAAGTTCTCTGTGGGGAGTCCTGAGGATATTAACAGGGTCAGACGCTTCTTTATGGATCTATTTTTGAGCGCTGCTTTCTTACACTGTCTATTTAACAAATTCTAATCAAACCATCATTAAATCGTTGGCCATCGTCAGTATATTAGAGCTGTAACACTAATCTGCTGCAATTATGTAATAGCATAATGTCTGCAAACGAAATATTATCCATTGTATGAGGGTCTGACTCAGGGCGCAGTACCATCGCAGGCCAGGAGAGGGCGCACTGTGTCCAGTAAAGAGCAGTGCCTCAGCCATTTGGAAAGAAATAACAACTCTGAACTGAAATAGTGCATTATATTTTCTGTTAAATTAGGAGATAACTTTGTTTGATATGACACACCTAGTTTAACTCTATTTTTCCAAACTGTCCACTCATGTTGTTTGGTTTCCCTCACATGTTCTTGTTATGTTTGTATTTTTTGCCACATTGTTCGCTGTATTTTTCTCATCTGTCTGTAAACTGTGCCGTTGTCTTGCAGGTATTTGAGCTGGGCCACATGAACAGAGCCACGGCCTGCACCAACCTGAACGAACACAGCTCTCGTTCCCACGCTCTCCTCATCATCACCGTGTCCGGGTACAACTCCACCACTGCCACTCACACGCAAGGTACAGATACGAAACTACGGGTTATATGGGATTTATTATTATGATTTTCTTTATTTTTACTCACTACTTTTACTTAATACTACTGATGCATCACTCTCATTGCTCTTTTCTAACCAAGTTCCACCAGATCTAAACCAGGTCTTAAAAAGTATTAAACTGTTCTAGGTCTAAACTAAAGGGCTAAACCAGGACTAAAACGTATCACACGCGCACTATATAGTAGTTCTAAACATTTTCAGCTGTATTCCAGGTCTATAGGTATGAATGATGACAGTTTTGATGTAAAATATTCACACACGGAGCCACTTTGAAGCCTGTAGAGGTTCCTGAAGTAAATTTCCCACACGTTTTCCCATTAACTAAGAGGCTCTGTATGTAACTATGTATTTCCAGTGTGTAAAAAAAAAAAAAAAGATATTTTAGAGCAGGGGTGGGCAATTATTTTTTCCATGGGACCACATGAGAAACAGAAAATATTGTGGAAGGCCTAGTATGAATTGTATTTCTTTATAAAAAGCAGTAAATAACATTGTTTTGACACGCTGGTCAGACCGGGAAGAGTTTATGTTATGACTAAGCAATGAAAAAGTGAGGCTGCCTTAAAAAAACCCAAAATCATTTACCCTTTAAACGTCGGCGGCAGGTGTATATTTGATTAACCGGCGGTTCCAAAGAAACGCTGCATCTAAAACAAATCAAGGAAAAAGACGTGACCACTGACGCTGCATGTTTTTCTTCTTTGCCGGTTTTATTTTGGTTTGTTTTTACGTAGCCCATCGTGTTTTCTTTCTTTGGCTCCGGTGCAGCGAAAAAATAAACAATACGACTTCAAATTTAAACTGTGTGGTAAAAGTAGCCGTCTGTGGTAGCAGAGGAAAACTCGGGGGAACATCACTTTAGTTTGGCAATTCAGAGGAAGCAGCGGTGTGATCGTAGCTGCTGAGGTGTAAGAGGAAAACTGTGGTAAAGGGGCGAGAAAATGCAGAAGACGAGGCAGAAGGAATCGTGCCGACGAGGTAAAGGCAAAGTGTCACCGGACCTTCGTATAACGGCGACGCCAACGCCGAGATGTGCCGTAAAAACTATAAATTATAGTCATACGCCGCAGTGTCACTGGTGATTCCCGTGGTTTATAAAGGGTTAAAAAACACCTCTAAAATAAAAGTAATGCAGCTTTAGTCTATGTCGGTAAAAGTATAAAATATGTTGCAATTACAAATGGGCTTAAACAGGCCTGTCAGAGTCAAACAAAGGGCTGTACAGGTCTGTTTTAGGGTATATACAGTATATACTCACCCTGAGCAAGCTTTTTATATATTTTTTCAAAAGGTCTTTGGAAAAATTTATGGGAAATTTGTCACTGTTGAGCTCCATTTTATCAGTAGAGGAATTAAAAACTAAATCATCCTATATAGACTAATAATAAAGGTTTACTCAAACATGTGTGAATTAAACAAAACACAACTCGTCTGTTTTTGAGGAGATACAAACATTATAACATGGCTTAAAGCTCACGAGAATCCATTTTGTGTAATATACTGTAGATTTACACACTTCAACGTTCATATTTATGCAATTTTATGGGATTTTAAATTGTCTTGACGTCACCCTTGCGTCTCCGTCTCTCGTAGGTAAGCTGAACCTGGTGGACTTGGCGGGCTCGGAGCGCATCAGTAAATCGGGCGCAGAGGGAAGCCGTCTCCGGGAGGCTCAGTGCATCAACAAGTCTCTGTCGGCGCTCGGAGACGTGATCAACGCCCTGCGGAGCAAACACGCCCACGTCCCCTTCAGGAACTCTCGCCTCACGTACCTGCTGCAGGACTCTCTGAGCGGGGACAGCAAGACGCTCATGATGGTCCAGGTCAGTGTGGACGATGTTAGGGTTGCTAGGGTTGGGCGGTAATATGGTAATACGTTCTATTAATATGGTAATAGAACTCAGCCTAAATATGCAGGATCTGTGTGTTAAAAGTGTGTGAATGAAACAAAACACAACTCCAGATGTGTTTGTGATGAGGAAACATTATATTAACTTCTTAGGTTCCTTTCTAAGACAATGTAGCCAAGTGTATTTTTACCTTGTTGACATGTTTCGGCTGCTTGCTGCGAGCCATCTTCAGAACTGTCACCGGTGTTGGTGGTGACGTGTCATATATCAGCTGTTGTTACTTCCAAATCGTGCAATAAATCTTACATAGGGGAAACAGGCCGGGCATTTCACATCCGAAAAAAGGAACACCAAAAAGAATGCGAAAAAGAAACAGCAGGGAGACTCACCAGAACACAAAGAGACAAAGCAGAACAGGAAAACCTAAAATCTGCCATATCAGACCACTGTAAAAGAAATAACCACATTATGGATTGGGACGGGGCTCGGGTCATTGGATCGGAGAACAACAAGTTCAAATGCTGGATCAGGGAAGCCATTGAGATCAGGAAACGAGGCACTGACAGCATCAACCGTGACGACGGCGCGTTCCTCCTTTCACACACCTGGGACACCCTCCTCCAGAGACCACCGGGCGACAGGAGGCGTGGTCAGTCTGGGCGACCTGCAGGTCCCATCAGGCTGACCACGCCTACAGGAAGTAACAACAGCTGATATATGACACGTCACCACCAACACCGGTGACAGTTCTGAAGATGGCTCGCAGCAAGCAGCCGAAACATGTCAACAAGGTACAAATACACTTGGCTACATTGTCTTAGAAAGGAACCTAAGAAGTTAATGCATTAAGAAGACAAAATGAATATTTTTGGAGAAAACATTATAACAGATGAGAAAATATAGTAACATGAGCCCTTTAAGAAAACTACTGATGAGACTAGATCAACTGTATCATTCAATAGACAAAACAATTATTTTCGGGGTCAGTATTTACCGAGAGTTTCTTTTTGTTAGTGGGGAACAGAGTTATTTTTTTAAATACAACACATTTATTCATCCCTCTACAGCTCAAGTCTTATGTGCTTCATTTATTCCATTAATGTAAATAGAATTGTTTTTTTGCTTTAGTGTTACTACTGTGTCATCTATATTTTCATTTGCATTTTATCATACTTTTTTATTGTGACAAGCCTACGTCCTTTTGTTTTCTGACCGATTACACAATTAAATGCCAGTTACAGGAAAGTGTGAGTGTTATGCAATGAAACGTGATTAAGATTAAGATGTTTTTTTAGACAATTTATAATACCTACATATTCATAAGAAAATTGAATAGTAAAGTAGTAAACGGGTCTACATGTGGCAAGTTTGAAAGGTGACTCCTGCCCCCCTTCTGGCCAAACCCTCTTACTGCAGCATCTGGTCTGCAATATTGTCCAATCCGTTTTATTTAAATAGATAACGCTTATCATAAGACAGTCATGTGAAGTGCGGCAAAACAAAACAAGTGTCATCTTCTCTCCTTTTGTAATTCAATATCTTTTGTGTTTCTTTCATGTTTCAGGTTTCCCCTTTGTCGTCGAACATGAGCGAGTCCGTCTGTTCGCTGAAGTTCGCTCAGAGAGTCCGGACGGTTGAACTCGGCTCCGGCTCCTCGTCGTCATCGCGGAAACTCGAAAACTCCTCCACCTCGTCCTCGCCCACCCACGACAGTGTAGAGGTAACGGGCGACACTACGGGATCGGCTGTCAAACGCTGGACACAGGTTTCACGTTCTAGTCGAGTTTTAATTTGAGTTATTTCATGAAACGGGGGCAATGTGCAGTTTATATTAGCCTTCACAGGAGAGATGCATTGGACTGAATGACTCTTTGGATTCTTTACCATACAAAAATGTGTTTGCGCTCTCTCCCACCCAGATTAAATTACGTGTGGTTGTATTTTCACTTTCATGCTACGTCCTGGTTCAGTCCTCACAAACATACCAAGTTATTTGTTTCATTCACACATGTTTGAGTAATCCTTTATTAGTCTGTCAAAGCTCAAAATCCTCTGTTCCACCTCTCTACAGCTACATTTACCTTTTGGTTTAGTAAGGATCGGCAAGTCCAGGGCTGAAATTATCCAAATGATTCTAGTGAAGCTGTGTGGAGTTTCAGAGTGTTTTGTTTGCGAAAAGAACTGTGCAGGTTTTGCGTGTTAAACGTGTGCGAATGAAACAAAACAGAACTCCAGGTCTTTTTGCGACAAGGAAACAACATTATAACGTAATATGGCTCCTGATTATTCATAAAACACACATATTATTATATTTTATAGCGTAACAAAACTCTAAATCTCCCCCGTCTGCCCCTCTGTCAGCTGGACTCTCCCCCCACCACCCCCCGTCCCCAGCCCCTCAACAGAGCCAGCAGCGCCGGCTCCACCCACACCACCCTCTCCACCGCCTCCAGGACCACCTCTGGGTCCCGCAGGAGGTCCCAGTCCCAGCTGTCTGCAGGTAAGGCACACGCACCCGGGGCATTGTGGGAAACGTAGGAGAGCGGAGATGTGTCTGAAATCACTCCCTGGCTTTGTTTGGTTTACATGATTTACTTTAATGTTGTTTCTTTGAACTCCAATGAGGTTTTTAGTGTAACAGTAACTGACAAGTGAAGGGATTAGCCTGGATTATCGTGAAGTACATATGACAGATTAAACGACTCATTTTAAGAGTTAAAATAAGGACAAATTCACTCATCGGTTTCTTGAAACGGGTGCGTTGGGCGAAAGGGAGCATCCCGCACACCGTCTTACCTGCGAAATGTGAGATTTATTAGGACATTCTTACGTTTTATGCCTGATTTTTCTCTATTAAAACATAGTTAACAATTATATTTTAAGGTAAATTGTGTAAATTTTCATGTGGAGGGTCCGTCAAACGTTTTTCAAGATGTTATTGCCTTGTCTGGAACGCTTTCACAGTATCGTACTAAACCTTTCTGAGAAGAAACCAGACCAAGTTACGGGTCAGATCTGCGGAGAGGTGACCCCTGCTCACAGTCGGAATGCCTTTACATTTTTTCATAGTTGTTTTTGAGCCACAAAACCACCTGTAATTGAATAAATATACTGTAATTAGAGCGGTTTAATGTCATACTGTGGAACATTCCAGGCAGAGCTATGGCGCATCTCCAACAAAAAATGTATAGTGCACCTTTTAAGAATACCTAGTTTTTTGTAGTTTTTAACATTTAATGAACCTTATAAATTTACTTCCTGGTTAAAACACGGGCAGCAGATATGAAATACATAAACATTCGGGTAATTTCATAACTGTCACTTCGCAATAATAATGTTAACAAGGACCAAAACTTATTTAAATTGTTTTTGTTTTATTTGGACAACTAAATGTACAAGACAGCATTTTTATTATGTTAAAATGAGTGTTTAAACGCCCTTTCCTGTAAATTGTCCTTGCATTGTTAATGGAGTTTTGTGCGCTGGTGACATAGATTCAGTTTTAAAACTCAAGGCCCGATTTGACGATGACGATTTAACCAGCGAATGGCGACGTATGAAAAATTTGGTGAATACGCTGCCATGCTAAGGATAAGTTATAGATAAGTTTTGTGTAAGTTATGAACACACTGAAACACACTGGCATCTAAAACGCTCTATATAAGTTATTAATATGTTTTGTATAAGTCCAACTCGTTATGAAGACGCTATGTATACACCCAAAAATGAAAAAAAAACCATAGATAGTTCAGCTAGGGCTGGGCGGTATATCAGTTTGAACCGGTATACCGGTAATTTTTATTTTTATGATATGAATTTTTTATTTACCGCCATACCGTGTGTGCGCGCATATGTCGGCAACACAGAGCGGCGGAACGGCGCACAGCGGTAGATTGAGCGGGGGCTGCCAGTGTTACACCAAACAAGCCAACAAGCCAGGTAAGGATAGCGAGCTGAGTAGAAAGTAAAATCTGCATCTTCTCCCCAATCTCTGCGTAACGTTGGCACTGCAGCACAAACACTACACAGACGCTCCCCAGTAGGCGTTGCTAAAGGGACCGGGCCTGTGTAGTGTTAGCCGCGTTTGCTAAAGGGACCGTCTGTGTAGTGTTAGCCGCGTTTGCTAAAGGGACCGTCTGTGTAGTGTTAGCCGCGTTTGCTAAAGGGACCGTCTGTGTAGTGTTAGCCGCGTTTGCTAAAGGGACCGTCTGTGTAGTGTTAGCCGCGTTTGCTAAAGGGACCGTCTGTGTAGTGTTAGCCGCTTGCTAAAGGGACCGTCTGTGTAGTGTTAGGCGCTGCTGCTAAAGGGACCGTCTGTGTAGTGTTCGGCCCGGGCACGGCTCTATCACACTCCACTTAGCCAAAGACAAAAATACCGTTAAATACCGTGATACCGTGATAATTTAAAAATACCGTGATAACAATTTTTGGTCATACCGCCCAGCTCTAAGTTCAGCGTGTGCCAGCGTTTTAGGGAAATTCTGGTACATTGTCAAACGCTGGCTAAATCACAAAGTGTGACAGGGCCCTCAGCGCTAGTACTGCCTGTATTTTTGTAATTTCTTAGAGGAGAACTGAGGCACATTTGAAGCTAAAGTCCGTTGCTAGAGAGGAGGTCGAATTCTGTCAGACGCCAAAAAACGGCACAGATCAGTGTTTCCTCGGTGGAGATCTCACTGTGGCAGTGAGTCTGTCAAGGCAACAAACTAGTGCAGTGATGGGGGCAAATTCGTAGCTTCCACGTAAAACACAAATTTGCTTCACACTGAAGAAGCTGAACACCACTTTAACCCATCTGACACCAGCCACGAGTCTAACAAACCAAACGCTCTGCCTGGTTCACTCATTAGTGTCTGGAAACGTTATAAAACAACTTTATAAGCGGCCGTAGCATTAGCTTGTTGATTTTCTACTGAGCATGCAAAAGCCCAAAAGACTCGATCAAATCAAATCAAAGTTTATTTATAAAGCGCTTTTCATACAAAAAATTTAACAAAAAGTGCTTTACAGTGATTAAAAACAATCCCACATTTCCTTCCTCCCACCCAACCCCAAACTGCCCGACCCGACACAACCCAGACACGCACACACACACACACACACACACACACACACACACTCACACACACACACACACACACACACACACACATATGAACACTCTAAAATACAAAGTAAAACATGAGGCATGAGGCTGGGTACAGGTGAACCAGTTGAGAAAGCAGAGGAACCGTCACACCAGGAGCAGAGCCATCCGCCGCCACCAGGGGAGCGCTGTAGGCCCCAGGGGAGAGACGGGCCCAGGCACCATCCCCCACCAGGACACAGGGGCCCAGGGGAGAGATGAGGCTCTAAGCACCGTCTCCCACCAGGAGCCCACGGGACAGACCCCTGCCCCCACAGCCGAACACTGCTCCTGGTGCAGAGGCTCCTGCAGAGGAAACACTGGAAATCCTAAAAATATGTCTAAAATAAATAAATATCATAAAATGTGTATAATAAAAACAAGTAAATGTATAAAATTTCAATTGAAAGCTAAGCTAAAAAGTGAGGAAATAAAAATGAATAAATATAATAAAAGCTAAGCTAAAACGGTGAGTCTTAAGCCTACTCTTAAAAACATGAACGTTTCTGCAGCTCTGAGCTCATCATTGATGTTGTTTCTAATCCCATTTATTTACGAGTGAATTATATTTTTTTGAAAACGTTAACAAAATACATTCCCAAACCATTTTCTTTCAACAACTCTCGGTTTCTCCTCTTCTTCACCATCAGTAGTCGATCCTCACTTGTTGTTTCTGGCGGCTCGAGCCTCTCGCCCTCGCTGGAGTCGACAGTCGAGTCTTTGGGCTTTCGCCTGCGCAGTGGGAAATCAACAAAGCTAATAAAGTTGTTTTATTACGTTTCCAGACACTAATGAGTGAGCCCATCTTACAATAGTCACGTAGTCTAACAAACAAAACGCTCAGGAAGAACGTTTTGTTTGTTAGACTCGTGGCTGTTGTCAGATGGGTTAAAGTGGTGTTAAGCTTCTTCAGTGTGAAGCAAATTGGTGTTTTACGTGGAAGAACTTGCCCCCATCACTACACTAGTTTGTTGCCTTGACAGACTCACTGCCACAGTGAGATCTCCGCCGAGGAAACACTGATCTGTGCCGTTTTTTGGCTTCTGACAGAATTCGACCACCTCTAGCAACGGACTTTAGCTTCAAACCTGCCGGAGTTCCCCTTAAAACTAAATATTTTCTGCAGCTACTAACCCACCAAACCAAGTAATAATCAGAAAAACATGAAAACCTGTCATATGCACTTTGAATGAGTTGGATGTAGACTTCATCCTTTAACATTTGATATTTATGAACTTAAAAAATGTGAAAAATATATTCTACAAACCACGTGGGATTCTTTGTGAGGTGATTTCAGACACATCGTTTTGTATGATCCCAAATCCAGGTGTGTTTCCCATCTGTTCCTCTTCTTCCCCATTCTGTGGTCTGATTGGCCGGTGCTCAGACAGGCAGGTAGACCGAGCCAGCCCATTGGTGGACGGTGGGCAGGTAGGTGGGCTCAGAGAAGCCGATTGGTGGAAAGCTTTGGCATGGACGTGCTCGGCATGGCATGGCCCCCCCAGCGTGGTGTCAGTGTGGACCCCGACATTAACCCCGCCCCCTCCTCCTTAAAGACACTGTGACCCTAACAGAGAGACTGAAGGGCCCCGCAGAGGCCCCGAGCGCGAGTGGCAAAGCTCAGAGGGTTTTAGGTTTGGGCAGTGGGTCCATCTCTGCTGCTGGAGCTCAGGACTAAACCAGGACTAAACCAGGGTCTAAACCAGGGTCTAAACCAGGACTAGACCAGGACTGAACCAGGGTCTAAACTAATGTCTGAACCAGAATCTAAACCAAAGTCTAAACTAAGGTTTGAATCATGGTCTAAACTAGGGTCTAAAATAAGGTCTAAACTAGGATCTAAATCAGAACTAAACCAGGATCTAAAGCAGGGTTTGAACCAGAATCTAAACCAGAATCTAAACCAGGGTCTGAACCAGGATCTAAACTAAAGTCTAAACTAAGGACTAAACCAGGGTCTAACCCAGGGTCTAAACCAGGGACTAAGCCAGAGTCCGAATCAGGATCTAAACCAGAGTCTAATCTAAGGTCTCCAGAAAAGTTACAGAATCCAACTTTTTGGATCAGGGTCCGTCACCTGCTTGTGTCTATGGATATTGCACCTGCTCTGCCTGGAATGTTCCACAGTGTGGCTTTAAACAGCTCTACTTTATATTTATTCAATTACAGCTGGTTTTATAGCTCAAAAACATCTAAAAAAAAAAACAGGGATTCTGACTGTGAGTGGGGTCGTCTCTCCACAGATCTGACCTGTAACTCAGTCTACGTTGGTCTCCATGAAGATAGAAAAGGTTTAATGCCGTACTGTGGAACATTTCAGACAAAACAAAAACATCTAAAGGGAGAAAAGCTTTTGACGGATGCTCCAACAGTAAATTTACACCTTTAAAGCGGCGGGTAATTAAAGATAGATTAGTAAACGACTTGGTAAACTTCATTTTTTTATGTTTAATTATACGAAAAGCGTCACTAAACATCTGGATCTGTGCAGGAAACAGAACAGCAGAGATGAACCACTCCCCAAACTGCTTTTATCTGGACAAACTTGGAGTGAATGTTGAATGAATGACTTCTGTGACTCACTTTCCACTTTTTGTTTATTTCCCCACTGCCCTGTGTCTGCTGGCCCTGTGCTGACGAGCAAAGGATTGTGGGAAATCTAACATTGTGTTTGCTAAAACTAAAACTCACTGATGGAAATGTATGGAACTGTTGTCGAGTAACGGCTTTTATTTCACCCTCACTTTCCCAAACGCTACACCATGTTTTCAGGCAAATTGTTTAAAATTTTACTTTAAAGGTGCAACTTTTTGTGTAACTTTTTGTTTGGGGGTCCGTCACCTGCTTGTTACTATGGAGATGTCATTGCTCTGCCTGGAATGTTCCACAGTGTGACATTAAACAGCTCTACTTTACATTTATTCAATTACAGGTGGTTTTATGCAGTCAGAATAACTAGAAAAACAGGCAGTTGACCCGTTTACATGAGAGCTTTAAATCTGATGAAAAATAAATTAATTCGGAATAAAAATTCAACAGTAGTAAGTTTAAGTCACTGATTTATGTTATATGTTCTGTTACGTGTGAACAACAAGAGAGTCGCAGTTTAACAAAATTCACTTGACTTTATGCTTGTTAAGAGTCTAGTAACATTAGCTATTGTAATTGTTTGAGATATTTTGTCATTTTATTAAAAAAATAGTCAATCGGACAGGAAAGAGGGAAGGGAACTTACTTAGCAGAGAAACGTGCTAACTGTCAATCAAACCTGTTGCTAACGCTCGGGGGAGGGACCTCGGGGAGTGAAGGCGTCTGATTGGTCCGTTATTTATGTTCATATCTTGATTTAGGAGCAAAACAACAAAAGGAAAATTTCAGGATCATGTGTCGCGGGTTCATACGAACATTTTAGACCAAAATGACGAGGCCACAGCAGCAGTTACAGAGAGAGGAGCGATAAGATCCTAATGTGAGTCAGTGGGAAAAAGGGAGAGAAGGAGCCGGAAGAGCCTCCTGGAGCACTTCCTGTTTAGCACGTGGCGGCTAACGCTTTAGCTCTGTCCACTCATATATACGGTCATTTCTTAAACCTCATTTGAGCGGCACTAAACGCTGTGGGTGACGCCACACTCACTTAGTCCACTCATATATACGCTCTACGGTGATAAAACCATCTGTAGTTGGATAAATGTAAGACAGATTAGTTTAATGCCGCACTGTGGAACATTTAAACCAAAGCATTAACATCTCTGTTGAGACAAACGGGTTGGGGAAACCTTTTCAGAAAAGTTACAAAGTGCAACTTTTTGATTGAGGGTTGTTCGTTTCTATGGATATGTAACTGCTCTGCCTGGAATGTTCCACAGTGTGACATTAAACAGCTCTACTTTACATTTATGCAATTACAGCTGGTTTTATAGCTCAAAAATACCTGGAAAAACACATATTCTTACTGTGAACGGGGTCGTCTCTCCACAGATCTGACTTGTAACTTGGTCCAGTTGGTCTCCATGAAGATAGAAAGGTTTAATGCCGTACTGTGAAACATTCCAGGCAAAGCAATAACATCTCCATGGAGAAAAGCAAACCCATTTTTAAAAATGTGTTCAGAAATTGCTAGTGGGCGGTGAGAATGTAGATAGATTGAAGCAATGACGTTTGAATACAGAAGAATAAAGAAGATACTGAAACATGCATGAATCACTCTAAATATAACTTTGTGAAGGTAAATGAGACGAGGAAACAACTAAAAAGTGGATTTTGCTCAGTATTTTTCATCAAATCCCTGTTAAAACACAAATGAATTCACAGACGACTACAGTTCCAATACTTCCATGATTTAAACTGCACAAAACTGATGCATATTTTGTTTTTTTTCTTTGCAGGACGATTGAAACTAACCGCCTGAAGCGTCTCCGGGACCTCCTCTTCTGACCCTCCGCCGGGTGCAGACAAAGGCACCACAAGGACTTGAACAGAATAACACGAGGCGTTTATGAGCAAAGAAAACTATTAAAAACATTTATTGCAATGATGAAGATTGAACAGCTTGAACGGACTGGCTTATTTCCATGTGTGAATCGTCTTTCAGTATACGCTTTCCGATCACAGTATTCTCTTTATTTTGAATTGTACAGTTGCACTTTAAACTAGATAATGTCCTAACCCGAAAAGTGGGGGATCCATTTATTATAATATAAGCGTTGTATTTATGTGTTTTGATGCTTTAATTTTAATTTCATCAAGAAGGAAGCGGACTGCTGAGGCGCGGCGGTGTTTTAAGGAAGATTCCTGAACTTGAAATTGCGTTTTTAACCTTAAACTAGCCCCGAATTCACTTGTAGTTTAGTATATTTAGTCTATACTCTGCTTTGTATGTTATCAGATGGAAGTGAACCGACTGACTGAGCTCTACAGCGCCACCTCATGGTTTCAGAAGGAAGTTTTTTCTCCCTTCATAGACTTTTTGGAAAAAATGTGCATGTTCTTGAAGAGTTTTAAATCAATTCGAGGCTAATTTTGCTGCACTAGTTTGAGTTTAACCTTTATAAACGCCTATATACTAGTGTAGTTTTGATTTAAAATAAGTCGTGAGGCTTAAAGCTGCACTGTGTAACTTTTCTGATAGGGGAAACACCATCTTCTGCACAGTATGGCATTAGTTTAATTCCACGTGTTTTTATTATATTGTGATGGGGCTCGTCTCTCCACAGATCTGACCCGTAACTTTATCCGGTGTTGTCATCTGCTTGCGCGCGCACATTTTAATGCCATACTGTGGGACATTCCTGGCAACGCAATAACATCCCCGTGGAGAAGAACCGTGAAGTAGTGAATTTAAACCAAGGCTGAGAATAAAACCGCTACAGGGAAAAGTTATAATATTTGTCGAATTTTGATTTTAATAATGATCTGAAACGTGATTAAAACAAGTGCAAATTTAAAGATGCACTGTGTAACTTTTCAGGTAATGACCCACCACTTAATTGTATCCACGGCGATGTCATTTAGTCCACACTATTATATTAAACCTTTCCATTTTGCAGCTGTCAAATCACAGATGTTTTACTGGTCAAACGCGTTCTTACTGTGAGCCTCTCCACAGATCTGACCTGTAACTTGGCCGAGTGACGCCATCTGCTTTTCTATGTTTAATGCCACACTGTGAAACATTCTTGAGAGAAAAATGAAAAGCTGTTGGTGGATGCTCCATTAGAAAAGTTCCAGAGTGTGTCTTTAAAGAGTGTTTTTGTCACTGCTGATTCTCTCTTCATGTGCACAGGTTTTTGGAGTTTTCTGTGGGACAAAACTTATTTAAAAGACATAATCAGAAGCTTTTGGTGCGACTGAGCAAAACAAGGCCGTACTAGTCTAATCTAAGTCTAATTCTAGTCTAATTCTTTGTCTTTCCTTCGTCCCAGAACCTTTCCTGATCTCATGGAGGACTGTGCTGTGCTGTAGTTTGAAATGCAAAAAGCTGCTTCTCATTGTAGAACTCTGATTGGTTCATCTGCTGCAGTCTGTTTTTTATTATTTTTAATAAACTCATCAAAACCACATTGTGTGAGTTTGTACAAAACTCAGTAGGGCTGTGTGTGTCACACATTCCCCTTATCGTGTGGACACTGTATCACACTGTGTTTGTATGTGCACGGGTCCCAGCTAGTGAGCGGGAGGAGAGAGCAGAGGAAAGAGAGAGGGGGAGGAGAGGGAGAGCAGACACCAACTTCCTGATGAGGCGTTATGAGGGCGTCAGTGACGCAGGATACGCATGATGCAAAATGACACCATGGACAGTGTAAGGAGACTTTCTTAAAGCGATGGGCTCGATGCGAAAACTCGAGGCATTACTTCCAGGCTCGTTTAGCCCATCATTAATATACAGTGGTAAAAATGACAGAAAACACTGTACAGTGTGCAAAATTATACTGAATAATATAGTAAAGTATAAACTATGACACTGCTTCAGGCTCAGAATTCATATTCACAGGGCTCAATACCTGCATTATACAAATGTTACAGATGTAGAAAAAATATATGCATTTATATTTTTATTCCAAATTCTGTACATAGTGATCTTGTTTTCATGGCTTTTTATGCAAGAATTTATAGAATTTATATAAGGGGACGAAAGGGACTGAAATACAACACATTTGGGCTTTGGACTAGAAAATTTACAGTAATGGATATAACATTTTGGATTAGGTTCAACACATATATTTATTTTGCAGCAATATTAAAACACCAAAACGGACCTCCATGTTTTGCATTAGATTGTAGGTCCGTATCAAGCTTCCTATTCACAAACAAAAATATGTCAAATATTAGTGAATGAGCATTTCCTAAACACTGCGGAAAAATGAGATGAGATGATCTACTTTTAAGCAAAACTTTGAAATGACGTTAACAGAGTAACATCTATGCAGCATTTTCAAGCATACGTCTTATTTGTTACAAAATATTTCCAATATTTGCAAACATTGTTCCAGTTAATGTCAGTAAATCTGTTGTTCCAAACAAAAACAGAAGCTGGTTTATTTGTCATGTCTTTGTTTTAAAGACATTTGTAATTTCATAAAGTTAATTAAGTTAGTTAAAAAGTTATAAATAAGTTACTAAATGCTCAATAAATAGGGTCATTTAATTTGTTTACTGTTAAAAACACTATGTTAAAAATGTCAGAGTGAGACATCTGTCCTTTAAGGATCATTTAAGTTTCAGCGCAGAGTGAGCGCTTCTGTTATGCATAGAGGATCTTTGACGTTTTTTCCTTGTGTAAAAAACTAGCAAACGCCACATCAGAAAAAGGCAGTCAAAGTGACTCAAAACACGCTGAATGTATTCTAAACATTTGAACCTTGGCAAACTTTCGTCTTTTTATTACAATTATACATATATGTACATATGTGAACAAGAAACTTCAAGTAAAAGCAAGAAAAGCAAGCCTTGTGTACAGAGTTTCTTGAGTAGTTCGCTGGCTGTCTAGCTTCACATAGTCACGTGTCGTGAGGACAGCACAGTAAAAAGACGACTACTCGGCGGGTTCAAGCAGCACAGAGCTACATTAAGTCAACATGAGTCTACGTTCAGGAAGAAATTATCTGCGAGAGTATGATCAGCAGAATGAAGTAGACGCAGAGTTCGAGCCAGATGTCGTTTCGGAGCAGCAACCAGACCAGCTAGATCCTGCAGACCAAATGTCGCCAGAGAGGCCACAGCAGTCGGAGAAGCAACAACCTTCACCTCCACGCAGTGCCAGGTCCAGGGCTACCAGCAGGCGGTCTCATTCCTCAGTATCATCAGGTTTCTCAGCTACAAAGGCCTACGCCAAAGCTCAAGCAGCTAAAGCTCAACTCACCTATGCTGTAAAAGAGGCCAACATGATGAGACAAAAGGCTGATTTAGATGCCAGTCTCCACATCCTGAAATGTGAAAAAGAGGTAGCAGCAGCTGAGGCAGAATTTGCAGCCTATGAAGAATTAGAAAGTCAGAGCGGGGAGTCAGAAATAGGACCCCTCCTCCAAGGTCAATCCTTTAATGCAGTGCAACGCACAAGTGAATATGTGGAACAACAACGCAAGTTACTGGAGCCTTCAAATGCTTTGAACTTGCAATCTACCAAACAACCAGTTGACCAAGTTACAACTGCAGCTCAGCATGTCCACTCACCAATAAAAAGTGAAATGAAACATGAATCAAACGTAAAAGTAGCTCCAAGCAACAACTATGCACTCAATCCTCTAGCTCACAACTTCAAGCCCACAAACAACAACCAAGCAGAACTAAATGGGGCACATGATTTCGCCAAATATCTCATCCGCAAAGAACTAGTCAGCACTGGTTTACTGCAGTTCGATGACAAACCAGAAAACTATTGGGCATGGAAAGCCTCATTTGTCAGTGCAACTAAAGACTTAAATCTGTCAGCTAGAGAGGAGCTAGATCTGTTAACAAAGTGGTTAGGCCCAAAATCCTCAGAACAGGCTAAAAGGATGCGCGCAGTACACACCCTCAATCCCACTGCTGGCGTAAAAATGGTTTGGGAACGTCTTGAGGAATGCTATGGCTCCTCAGAGGCCATTGAGGACGCACTCTTGAAAAAGATTGAAGAGTTTCCGAGACTGACTAACAAAGATAGTAGCAAGCTAAGAGAACTTGGTGACATCTTGTTAGAGTTACAGTGTGCTAAGTCTGATGGTACACTACCAGGGCTCGCGTACCTGGACACAGCCCGAGGGGTAAGACAAATAGTTGAGAAACTCCCCTTCAACTTGCAGGAAAAGTGGACAACTGTAGGAACACAGTTCAAAGAGGCTCACACAGTGTCATTTCCCCCTTTCTCAGTTTTTGTACAGTTTATCCAGCACCAAGCAAAAATGAGAAATGACCCAAGCTTTGCTTTAACCAGCCATAACAGTCAAGCTTCCACTCGCATGGAAAAGTCCTCATTCAATCGCAAGGCCACTGTGTCAGTACACAAAACAGACATTGCAGACAAAAAACAAAGTGGTCTTGAACAGAAGAAAATTGAAGAACCAGATCGACAATGCCCAATCCATAAGAAGCCACACCCCCTCAAAAAATGTAAGTCATTTAGAGACAAACCAATTGAGGAACGTCAGGCTTTTCTCAAAGAGCATCGTATCTGCTATAGATGTTGTGGCTCAGTGCAGCATATTGCCAAAGATTGCAAGGTGACAGTTAAATGTGTAGAGTGTGACAGTCCAAAGCACTTATCAGCACTTCATCCAGGTCCCACTCCTGTCTCAAAAGCAGACACCTCAGAGACTGCAGACACTGAAGAGCAAAAAGAGCGCGCTCCTGCAGTGGTCTCTAAGTGCACAGAGGTATGTGGTCAGAGTGAAAGCCCAGGCTCTTGTTCCAAGATCTGTTTAGTAAAAGCATATCCAGAAGGCCAGAAAAGTAGAGCTGTTAACATGTATGCAGTGATTGACGAGCAGAGCAATAGGTCCCTGGCCAGGACAGAGTTCTTTAACCTGTTTAAAATCAAAACAGCACCTTCCCCGTACACATTAAAAACCTGCTCAGGAAAAGCAGAAACAGCAGGCAGGAGAGCAGTGAACTTTGTCATAGAGTCTATGGATGGAAACATAAATATCAAACTGCCTCCTCTAATTGAATGTGATTCAGTCCCGGACGACAGATCTGAAATCCCTTCACCTGAGATTGCGCAGCATCACCCCCATCTTCTCCCCATTGCAAACAAAATCCAGCCTGTTGATCACCACGCTCCAATCCTCCTCCTGCTGGGAAGGGACATCCTCAGTGTTCATAAGGTACGTGAGCAGATTAATGGGCCTAACAATGCACCTTATGCCCAAAGACTGGACTTGGGTTGGGTTGTAGTGGGAGAAGTATGTCTAGGCAAAGTTCACAACACTACAGAGGTCAATGTTTACAAGACACACATGTTAGATAATGGACGCACAACATATTTTGAACCATGTCCAAACATCTTCACAGTGAAAGAAGATTACAGTGTTAAGCCCCAAAACACACTAACAGTCATAAACTGTGTGGACATTACAGAAAACTCGGACAAGCTAGGTCAGTCCGTGTTTGTCAGAACAGAGTCAGATGACAAGGTAGCACTGTCTATTGAAGATAAAACCTTCCTAACGATTATGGACAATGCAGTTTGCCAAAACCAAGAAAACAGTTGGGTGGCGCCTTTGCCCTTCCGCTCTCCAAGAAGGAGGCTTCCAAGCAATAGAGACCAAGCCCTAAAACGCCTCTATTCACTCAAAAAGACATTAGAAAAGAAACCAGAAATGAAGGATCACTACATCCAGTTCATGCAGAAAATGCTGGATAACGATCATGCCGAACTTGCACCACCTCTGCCCGAAGGCAAAGAACACTGGTACCTCCCAACATTCGGCGTATACCACCCGCAGAAGCCAGATCAAATTCGTGTTGTTTTTGATTCCAGCGCAGAGTGTGAAGGCACGTCTCTAAACCAAGTGCTTCTAAGCGGACCCGACCTGAACAACTCCCTGTTAGGAGTGCTGTTGCGATTTAGGAAAGAGCCAATAGCCCTGACAGCTGACATACAGCAAATGTTTTATTGTTTTGAGGTGTGTGAAGACCATAGAGACTATCTTCGCTATCTCTGGTTCGAGGACAATGACATTACAAAAAACGTGATTGAATATAGGATGAAAGTACATGTTTTTGGTAACAGTTCATCTCCCGCTGTTGCCATTTACTGCATGCGACGGGCAGCAAAAGAGGGTGAGCAAGAACATGGCACAGACGTCAGACAGTTTGTTGAGAGACAGTTTTATGTTGATGATGGGCTCACATCTGTCGCCACCCCAGAACAAGCGGTCGACCTGTTAACAAGAACACAGAACATGTTAGCAGAATCCAACCTGAGACTCCACAAAGTGGCATCTAATTGTAACCTAGTCATGGAATTATTTCCTGTGGTGGACCGTGCAAAAGACTTAAAGATTTGGATCTTGGAGTAGATCCCCTGCCGGTCCAGAGGAGCTTAGGCCTGTGTTGGAACTTGCAAACAGACAGTTTCACGTACCTTGTATCAAATGAGACTAAACCATTCACACGCAGGGGACTGTCAACTGTCAATAGCCTGTATGATCCTTTGGGTTTTGCCGCTCCCATAATCATGCAGGGAAAAGCACTTCTCAGAGAATTGTCATCGGAAGAGAGAGACTGGGACGCACCTCTTCCTCCAGGAAAAGAGGAAATCTGGAACTCATGGAAAGACTCGTTAAAGGCCCTGGAGGATCTGCAAGTCAAAAGGTGCTACACCCCAGGTTCGTTACGTGACATGAAAAGTAATGAACTTTGCATTTTCTCTGATGCATCTACTGTAGCTATAGGGGCAGTAGCTTACTTGCGCTCTTTAGACAGTCAAGGTCAGCACCACATAGGGTTCGTAATGGGAAAGTCAAAACTTGCGCCCCGACCTGCACACACTGTCCCACGGTTGGAACTTTGTGCCGCCGTACTTGCGGTAGAACTGTATGAGTTAATCAGGGATGAGTTAGACATTAATATTGACAATGTTAAGTTTTTCACTGACAGTCGTATTGTGTTAGGGTACATACACAACTCCTCAAAGAGATTCTACATGTATGTAGCAAACCGTGTCATTCGCATTAGGTTATCCACACAACCTGCCCAGTGGCACTATGTGCCAACAGGTTCAAATCCTGCTGACCAAGCAACTAGATTCATCCCAGCCGCTGAACTCAGAAACAGTAACTGGTTCATAGGCCCAAGGTTTCTGTATTCAGGAAAACTCAGTGATTCACAAAAAGACCGTTCATTCTCACTTGTTGAACCTGAAAATGACAAAGAAATACGACCAGAAGTCAAAACACTCAAAACTACTGTATCAGGGCCTCAGCTAGGTTCAAAACGCTTTGAAAAATACTCCAGCTGGACAACGGCGTGCAAGGCTGTAGCAAAACTCATTCATGTTGTCGCTTCTTTCAAACAAAACACGGGTGGACAAAAGGTATGGAAAAGTATGAAAGAATGTATAAATGTGAAAGAACTCACTCAAGCCAAAAATGTTATCATTCTTGCAGTTCAACATGATGCATTCAAAGAGACATTGATAAAGATTAAAGAAGGAAAAAGATCAACTCAAAAAATGACGTACTCAAAAAGCTAAATCCAGTTGTGGATAATGATGGACTTTTGCGGGTTGGTGGACGTCTCTCCTCCGCTGACCTCACAGAAAACGAAAAACACCCTCTCATTATCCCTTCCTCCAACCACATTGCCACGCTTCTCGTCAGACACTTCCACGAACAGTCAGCTCATCAAGGACGACATATTACGGAAGGAGCTGTTCGCAGTGCTGGTTTCTGGATAGTTGGAGGGAAGAGGCTTGTGTCCTCTGTAATACATAACTGTGTCACTTGTCACAAATTGCGAGATAAAATGCAGGCCCAGAAAATGGCTGACTTACCTGCAGATCGACTCACACCTGAACCTCCATTTACTACAGTTGGCTTAGATGTGTTCGGGCCATGGACTATAATCACACGCCGCACTAGAGGTGGCAGTGCCTTAAACAAACGGTGGGCTGTTATTTTTTCATGCATGACGACTAGGGCCGTGCACATTGAACTTATTGAAACTATGTCCACAGACAGTTTTATAAACGCATTGAGAAGATTTTTCTCTATTCGTGGTCCAGCAAAGCTCTTGCGCTCAGACAGAGGAACTAATTTTGTTGGAGCTTGTAAGGAACTGGGTTTAGACACGGACAAGTCAGCAGTTGGAAAGTACCTCCAAGGAAAGGGGTGCTCTTGGACATTCAACCCCCACATGCGTCCCATATGGGAGGGTCCTGGGAACGTCTCATAGGAGTGGCGAGGCGTATCCTAGAGGCAACGTTGTTACAAAATGCTCAAACATGTCTTACTCATGAAGTTTTAAGCACGTTTATGGCTGAGGTAATGGCAATCATAAATGCAAGGCCTCTTGTTCCAATATCTACTGATCCGGACTGTCCGACAATACTCACACCAGCAATGTTACTAACACAAAAGTCAAGCACAGTGTCTGCTCCATCAGGAAACTTCTCCTCTGGACAGTTGTATGGAAAACAATGGAAACAGGTACAACAACTAGCAGATACATTTTGGAAAAGGTGGAAAGGAGAATATCTGTCTACGCTGCAAAAACGCACAAAATGGACTGAAAACCAACCAAATATCAAAGAAGGAGATGTAGTGCTGTTAAAGGATGCACAAGCTCACAGAAATGAATGGCCCATCGGACTAATAGTGAAGACTTTACCTAGCAGAGACAAAAAGGTCCGAAAGGTGGAAGTACGGATTGTGAAAGAAGGGACTGCAAAAGTGTTTCTAAGACCTGTTTCAGAGATTGTTGTTTTACTTTCAGAGACATAGAGAATATGCCATGTAACACTTGTAATTTTTCCTGTGTTTTTGGTGTCTATGGTGATATAATGTGATTATATCAAGCGGGGAGTGTCATGTCTTTGTTTTAAAGACATTTGTAATTTCATAAAGTTAATTAAGTTAGTTAAAAAGTTATAAATAAGTTACTAAATGCTCAATAAATAGGGTCATTTAATTTGTTTACTGTTAAAAACACTATGTTAAAAATGTCAGAGTGAGACATCTGTCCTTTAAGGATCATTTAAGTTTCAGCGCAGAGTGAGCGCTTCTGTTATGCATAGAGGATCTTTGACGTTTTTTCCTTGTGTAAAAAACTAGCAAACGCCACATCAGAAAAAGGCAGTCAAAGTGACTCAAAACACGCTGAATGTATTCTAAACATTTGAACCTTGGCAAACTTTCGTCTTTTTATTACAATTATACATATATGTACATATGTGAACAAGAAACTTCAAGTAAAAGCAAGAAAAGCAAGCCTTGTGTACAGAGTTTCTTGAGTAGTTCGCTGGCTGTCTAGCTTCACATAGTCACGTGTCGTGAGGACAGCACATTATTGTTAGACTCCCTCGTGATAAGTTCTCTTCTATATTTGTTATTTGTTTTAATGCTTAAAAACGTGTCAGAGGTACCATCTTTAGAGGTGTGTATATAAGTGTTATGACCCAGCTCTGCTAGGGACAGGGGAAGTAACAAAAAACCAAGATGTTAAAGGTGTGATTTATTTAAAAGGATGTAAAGGTAAAAAGAGGGAGAGAGAAATATTTACAAGGATTAACAACAAGAAGCTCTAAACAGAGTAATCAAAAACTAAGTAAACAGAACTAAATTATACAAATTACAGTAACAGAAAAAACAAACCAGTCTCAACCAAACAATACTAAAGAGACACAAGTGACTCGCAGCTCACAGGCAGAACAGCAGCCCTGAGGCAGGGGAAGGAGCCTTTAAGGTGCGGCAGCCTCAGGTGTAAACACAGGATTGGCCAGACGTTAAGGTGATGCACCAGTCAGCAGGAAGGGGACTTCATTAGGGAAGTAGTCTTGTAGTCTTTTTGTTTCTTGTCAGATGAGTTTGGGGCCAGCAGGTCTCTGCTACTGCTTCCATCTCGAATAAAGAACTGCCTTTTTTTCCCCCCCTTTTCTTCTGCCTCAAACGTGTGAAAGAGTTTGTCTTTGCAAATTACATGATGAGGAACTACATCTACCTCAATGACAAACTTTCCAGAGGGGGTCGAATTCTTGTTGAGAACTTCCACAAATCGAGGAGGTCTGAAGCATTTGTCTGCTGTGTTTTTATACTCAAAACATTGTTTAATAGCTTCCCTTACATTGTTATCGTATTTTTCTATTTCATTGCTCTCAACTTTAACACCACATATTTCTCCATGTGGTGTGTCTTTTATTCCAAAATGTATTGTGCCATTGCTCTGTTTGTTCATACAAGCAGCTCCAAAGCGGATAACTTCATCCACAAACTTTATCATTTTTGTTTTTTTTGTCGTGTTTGTAAATGCTCTGAATTCATGACAGGGCTCAATTAAGTTTGATGGACCAGATTCTGCTACACTGAGAATGTGTCCCTCAGTGTAAGAGACCGAGGCAGCGTGCTGATCAAACGGATGGGGTTTGCATAGTACTTGGGCTATTATCTCATCACTTGCATTAACAATGCCTTCGGTTGGTCCAACTATTCCTGCCATTTGATTCCAGTCTTTATCTAAACGTTTAAGGCTTGGTGATGTCCTGGTTGAAGAGAATTTCAGCAGACTCAGGGTCGACTCCTTGTTGTTAGTTCCAGTTTTTTTTGGAGAAGGGAGAAGAATCTGAGGAAAACAAAAGAAAAAGGAATTAAAGACAGACAGTCACTGCTGACGCTGTAATCTGGACATGGAAGGAAAACCATTTCACCACAGACATAAACTGTGGGCATTAAAACCACTGAATATTGTTTCAGCCCAAGACAGAGCTTCTCAAAGTGTGGGGTGCGCCCATTTAAGGGGACGCAGAGTCGACCGGGGGGTGGGGGGGCATTATGTGATGACAAAAGACACTGTTACACAGTTTCAAGAACTACTTGTTACCTTGATGAGTCTCAGACTTAACTTGTCTTTGCAAGATCTTGCATACAGATTTTCAGTCTCTCAGTCCACTGTGTCTAGAATCTTTGACAAGTGGGTAGATGTTTTAAATGTGAGATTGGACTTTTTGATTATATGGCCAGAAAGAGAAGATTTGATCGAAGCCATGCCCACCTGCTTCAAGGAAAATTATGGTAACCGTGTAGCTGTGATAATCGATTGCTTTGAGGTTCTTATCAACAGACCCTCGAGCTTGCTTGCACGAGCAATCACGTGGTCAAACTACAAGTGTTACGGGTCCGGTCTGGGGGGCAGAACCGCACAGAAGAAAAAACCTGAATAAACAGAAAAAATAAACAGACAACAGGCAGTGAGTTTTGGTTCAGTGCAGCCTCGCTTCATTGTATATTTTACAAAATAATCAAAATTACATTTTTACATTGCGTTTCACCATATTCATGTATCCACCAATTATAATCTGTTCTTTTTTCTGAAATACATCTGTGTAACTATACAATAAAAAAGCTCAGTTTCGTACTTGAATCTTAATTGAAATATTCATGTTTTTAGAGCTGGGCTTACACATGTACACATTTTATATTTGCAAAAATAACCTCAGCGGTCTTTTACATTACTGATTTACCTTAACTGTTCAAAGGAGACATCTAAACAATATAACACCACAATCTAGGATACTACATGCTTCCTACACCTGTGAGTTCAAGTTACGGAGGGGCGCCGCCATTACAGAACCTCGTGCTCGCCTAGCAAAGCCTAGCAGAACTTACGAACAACGAACTACCGTGGTCTATCTTTATAAAACCATTCTTATGTCGGCTCTAAACAACCAAAATAATATAGTCCTTTTGTATGGATTTTGCGAATGTTTCACATTAGATTACCTGAATAAACAGGAAAAATAAACGAACAGGCAGTGAGTTTTGGTTCAGTGCAGCCTCGCTTCATTGTATGAAGGGGAACGGCACCAGACTCTTCAAGAAGGGCCCTGGCTGAGAAACCCGCGATTGACTCACTATACTGCCACCTTCTGGCACACCCCGGGAATGAAAGAGTACCTCAAGGTCAAACAAAACCTAAATAAATCCTGATGATTTAATGCATTTTTTCAGTAAGGGAGCTAATATCAATACAAATACAAATTCCCAATTTACCAAATAACATAAAATGTGACTGCACATTTTGTGTGCGTCACACAAGCACCACAACACTGTCACGTTTTTGATTGGTATTACACCGCAAGGAGTTATATCATTTATATCAAAAGCATGGGGCAGCAGGGCCACCGACAAACATGTTACTGACAATTGTGAAATATTAGAAAATCTCATTCCTGGTGATCTTGTACTTGCTGATAGGGGGTTTGACATCGCAGAAAGTCTAGGACTATATCAAGCATCATTGAAAATCCCAGCCTTCACACGTGGAAAAAACAACAACTTTCTGCTAATGAAATTGAGGACACTAGAAAAATTTCAAATGTCAGAATTCACATAGAAAGAGTCATTGGTTTGGTAAGAAGAACGTATGTTATTCTTCAAAGTACTTTACCGGTAGAATTTGTTTCTGTGAAATCTGGTCAAACTGAAGCACCCATCGACAAGATAGCCAAAGTATGCTGTGCTCTTACAAATCTTTCAGAGTCAGTTGTACCATTCAATTAACTTACTATTTATTTCATATTACATATATTAATTAAATACCAGTCAAGTGTGAAATTTCAATTTAATATAGTGGTTGTTGACATTTGAGTGATTAAAAAATATAATAATAATAAAAAAGAGATAGAAAGGAACTAATACAGTAAATATGTTGTAGAACAAATGCTGGAAAACTATGAAACAAAAACAAAAAAGTACTAACAAATAGTAGTTTGTTAATGATAAATTGTCAGTATCGCTCAACCATTCAATGAAAGCCTTCATTGTATTTTTCGTTGCTTGATTGAGTTCTGGTTAAGTGGTACTGACAATTTACCACTAAAAAGTTTAAAACAACTTTACATTTCTATGACTATTTTCTTACTCTGAATCAAGCACAAACTATTGTCTACATGAAGGGCAGTACCATTTTCCCTTGGGTGCTAGACAGTCCATGTGAAACCACACAATATCACAGTTTTCACTATCACATCCTATAAGTCTGCATCCTTCTAAATGTTCTTGGCAATAACACCAAGGTCCCTCCTCATCAGACTCTTCACCACTGTTAGTCACAGCTGATCTGGAAAACCACCTGCCCACAATCTCTGGGAGAATAGCTAACTTAAATAGCTTGGTTGCCTTGTGGGAAAGTGAACTTTCCCAAAATAAATGGTCTGGCAATACTCTCTCAATGTGGATATCCTTTTGTGTCCAAACAACAAAGTCACAATAATCAATATTGCAAATAAAAATCTGGGCCTGTACTTGATAATAGTAGGCTGGTGACTCTTGTCCAGAGTTAAAGTACCATCCTCTTCAGTCAGAAAAAGTTCCTTTTTTGCAGCTTCGGACAGCATTTGGCTTTTGACATACACCTGTGCCACAACAGTCACAGTTCACAAAGCCATCTGGCGATGCACCCATATGTGGCCATTTTTTGTTTATGTTTAAGTTTACTTTTACTCAGTGCTTTGTGTGGAATTACATTTTCAGGGCTTTGAACAAAGCTGTCCAGAACATTTAACCTGGCATCAGATGCAGCTATATTTGCTGCCAGCTCCATTTCTTCCAGTTTCGCAGTTATTCTGGCCTTTTCTATTTCCATCGCATGCTTCTCTGTTAAAACAGCCTTACGAGCTTCCATAGCAGCCTTTTCAGAGGCTAATCTCAAACGTTCTCTTGAGGCACTGGAGTTTTGAGATTTACCAGATTTTGTGCTTTTTTTTAGACACATTTGATACACTGTCTTTTGGATCCACCAAGTCCTGTGGGTCTGGATCCACAATCCAAGTTTCCACGTCCATGATAAATGCAATGAATATGTCCATTTTAGGTTCATACCAGTTTCATTTTCCTGTATTTCTTAGGGTAAAAGGTTTTGCACTGCTGCATGACATGCTTTAAATTCATTTAATGACATTTTAAATTGTTCAAAACTATTTCCTCCTCCTCCTCGCCCGGCCTCCCCTTCTCGCCCGGCTCCTTCCCCACCCGGGTAGCTGTGGCCATACCGAACTGGCCCACGGGCCTGGGCATCTATAGCCTGTCCGTCCATGGGAGTGGATCTCTCCTTCACTGTAGTTCTCCCCGAGGTTTCTTCTTTTTCCCAGGACCCTGGGTTTTTTGGAGTTTTTCCTTGCTGAGAAGGAGGGTCTAAGGACAGGGGATGACAGGACGATGTTTCATTTGCTGGTTTACATGAATGTTGTTTATTCCTGTTTTGATATGTCTGTGTGTATGTTTTATTCATCAAAATCTTGGAACGCGCTTAGAGGCAACTGCTGTTGCGATTTTGGGCGCTACAAAAATTAATTGAATTGAATTGAATTTGCAACATGATCCATATTTTGAGGATCTGACATGAGTGCTTTAATTTAATTCATTCGTCTTACATGCACCCAGCTTCCCTCTCCGACTGGCACTGAGCCTTTTCAGGCCATTTTCAGTTTCATTCTTCTCCGCAACGTCATCGCCGTCGTTTTGATTATTTTCCTCCTCATTTCCTTGTTCTACAGTTTCATCCGTTTTTATTTTATTTATTTATTTATTTTACAAATCAGTTCCAATTTTATTTAATTTCCTTTACAATCCGCGTACTTGGTAATTCAGTGCGTAATTGTTCGCATTTCCAGGGCGCTCGATAGAGCTTTAGTTTACTCATGGCACGCGCGCCTTGCGTCCTTACGCGTCCAGCGTCGCGGCGCCTTTGATTCATTCATAATTCTAAACTTGCGTCCGCGTCGCAGCGTCTTTACTCCATTCTGCAGGCCCGGATTCCAGCGTAGCCGAGGTCTTTGACTTTGTTATGGCTTCTGATTTGACTTTAGCTGTAAGACATGAATATTATTCTTGGAGTGTCCGCTTCCGCTTTACAGATTATCATCGTCGTTCGTGCGCGTGCCACGCGTCTCCCTATTTGACCGCCCTCTTATATTCCAAACAAAAGGACCTAAACTGACTGAAAATATCTTAACTTAGGACACTGAAAACAATATTTTTTTATAATTGGTTTTAAGAAAGAATAAAAATATGAATTTATGGTAAATAAAATGACTTCTTAAATAAATTAAATTTATTAAACTATGGCTCTAACATTGTTGGACTTTAGGGGGAATTTACAACATTAAGTTTACATGTGTGTCAATTTGTTAGTGTTTTGGCTTTACGTATTTGTGCATAAATGACGAGTCAGTAAATTCTCTCAATGACCTCGTTAAATATAGTTTGCTGTGCTGATTTTACCGTTTGTTCTGTGTATTTTTGCCCCCTATCCAACTTAATCTCCTTGTAACTTTGTCACTTTACCACCGATCCGCCATTAAACGCGCTTTGTACCTTGTCTCTGACGCCCCCTGTTGGACTTCTCTTGCAAGTATCTCTGTGTTGTGCACTTTTAGGTCAAAACATCCCACTCTACGTACTGTATAATTAATACTGATTATCCCGTTAACATGTTGATTTGCCTTTTTTATTACTGTACGTATTTGTAGTTATCGGTATGTGTGTGTACAGTTCTAATCATTTGTATATATTTCTTTTTGTTTATTACAGAAAGCCACACCCCCTCATATGCATACAAGTCAACCCAGTCATTATTAAACTTCCTCCTATATAAACTTCTGGATCCCGCTGCGATCTTTCTGACCAAAGACTTAGGCCAGACTCCCGTAGGTCAGCAGACATTCCACGTATAATATGTCAAAATCTAAAACTACTCCCTAATTTATTTATTTTACCAGGTAGGTCGGATGAGAACCAATTCTCATTTTCAACGACAACCTGGGTGTGGCACCTGCAATTCCCTGTGTCTCCCATCCAAGTACTAACCAGGCCCGGCCCTGCTGAGCTTCTGAGATCTGCCGGGATCAGACTTTGACAAGACGGTATGGCCACTAAAAAACACTTTTTATTTTTTCTACCCATCTGCTGGGTTAGGGCAGATGGGTTATTGGGTCATTTTAACCCAGATGCTTGAGAAGTTTCAAATCTAACATAATGATACTTTTTTTTAGACATTTTCCTGCCTTTTTCTGGTCTACATTCTGGGTCAAATCATCTCAAAGAACTCAGCAAATCGGGTCAAAGACTCTTCAACTGTCAACAGCGGCCATTACTCACCTCCTCTTCAGAGAAACAACTGTGAGCCCCTTCAGTGTGTCCTGAGTGTGAACACCGTCACAGGGAGGCATCCAGGAGGTATGTGGAACAGATGCCCTCCCGTCAGAAGGCTCCTTTCCATGTGGAGGAGCAGCGGCTCTACACTGAGCTCCACCCTAGTGAGCCTCCAGCCACTCTGCACAGGGAACTCATTTCGTCCACCACATTGTCTTTTCGGTCATGACCATAGCTTGGTTCTGTTTTCTAAATTTTACCGCATGTATGTTTCATAGTACAGCATTAAACTTGACACGAGGAAGAGACAAGCCGCCGTAGCAACTTACAGTTCAGATCCATGGAGAGGTGACCCCATTCAAAGCAATAATATTTTTACACCCGCAACAGAATGAATGCACGTTATTTAAGTTTAATGCCATACTGTGGAACATTCAAAGCAAAGCAATAACATGTCCTAATAATTCCTCACCAGAAAAGTTACACCTTTAAGTGAACCTTAAAACTATAAATCTTAATTGATCAATACAAGACCAATCACTTTGAAATATGAATCATAAAACCATATTCCAACTGTAAAATAAAAACAGCAGCTGATTTTACACAAAGTTTTGTTTATTTTCAAGTAGAAAGTTACAGCGGCCGCAGATATTTACACTCATGTACAGTTAAACGGGCACAAAGCTACGTCTATGGAGACTTAAACAGCAAAACTCCAACAGAGGAAACACAGGTCATCCTTATGAACTACGACTGCTTATATTTACAGAGCAGACAACTCAAACTGCAGCTCCCAACAGATAAATAACAACATATTTAAACAATAAAAAACTCAAAGTGATTATTTAACAGTGCTCTGTCAGTGTCGGCTCCAGGACCTGCACAGGAAACACAAAACAACACAGTTAAAATACTAAAATTGATATTACAAACTTCAACTTAGAATAAAAAGTGGTACAGTAGGCAAAATGTGTACTCAAGAGAAAAAGTACAGTAGTAGTAGTCCAATAAATGAAAAAATAAGTACGAGTAGCTGTCTGGGCACAACATTTGTTTATATTTTGATTTTAATTTTTACTTTTTTAACTTTTGAGCTTTAAGTCATGTGATAATGTGGTTTCCTCTTCAAAAACAGACCTGGAGTTGTGTTTGTTTCATTCACACGTTTGAGTGACTCTTTATTATTAGTCTGTCTACATCTCCCAAGCTCAAAAAGCTCTGTTCCACCTTATGATGTCATGTAGTGGTAGTCTTAAAGTTTAAAGGTGGAACTTGAGAGAAGAACTCAGCCTAAATGTGCAGGATTTGTGAGTTAAACGATGGGAGAATGAAACAAAACACGACTCCAGGTCTGTTTGTGATGAGGAAACGACATTAAAACACAGATAATAAATGGTTTAATATGGGCCCTTTAAGTTATAAAATGTGAAAGGCCGAGATTAAGCTGTCTACAGTGCGGTAAATTCACATAATCGTGTACGGACTTCACGTGTGAGCGCTCTCAGATGTCCGTTTTAAAGGTGCACTGTGTAACTTTTCGGTTCGGGGTCCGTCGCCTGTTTGTTTCTATCATTGCAGATCAGGACACGGCTCCAGATCCACTCGTCTTTGTAAAGTTTTATCAAAATTAAAGTATTTCGCCGGGTTTGGTGAATTCTCAAACTGACTTTTGGCGCCCTCTTGTGTCTGTTTAAGAGACGGCAGCTTTGACTTTGATTAGAAGCGCTTGGAAGTGTAAATGCAGAGGCTGTTATTACGGAAGTGGAGCATAACTGAGCCTTTATTTAACCGTTTTAGGATATTAAGAGTAAATAAAAGTAATATATAACTGAGATTTTATGTTTTAGTACCTATTTTTCTATTTTATTTGACTTGTAGATGCACATTTATACAATTATGTCTTATTTGATACCGGTCTCTTGCTCTTTCTTGCTGCTTTTTTTCAGATTTTATTATTACCATTTGTATTTTTCTCTTTGTTATTATATTATATTGTGATGTGTGAGCTACTGTGTCCAAATAATTTCCGTTGTGGGTCAGTAAAGTTTGTCTGATCTAAAATAAGTTAAAAGTCTTACCACTTGTGTCCTGATCACACGATCGTCGCTGGACCGATGACTGGACCTGCATTCTGCCAAGAGAAAAAACACACAATACTTAGATTATTTTCAGTATTATTGCATTTTTATACTGTAAAAGGTGCATCGTGTAACATTTCTGAAAGTTGCTTGACTCTGCGTAGATGTTCTTGTTTTTCCTGGAGTATTTTAGAGAATGGCGTTTAATTTAACAACCTTTAACGACAGGTCAGATCTGCAAATCGGCCCATTCACGGTAAGAATACATGTTGTTGTTTTTTTTTATTGGTTAAGATCAATTTTATATTCATAATCAGACATAAAAATCAAATAACATTTACATTTTTTCCCCCAAAGTCCCCAAAAATCCCCCAAAATCTCCAGTCCCGAGCTCATGGCGACGTGTTTAACTCTTTACTCCTATGAGAGATAAAGGTAAGAGGCTCTTATAAAGTTGTGAGCGCGATCAGCTGTTTCCTGTCTACAGTAAAACCACTCGCCCTGAGTCAAAACTGTCTTAAAAATGGATCTTAAAATTGAACTCCGGCACGTTTGAAGCTAAAGTTCGTTGCTAGAGGTGGTCGAATTCTGTCAGAAGCCAAAAAACGGCACAGATCAGTGTTTCGAGATCTCGCTGTGGCAGTGAGTCTGTCAAGGCAACAAACTAGTGTAGTGATGGGGGCAAGTTCTGAACTTCCCGTAAAATGGCAATCCACGAGTCTAACAAACAAAACGCTCTGCCTGGTTCACTCATTAGTGCCTGGAAACGTTATAAAACAACTTTATAAGCAGCTTTACACTTACCTCTGTTGATAGCCGCCAGAAGCAACAAGTGAGGATCGACTACTGACTGTGAAGAAGAAGAGAAACTGAATGTTGTTGAAAGAAAATGGTTCGGGAATGTGTTGTTTACCGTTTTCCAAAAAATATAATTCACTTGTAAATAAATGGGATTAGAAACAACATTGACAATCGAGTCTTTCAGTTTCTCCTCTTCTTCAGCGTCAGTAGTCGATCCACACTTGTAGCTTCTGGCGGCTGCCAACAAAGGTTAAGGCTGCTTATAAAGTTGTTTTTGGTGTTTTACGTGGAAGTTCAGAACTTGCCCCCATCACTACACTAGTTTGTTGCCTTGACAGACTCACTGCCACAGTGAGATCTCCACTGAGGAAACACTGATCTGTGGCGTTTTTTGGCTTCTGACAGAATTCCACCACCTCTAGCAACGGACTTTAGCTTCAAATGTGCCGGAGTTCCCCTTTAAAATAAAGTAATTCACAGGCAAAACTGTCAGTATGTTGGTGCATGTTGGTACAAATAGGTGTTGAAAACTGAGCAATATTTTCTTATAAAATGTTCTCACTTTCTTAAAAATATTCCAAAAGTAAATCACAAAAATATAAAACGCTGAATCTTGAGTCATGTTCGTGTTTCTCACTGACGTCCGTGCAGCGTCACAGTGGGCGGTACCTGAACATGTGGAGGTTGAGGGGCCCCAGGAGGCTGCAGGACGAGGGGCCCACGGCAGCGGAGGGGTCCGAGGTCACAGATCTCTTGAAGGGGTTGGAGTGGTCGAACACGGACACGGCGATGGAAGCTCTGGTCCGGGCTCCTACACAAGACACAGAGACATTCACTGAAGCTGCACCGTGTAACTCTTCCGCAAAATGCTTTTCTCCACGGAGATGTCACGGCTTTGTCTGGAATGCTCCACAGTACGGCATTAAACCTTTCTATCTCCATGGAGACCAAACCACACTAAGTTACAGGTCAATTACAGGTGGCTCTAAAACCACCTGTAATTGAATAAACGTAAAGTAGAGCTGTTTAATGTCGCACTGCGGAACAATGCAGGCAGAGCAGTTACGTATCCATAGAAACAGGTGACGGACGCCCAACCAAAAAGTTACATAGTGCAGCTTTAAGTATGGAGAAAAGGACAGGAAAGGAGTTTAACTGAACTAACACAAGTGCAGCATCATGACGTCTTCTCCAAGTCTGTAGTCGACTAAAGAAATTAAACTGAATAAAGAGTTTTTTTATCATAATTGTGGCATCGGAATCGGTTTTGAACATCGGGTCTGTTCCTTAGTATCGAAACTGAGTTTTAAATGTTTGTGTACAGTAGTGACAGCACTTCTGTGTGTGTGTGTGTGTGTGTAATAGTGTGTGTGTGTGTAATAGTGTGTGTGTGTGTGTGTAATAGTGTGTGTGTGTGTGTAATAGTGTGCGTTACCTCTGCCCTTCATGATGTAGTTTGTGTGTATTGTCTGTATTGTGTGTGTGTGTATAGTGTGTGTGTGTGTGTGTGTGTATGTGTGTGTGTGTGTGTGTGTGTGTAATAGTGTGTGTGTGTATGTTAATTTACTCTTAGAATTAGTGTTTTATGCTTTATTTTAGATCACTTAAATCTTATATTATTGTTTAGAATAAGTGATTTTATCTTATTTTGAGATTTATGAAGGCCTAGATATGTTTTCTTGATAAGTAAATTTCACTTCCTGCACTGTCAGATCATTTCACGTGTTTCTAGAGCATTTTAACTTAAAACAAGTGTATTTTTCTCGTTTTAAGGAGGGCATTTGTGCAGTGCACCTTTAGTTCAACTGTATTTATTATTTTTCTCTGATCTTAAATGTGTTTTTCCTCTTCCTCAGGGATTTGCTGGGGGACAATCCCACGGAGAAGTTGGACATAAAGATGCAGCCCGATGGGAGTGGACAGCTCTACGTCACAAAGTTCTCTGTGGGGAGTCCTGAGGATATTAACGGGGTCAGACGCTTCTTTATGGATCTATTGTTGAGCGCTGCTTTCTTACACTGTCTATTTAACAAATTCTAATCAAACCATCATTAAATCGTTGGCCATCGTCAGTATATTAGAGCTGTAACACTAATCTGCTGCAATTATGTAATAGCATAATGTCTGCAAACGAAATATTATCCATTGTATGAGGGTCTGACTCAGGGCGCAGTACCATCGCAGGCCAGGAGAGGGCGCACTGTGTCCAGTAAAGAGCAGTGCCTCAGCCATTTGGAAAGAAATAACAACTCTGAACTGAAATAGTGCATTATATTTTCTGTTAAATTAGGAGATAACTTTGTTTGATATGACACACCTAGTTTAACTCTATTTTTCCAAACTGTCCACTCATGTTGTTTGGTTTCCCTCACATGTTCTTGTTATGTTTGTATTTTTTGCCACATTGTTCGCTGTATTTTTCTCATCTGTCTGTAAACTGTGCCGTTGTCTTGCAGGTATTTGAGCTGGGCCACATGAACAGAGCCACGGCCTGCACCAACCTGAACGAACACAGCTCTCGTTCCCACGCTCTCCTCATCATCACCGTGTCCGGGTACAACTCCACCACTGCCACTCACACGCAAGGTACAGATACGAAACTACGGGTTATATGGGATTTATTATTATGATTTTCTTTATTTTTACTCACTACTTTTACTTAATACTACTGATGCATCACTCTCATTGCTCTTTTCTAACCAAGTTCCACCAGATCTAAACCAGGTCTTAAAAAGTATTAAACTGTTCTAGGTCTAAACTAAAGGGCTAAACCAGGACTAAAACGGATTACACGCGCACAATATAGTAGTTCTAAACATTTTCAGCTGTACTCCAGGTCTATAGGTATGAATGATGACAGTTTTGATGTAAAATATTCACACACGGAGCCACTTTGAAGCCTGTAGAGGTTCCTGAAGTAAATTCCCCACACGTTTTCCCATTAACTAAGAGGCTCTGTATGTAACTATGTATTTCCAGTGTGTAAAAAAAAAGATCTTTTAGAGCAGGGGTGGGCAATTATTTTTTCCATGGGACCACATGAGGAACAGAAAATATTGTGGAAGGCCTAGTATGAAGAATACCCCTATGAACTAACATCAAGGACCATGTTGTCCACCCTTCTGTGGGCTCACCACCTGCAGAGGGGTTCATAGGGGGTCAGGTGCTATGAGTATTGGGCAGCAAGCTGCCCCCGCGACCCAGCCGGATTAAGCGGGAGAAGATGGATGGATGGATGGATGGATGGCCTAGTATGAATTGTATTTCTTTATAAAAAGCAGTAAATAACATTGTTTTGACACGCTGGTCAGACCGGGACGAGTTTATGTTATGACTAAGCAATGAAAAAGTGAGGCTGCCTTAAAAAAAAAAAAAAAATTACCCTTTAAACGCCGGCGGCAGGTGTATATTTGATTAACCGGCGGTTCCAAAGAAACGCTGCGTCTAAAACAAATCAAGGAGAAAGACGTGACCACTGACGCTGCATGTTTTTCTTCTTCGCCGGTTTTATTTTGGTTTGTTTTTACGTAGCCCATCGTGTTTTCTTTCTTTGGCTCCGGTGCAGTGAAGAAAAATAAACAATATGACTTAAAATTTAAACTTTCAGTGGTAAAATAACAGAGGAAAACTCGGGAGAATATTACTTCAGTTTGGCAACTCGGAGGAAGCAGCAATGCCGCGGTAGCTGCTGTGGTGTAAGAGGGAAATTGTGGCAAAGGGGCGAGAAAAGGCCGGGGATGAGGTGGCAGGAATCGTGCCGACAAGGTAAAGGCAAAGCAGTCACCAGACCATCGTGTAACAGTGACGCCAACTCCGAGGTGTGCCGTAAAAACTGTAAATTATAGTCATACGCCGCAATGTCACTGGTGATTCCCGTGGTTTATAAAGGGTTAAAAAACACCTCTAAAATAGAAGTAATGCAGCTTTAGTCCAGAAATGGGCTTAAACAGGCCTGTTAGAGTCAAACAAAGGGCTGTACAGGTCTGTTATAGGGTATATACAGTATATACTCACCCTGAGCAAGGGTCTTTGGAAAAATTTATGGGAAATTTGTCACTGTTGAGCTCCATTTTATCAGTAGAGGAATTAAAAACTAAATCATCCTATATAGACTAATAATAAAGGTTTACTCAAACATGTGTGAATTAAACAAAACACAACTTGTCTGTTTTTGAGGAGATACAAACATTACAACATGGCTTAAAGCTCACGAGAATCCATTTTGTGTAATATACTGTAGATTTACACACTTCAACGTTCATATTTATGCAATTTTATGGGATTTTAAATTGTCTTGACGTCACCCTTGCGTCTCTGTCTCTCATAGGTAAGCTGAACCTGGTGGACTTGGCGGGCTCGGAGCGCATCAGTAAATCGGGCGCAGAGGGAAGCCGTCTCCGGGAGGCTCAGTGCATCAACAAGTCTCTGTCGGCGCTCGGAGACGTGATCAACGCCCTGCGGAGCAAACACGCCCACGTTCCCTTCAGGAACTCTCGCCTCACGTACCTGCTGCAGGACTCTCTGAGCGGGGACAGCAAGACGCTCATGATGGTCCAGGTCAGTGTGGACGATGTTAGGGTTGCTAGGGTTGGGCGGTAATATGGTAATACGTTCTATTAATATGGTAATAGAACTCAGCCTAAATATGCAGGATCTGTGTGTTAAAAATGTGTGAATGAAACAAAACACAACTCCAGACGTGTTTGTGATGAGGAAACATTATAACAGATGAGAAAATATAGGAACATGAGCCCTTTAAGAAAACTACTGATGAGACTAGATCAACTGTATCATTCAATAGACAAAACAATTATTTTTGGGGTCAGTATTTACCGAGAGTTTCTTTTTCTTAGTGGGGAACCGAGTTATTTTTTTAAATACAACACATTTATTCATCCCTCTACAGCTCAAATCTTATGTTTCATTTATTCCATTAATGTAAATAGAATTGTTTTTTGCTTTAGTGTTACTACTGTGTCATCTATATTTTCATTTGCATTTTACCGTACTTTTTTATTGTGACAAGCCTACGTCCTTTTGTTTTCTGACCGATTACACAATTAAATGCCAGTTACAGGAAAGTGTGAGTGTTATGCAATGAAACGTGATTTAGATTAAGATGTTTTTTTAGACAATTTACAAATAATACCTACATATTCATAAGAAAATTGAATAGTAAAGTAGTAAATGGGTCTACATGTGGCAAGTTTGAAAGGTGACTCCTGCCCCCTTCTGGCCAAACCCTCTTACTGCAGCATCTGGTCTGCAATATTGTCCAATCCGTTTTATTTAAATAGATAACGCTTATCATAAGACAGTCATGTGAAGTGCGGCAAAACAAAACAAGTGTCATCTTCTCTCCTTTTGTAATTCAATATCTTTTGTGTTTCTTTCATGTTTCAGGTTTCCCCTTTGTCATCGAACATGAGCGAGTCCGTCTGTTCGCTGAAGTTCGCTCAGAGAGTTCGGACGGTTGAACTTGGCTCCGGCTCCTCGTCGTCATCGCGGAAACTCGAAAACTCCTCCACCTCGTCCTCGCCCACCCACGACAGTGTAGAGGTAACGGGCGACACTACGGGATCGGCTGTCAAACGCTGGACACAGGTTTCACGTTCTAGTCGAGTTTTAATTTGAGTTATTTCATGAAACGGGGGCAATGTGCAGTTTATATTAGCCTTAACAGGAGAGATGCATTGGACTGAATGACTTTTTGGATTCTTTACCATACAAAAATGTGTTTGCGCTCTCTCTCACCCAGATTAAATTACGTGTGGTTGTATTTTCACTTTCATGCTACGTCCTGGTTCAGTCCTCACAAACATACCAAGTTATTTGTTTCATTCACACATGTTTGAGTAATCCTTTATTAGTCTGTCAAAGCTCAAAATCCTCTGTTCCACCTCTCTACAGCTACATTTACCTTTTGGTTTAGTAAGGATCGGCAAGTCCAGGGCTGAAATTATCCAAATGATTCTAGTGAAGCTGTGTGGAGTTTGAGTGTTTTGTTTGCGAAAAGAACTGTGCAGGTTTTGCGTGTTAAACGTGTGCGAATGAAACAAAACAGAACTCCAGGTCTCTTTGCGACAAGGAAACAACATTATAACGTAATATGGCTCCTGATTATTCATAAAACACACATATTATTATATTTTATAGCGTAACAAAACTCTAAATCTCCCCCGTCTGCCCCTCTGTCAGCTGGACTCTCCCCCTCCACCCCGGTCCCCTGCCCATCTCCAGAGCCAGCAGCGCCGGCTCCACCCTCTCCACCCTCTCCACCGCCTCCAGGACCACCTCTGGGTCCCGCAGGAGGTCCCAGTCCCAGCTGTCTGCAGGTAAGGCACACGCACCCGGGGCATTGTGGGAAACGTAGGAGAGCGGAGATGTGTCTGAAATCACTCCCTGGCTTTGTTTGGTTTACATGATTTACTTTAATGTTGTTTCTTTGAACTCCAACGAGGTTTTTAGTGTAACAGTAACTGACAAGTGAAGGGATTATCCTGGATTATCGTGAAGTACATATGACAGATTAAACGACTCATTTTAAGAGTTAAAATAAGGACAAATTCACTCATCAGTTTCTTGAAACGGGTGCGTTGGCGAAAGGGAGCATCCCGCACATCGTCTTACCTGCGAAATGTGAGATTTATTAGGACATTCTTACGTTTTATGCCTGATTTTTCTCTATTAAAACATAATTAACAATTATATTTTAAGGTAAATTGTGTACATTTTCTTGTGGAGGGTCCGTCAAACGTTTTTCGAGATGTTATTGCCTTGTCTGGAACATTTCACAGTATCGTACTAAACCTTTCTGAGAAGAAACCAGACCAAGTTACGGGTCAGATCTGCGGAGGCGACCCCGTTCACAGTCGCAATGCCTTTTACATTTTTTCTAGGTGTTTTTGAGCCACAAAACCACCTGTAATTGAATAAATATACTGTAATTAGAGCGGTTTGGTTTGGTTTGGTCAAGTTAATTTCGAACATCAAAAATATATAAAAACATACATGTACGTGTACATGTGTACAATAGATATCAGAACAATTGTTCGAAAAGGAGTGGGTAGAAGTGCAACCTTATGTACACCCACCCCATTTCACTTTGCATAGTACATATAACAATTTACAACATGGCCATATCAGTCCTTCACATATTAAAAGAAAATCAAAATCACAATTTAAGGAAAACACAGCACTATTTCCAAAATGAAAGAAAACAAAAATCAAATCCACTCCTCAGCGTTATACACTGTAAAAACAGTGTGCTTATAAGGTTTAATGTCATACTGTGGAACATTCCAGGCAGACCAATGACGTAGCCAACAAAAAATGTATAGTGCCCCTTTTAAGAATGTCTAGTTTTTTGTCGTTTTTAACTTTTAATGAACCTTATAAATTTACTTCCTGGTTAAACACGGGCAGCAGATATGAAATACATAAACAGTCGGTAATTTCATAACTGTCACTTCGCAATAATAATGTTAACAAGGACCAAAACTTGTTTAAATAAATGTTTTTGTTTTATTTGGACAACTAAATGTACAAGACTAAAGTTGTGATTTATTTAAAAGGAATGTAAAGGTAAAAAGAGGGAGAGAGAGCAGAGGAAAGAGGAGAGGAAAGAGAGGAGAGAGCAGAGGAAAGAGGAGAGGGGAGGGAGAGAGCAAAGCAGAGAGGGAGAGGGAGGAGAGAGCAGAGGAGACTGAGAGGGGAGGATAGAGTAGAGGGGAGGAGAGGGAGGGGAGAGAGAGCAGAAGGAGGTACCATCTTTAGAGGTGTGTATATAAGTGTTATGACCCAGCTCTGCTAGGGACAGGGGACGGAACAAAAAACCAAGATGTTAAAGGTGTGATTTATTTAAAAGGAATGTAAAGGTAAAAAGAGGGAGAGAGAAATATTTACAAGGATTAACAAAAAGAAGCTCTAAACAGAGTAATCAAAAACTAAGTAAACTGCTAAACGGTGATTACCATGGGATATCCAAATGTCCTCTCCCCATTATGATCTCCAGAAGAAAGCAAATAAGTTTAGTACAGACTATAAAGCTGTTTTAAAACCTCCAGAGAATCAGTGCAGTGACTTGTTGGGCACATGAATATTGAACATTTTGCACAAATGAACCAATGTCACATTTTAGCTGCAAAACTTTTCTCAAATCCTCATTGAAATGAAGGGGATTTCACCAGTGCCACCACACTGGGCAGGCCCGAATAAGGTGAAAAGGAGAAAGACACTTCGGTGTAATCAGCTGCTCAGTGATAGGCCCTTTCTCTCTGCAGTCCTCTGGTGAGCCTGTTGGTTAACGGCCCCACGTTAAGCGAAAAATGACACTTAGTCATTTTAGAACATTAGTATCTCCTTAAAAACAACCATATTTGTGTTTTGTTTGATTGTTTGTGACCCTACATTATTGGATCTTCTACATATCCAAAGCTCAAAATGCTCTGTTCCACCTTGTGATGTAATTAATTGTGGTTGTTTTCAAATTAAAAGTAGGCCTATACAATAAAACACAATAACAATCATCCATATATACAGTCTATAAAAGTGCTACCGGGACAATAAGTAAAATTAAGTAGGAGTAAGTAATGAATATAATGTTTCCTCCTTCCTGTCCAGTGTGCTGTGCAGAGGGTGCCCTCCAAAATGAACCTGATCTGTCAGACACACAGCTCTGTAACCGTACACACTGTGGTCCAGTGGGGTATTCCACAGTCCAGAACAACAGAGGGACACCTGCACCCACGCCTGGGTCCAGCGCATTTAAGAGCACAAATCAGCTCACCTCTTGTAGTTCCAGCTAAGTCAGTCCTTTATGGTCAGATTGTGTTCAAATAAAGTTCAGATTAAAGATTAAAGTGATGCTGAGTTCAGCTGTGTCAAAATCACACTAAACGCCTGTAGTTGGACCCCTGTGCATTTGAGGGCTGAGGCTGGAAAACCTTGCAGTGAAGTGCAGTGAATTCCGTTCACAGTTAAAAAGTTTCATCTCTGGACACTAAAACATTCTCGGGAAACAATGGACCAGTCGATGCTGTTGCCCATAGACTTTGCATGTAGATTCTATGGCCCTGACCCCCTGTGGTCTGAACGCAGCATAACTGAGCTTCACACAGAGCAGTGTCTACAGTTAGCTTCCGTACCCCAGGGACTGTTGATGATATCAGGTGCAAAGTATCAATATTTGTATTTGTATTAGGAAGTAGGTTGGATTGGGTGGATTTGTCTATAGCTAGAGCCAAGCTGCCTGAAACGCTGCCAGTTTCTCCCGGTGAGAGCAATGAGTTCAATTATTCGTTTAGCCACAAGTTGAACAAGGAGCAGAATCATTTTGCGCAGGTTAAATCCTTGTAGTTTGTCTTCTGATTGTTTTCTGAGTTTTGATGATTGTTTTACATTGTCAACATACCACTTGTACTCTTTTTGTTTCTTGTCAGATGTGTTTGGAGCCAGCAGGTCTCTGCTGCTGCTTCCATCTCGAATAAAGAACTGCTTTTTTTGCCCCTTTTCTTCCCTTTTTTTTGACGTGTGAAACAGTTTGTCTTGGCACATTACATGATGAGGAACTACATCTACCTCAATGACAAACTTTCCAGAGGGGTCAAATTCTTGTTGAGAACTTCCACAAATCGAGGAGGTCTGATGCATTTGTCTGCTGTGTTTTTGTGCTTATACTCAAAATGTTTTTTAATAGCTTTCCTTACATTTTCATCGTATTTTTCTCTTTCATCGCTGTCAACTGGAACACCACATATTTCTCCATGTGGTTTGTCTTTTATTCCAAAATGTATTGTGCCATTGCTCTGTTTGTTCATACAAGCAGCTCCAAAGCGGATAACTTCATCCACAAACTTTCTCATTTTTGTTTCGTCTGTCGTCTTTGTAAATTCTTTGAATTCATGACAGGGCTCAATTAAGTTTGATGGACCAGATTCTGCTACACTGAGAATGTGTCCCTCAGTGTAAGAGACCGAGGCAGCGTGCTGATCAAACGGATGGGGTTTGCATAGTACTTGGGCTTCTATTATCTCATCACTTGCATTACCAATGCCTTCGGTTGGTCCAACTATTCCTGCCATTTGATTCCAGTCTTTATCTAAACGTTTAAGGTGATGTCCTGGTTGAAGAGAATTTCAGCAGACTCGGGGTCGACTCCTTGTTGTTAGTTCCAGTTTTTTTTGGAGAAGGGAGAAGAATCTGAGGAAAACAAAAGAAAAGGGAATTAAAGACAGACAGTCACTGCTGACGCTGTAATCTGGACATGGAAGGAAAACCATTTCACCACAGACATAAACTGTGGGCATTAAAACCACTGAATATTGTTTCAGCCCAAGACAGAGCTTCTCAAAGTGTGGGGTGCGCCCATTTAAGGGGATGCAGAGTCGACCGGGGGGTGGGGGGGCATTATGTGATGACAAAAGACAAAAATCAGCGCCAACTTGGGGTTAAAGTGGATAGGACAGGTTAGACTTATTTAACTTAAACAAACAAAGATCATTACATTGAAGACTTGGCTAAAAATATTAAGATTTTTTCCCTGATTTTTTTTAGGGTTGAAATTTGACTTCCTGGTTGGAAATTGTGATTTGTGATATCACACTGGGGAATTCCATAACTGTTCAAAACACCTTTTTTATTAACTTAAATATATTTGAAATCTTGTTTAAAATATCAGTAAAATGTGTTTCTTTATTTCTGTAAAGAGCTTTTGGACAGAATTCTCCCAGTGTGGAGCTCTCTAACAGAAAGCTGCACTTCCTCAATTCAGTTTTTGTGGATGGATGATGCAGGCCCAACTCCGAGCACTTTAGAGTCCTTTTGTTTTTCCCAGTGAGTGAGTGCGATAGTGGTGTCGCCTATTGTTACACTGTAAAAATGACAACTTGAATTTGTTCAGTTTACTAAGAGTTTTGCATCCACAAACAATAAAATTACCAGTTGCATCTTACACTGTCTCAAGTGAGTCATTTCAACTCACATTTGGACGTTTCTGATAAAAAGTTGACCTAAATTAAGATTTTGAGTTGGCATAATATACAAATCACAGTAGACGCTTATTTAGGACCAGGTTAACTAATCTGCGCATGCTCACTTGAAATCTCGTAGCAATCTGCTGCAACAGGGTCGCATGAGGAGTCTCTCAGGGGTTTTCCTTTTGCAGTGAACGAGAGTTTTATTTTGACTTTTGCACAAAAGTCTGTGATGTTTGTTCAGAAGAGAAATTTAACAGTACAGTTATTTTGTACAGTACAGTTATTTTAAAGGCTTAGTTTTTTTTTAACTGTGTGCTACTGTTGAAAAAAGGTACAAATTTGCTTTGTCAGCTGTGTATTAATACTCAAAGTGAAAATTAAAAAAGTTGAAAATGAGTTGAATTAAAGACATGTTAAGTTGTTTGCCCATATTTCAGATGGATGATGCTGAAGTATATTTATAATCTTTTATACTTTTGTTAATTGTATGCTGAAAGACTTTGCAGGTGCAGGTGTGTATGCGCGTGTATATGTGCGTCTGTCTTTTTTTTTTTCTACTATTTTATAATTCTACTCTGGAAAAATCAAGGGTTTATTTTCCTATCATATTTGTACCATAAGTAATGTGTTTATGCTAATGTGCAAAATCTATGGCTGGATCACGACAGAACACCTTTTCAGTTTTTAATTTTTGATTTCCCACATGTATTTGATGCACTCTGATTATTTTTTGCAGTGAACGAGAGTTTTATTTTGACTTGCACAAAAGTCTGTGATGTTTGTTCAGAAACATGGTGATGTTCGGAAGAGAAATTTAACAGTACAGTTTTGTACCGTACAGTTATTTTAAAGGTTAGTTTTTGCTACTGTTGAAAAAAAGGTACAAATTTGCTTTGTCAGCTGTGTATTAATACTCAGTGAAAATTTAAAAAAGTTGAAAATGAGTTGAATTTAAAGACATGTTAAGGTGTTTGCCCATATTTCAGATGGATGATGCTGAAGTATATTTTTATATGCTTTTATACATTTGTTAATTGTATGCTGAAAGACTTTTTTTTCCCTTTGGCCTTTAAATAACTTATGCTGGCAAACATTTTGGTGTTCAGTTCAAAAGCTGTACCAATGTAGTTGAAAGTAAAAAATAAAAAAATATTTATTGTGGGTGTAGTAATTTCAACTAAATATAGTTTTCACAGGGGATAATACGAACTACAAATAAGTTGATAAAATAGAAACAAACTTAAAATGCTTAGTTGGCATAACTTCAAAAGCTTAGTTGACCCAACTTAATAATAGCAGTACTTCAAAACTTAAAAGTTTAAGTTGATATGTACAACTTAAAAACTCTGTGCAGTAAGTTGCCTTGAAAATTTGAGTTGAACTTACTTTTTCTTTTTTACAGTGTACGAGCCTTGGCCCGTTTGTGTTGTATTCTTCTGCTCCCGTGTTCTCTTTTGCTTTGCTCCTTTTTGTTGTATGTAAATCCCGTCCGCGAGCCCATGAGCCCTTGATTTACTGCAGCAGGTACTGCTGGACTCTGGCTCGGCTGTAACGGTCTCAGTCCCGGGGGCCCTGACGAGGCGTGAAAGGTCCTGGCTCCACTACACGCGTCAGCGACCACAGCGCGCTCCACCTGCAGCTCCAGCAGGACATACGCACGGCACTGGTTCTGTGTTTCTCAATGGGAAAGCAGATTAAACTCGACTGGGCGTGTTTAGCGACTTGGTTCGGGTCTACAGTGAAACTAACCAGCTGAACAGATTGTGTTTACCGTATTTACAGGCTGACCACGGCAAACTGGAGGGTTTCCAAACTAAATTTCAAAGCACTAATTAAAAGTCTTTCTGGACCTGGGCTCTTTCACACGATACAGAACTGTCCCAGGAGCACGTTGTGCTGATGCTAAATGCACAAATGCAATATGCAATAGATTCAGGCGCCTACGTCACAGAGAAAGTCAAAAAATAGGATGGATCCTATTTTCTGAAATTACGAAGGACGTGCTGCTCCATACACGCGCCTAGCGCGAGCAGTGGAGCCTCATCCACTAGTTTTTACGCTTGCGTAGGGCGAATTATGCGTGCAGTTGAACTATCTGTCTGCCACGCGCGGCTCCTTCTCCTCCAAAGTAGATTTGTATTGGCTCAGGGTTCAGGATGCATATAGGCAAATAGTAGTAATAGCAACTTCTTCCTGACCAAACAAAATCAACTTTGGCACTGAGCAGGTTTGTATATGGTGTGCCAAGTGTAACACACTTAATATCGTGGACGAAATGCCTTTCGTGCCATGAAATGGATAAAATGGTCACGAAATCGTAAATCATCATGATGCCTTTTGTCCACGAAATGCGCAAATCAGTTGCCATTGTGTCCACGAAATGATAAAGGGAGCACGTCATTTTGTGGACAAAATACAAAACAGGTTATTCATTACGTGTACTAAATTTACTGCTGACTTTTCCTTTTGTGGACATAAGGCTGGATTCACTACTTATTTTCATGGACGAAATGAATGTATATTTGACAAAAGTAATGTTGTCCACGAAATGAATGACATTTATGCTTATTTGCCACTAAATGCATAACGTTTTCTTTTCGTGGGCCTGCAGATACCTTTCGTCCACAAAATGCATTTTGTGATTCAGGAAATGCATTTCGTGATTTAGGACATGGGTTTTGTGGACCAATGCATTTTGTAAATCACGAAATGCATTTCATGACTCACAACATGCATTTTGTCCACGAAATGCATTTCGTAATTCACAAAAAGCATTTCGTGATTTACTGAAATGCATTTCGTCCACAAAACCATTTTGTCAATCACGAAATCCATTTTGTCAATCACAAAATGCATTTCGTGATTTACAAAATGGATTTCGTCCACAAAAACCATTTCGTCAATCACGAAATCCATTTTGTCAATCACGAAATCCATTTTATGACTCACAACATGCATTTCGTCCATGAAATGCATTTCGTAATTCACAAAAAGCATTTCGTGATTTACTAAATGCATTTAATCCACAAAAACCATTTCGTCAATCACAAAATGCATTTTGTGGACGAAAGTCATCTGCAGACTCACAAAATGCATTTTGTGATTTACAAAATGCATTTCGTGACTCACAACATGCATTTCGTCCACGAAATGCATTTCGTAATTCACAAAAAGCATTTCGTGATTTACGAAATGCATTTCATCCACAAAAACCATTTCGTCAATCACGAAATGCATTTCGTGACTCACAACATGCATTTCGTAATTCACAAAAAGCATTTCGTGATTTACGAAATGCATTTCGTCCACAAAAACCATTTCGTCAATCACGAAATCCATTTTGTCAATCACAAAATGCATTTCGTGATTCAGGAAATGCATTTAAATTTCGGACATGGGTTTTGTGGACGAAATCCATTTTGTCAATCACAAAATGCATTTCGTGATTGACGAAATGCATTTCGTGATTGACGAAATGGTTTTTGTGGACGAAATGCATTTCGTAAATCACGAAATGCTTTTTGTGAATTACGAAATGCATTTCGTGGACGAAATGCATGTTGTGAGTCACGAAATGCATTTCGTGATTTACAAAATGCATTTCGTCCACAAAACCCATGTCCTAAATCACGAAATGCATTTCCTGAATCACAAAATGCATTTTGTGGACGAAAGGTATCTGCAGGCCCACGAAAAGAAAACATTATGCATTTAGTGGCACATAAGCATAAATGTCATTCATTTCGTGGACAACATTACTTTTGTCAAATATAAATTCATTTCGTCCACGAAAATAAGTAGTGAATCCAGCCTTATGTCCACAAAAGGAAAAGTCAGCAGTAAATTTAGTACACGTAATGAATAACCTGTTTTGTATTTTGTCCACGAAATGACGTGCTCCCTTTATCATTTCGTGGACACAATGGCAACTGATTTGCGCATTTCGTGGACAAAAGGCATCGTGATGATTTACGATTTCGTGACCATTTTATCCATTTCGTGGCACGAAAGGCATTTCGTCCACGAAATTAAGTGTGTTACACTTGGCGCCCCATAGAGGCCAGCCTCACCTCGGCTCTAACACTGTTTAATGTCACATTAATTCACTAAACGTGCTCCTTCCTGACGATAAGAAGACAAAACTCTTGAAAAAAGTCCACATAGAAGATATTTGATCACTTTAAATGGAGAAACAGTGAGGGAACAGTGAGGGAACAGTGAGGGAGCGCGCTGAATGAACGCGCCCTGCTGAGTCCGCGCTGCCCATAGACCTGTGGCCTCACCTCCTATTTCCCTGCTTTACAACTGCAAGTACAAGGACGTTTTGCTAAAAGCGAGAGAACAAAGCCGTGGTGGTGGACATTGCAATGCCGAGCGATGACAATGTCAGGAAAAAGGAACACGAGAAACTAGAGAAATACCAGGGGCTCAAGGAAGAGCTGGAGAGGGCCTGGAAGGTGAAAGCATCGGTGGTGCCTGTGGTGATCGGAGCACTCGGGGCCGTGACCCCAAACTGGATGAGTGGTTTATTGCGCCGGTTTGTGCCTTCACGCTTGAATATCGCGCCGGTTTGCTTTATAAAGTGGGTGCTCAGTACACACACACACACACACACACACACATTTGCGACCAAGTTATGGCCCTAAATCATCAGCTGTACAAATAGTAGGATATATACTAATATTTGTCTTCACTCACCGTCAAAAGGTCCCGTGATACTTGTCCTTTTGGGACACATCCACTCACAAAAACGTGAGGGATGATTTATCCCATGGCTTTTCCTCTGGTCTTTAGCCCTATTCGCACGGGATTAGTATAACCTGGGGACGTCTGCTAATTTGAATTATTACTTTACAAATTACAGACAATCAATTCAATCAAATTAAGATCTCCGAGGTCCTCCGCAATTATTACAAATCACCAAAGCTCCACAGGTAATACTAATCCCGTGTGAATAGGGCTTGAGTATCGGAGGAGCTGCTCACAGGACTGTCCGGCTCATAGCAGTGAGGTGAGCTCATATAAAATGGGTGAGGAAGCTCCACCCACAGAGAGAGAAAACGTCTACCTGTGAGGCCAATATGAATATTTATTATTTTATCTTTTTTATTTAACCTTTATTTAACCAGGAAAAAGTCTCATTTAGATTAAAAATCTCTTTTTCAAGAGCGTCCTGGAAAAGAGGTCTCAAAATTACAGTTTGAAAGCAGATAAAAACATACATACAATACATTTCAGCTTTAAACTTTACCTGTGCATCTTTATTCACATACTTTAGGTTACACCAAGACAAACACACCCCATCAAACCAAGTGCACAAATGTGGCCTGTTAAACCTGTTTTCTTAGCAGATGCTTATTTTAATTGCCGGTGAGTCGTCATTATTCTGTCCAGCTTGAAGAGTATAATCATTTTTACTACTGAAGAATGTAATCATTTTCACTACTGATTATAAATTCATTGTGTGTCTTTAATATACGCCCTGTAATGAAGAATGTAATCATTTCTACCAGTCATTATAAAATTCATATTGTGCCTATGAAACAAAGGCGTACAAAGCAGGCCCACAGCTGGCCCGGGGCTTATCATTATGGCAGGGTCCATGTTTCTTTCTGTCCAGGCTCCTTGTGGGAAAACTCATGTCTTCAAGGTCATGGAGTCACGTGAGGTCTGGCTGTGAGGAGACGACAGGAACACCAAATTTGGAAAGGAGATGGAGCCAGCTGGACACGGGGAAATGTTTAGTCATAGGTTCATGAATATTTATAATGCTTGTCTTTAAATGCTGGGCTGAAGGGGTGTGTGTGCGTTCTGAAGTTGTGCCTAACGCATGTAGATTGTGTGCTGTTTAGCGACCCTTCAGACCCAGAGTTCTGCTTAGAATTGTACTGTCAGGGATTAAACTTTGTTAATTTGAATCCATTGAATCTTGGTCGTCTCTCCTCGATACTGAACACGCATGAAAGAAAAGCATAGGGCGCAGGTTTCTTCCTTCAAGGTCCACTAAGATTGGTAACATAACAATGAGAGATGTGTCAGTAGAATTTCACTAGCAGGGACCAAACCAACAATACATGTGCGGCGAAAAGAGTTTATTATATGGAGATGAGGCAGGTGGGCTGGGCTGAGACTCGGGGTTCAGTCTTCACATGGCCCATCAGGACGGGACCCCTCGTAGGCGTCTTATGTCTAGAAGATGAACAGATCGGGGTTGGGAGGGTGGGGTTGAGTTATTCAGGACAAACTGGTTTGCTGAGATAGGCTGCTACTAATAGGCTTCTGGGAAATTGAGGTGTGGTAGAAGCTTAGACTGTATAAAACAGTGGACTAAGCGAGTGTGTGACTCATCTCGTTCAGCGCTGCTCAAATGAGGCTTGTGATACAAAAGCGAATCTGGAGCCAGGCTCTATGCTACGAATAGGATTGTTTTGACGGACAAAATAGTGAAAAAAACAATCAGGATCATATAGAGCGGGTTAATAAGAACATTTTAAGACCAAAATAACAAGACCACAGCAACAGTTACGGAGAGAGGAGCCACATGATCCCAAAGTCAATGGGAGCCAGGGTCAGAAGGAGCCGGAAGAGCCTCCTGGAGCACTTCCTGTTTGGCACACGGCAGCTAACGGGTTAGCTATGTCCACTCATATATACGGTCTATGAACATTTGTAAACCCTGTATTTTTCAAGAGAAAGGAAAACAAAACCAAACAAAGCAGTATCGGTTTAAAGCCATGTGGGATGTGGGAATGTGGGACATTCAAGGCAAAGCAATGCATCTCTCCTCTCCACAAAGTTACTGGGGCCTGTCTCGTGGGCACATGGTGGAGGAACTACTACTACTACTACACTACACTACTACTACTACTACTACTACTCCTACTACTACTAGTACTACTCCTACTACAACTACTACTACTAGTACTACTACTACTACTACACTACACTACTACTACTACTACTACTACTACTACTACTACTCCTACTACTACTAGTACTACTACTACTCCTACAACTACTACTACACTACACTACTACTACTCTACTACTACTACACTACACTACTACTATTACACTACTACTACTACTACTACTACTACTACTACTATTACACTACTACTACTACTACTACTACACTACTACTACTACTACTACTACTACTACTACTACTATTACACTACTACTACTACTACTAATACACAACTACGACTACTACTACTACTACTACTACTACTACTACTACTACTACTACTACTACTCCTACTACTACTACTACTACTACTACTCCTACAACTACTACTACTACTACTACTACTACTACTACTACTACTCCTACTCCTACTCCTACTCCTACTCCTACTCCTACTCCTACTACTACTACTACTACTACTACTACTACACTACACTACACTACACTACTACTACTACTACTACTACTACTACTACACTACACTACTACTCCTACTACTACTACTCCTACTACTACTACCTACTATTACTACACTACACTACTCCTACTATTACTCCTACTACTACTGCTCCTCCTACTATTACTACTACTCCTATTATTACTACTACACTACACTATTATTACTATTATTACTATTATTATTACTATTATTATTACTACTCCTACTACTACTACTACTACACTACACTATTATTACTACTATTACTACACTACACTACTACTATTACTATTACTATTACTATTATTACTACACTACACTACTACTACTACTACTACTACTACTACCAGGGACGTGCACAGGAATTTTGAGGGGCAGTTGCTGTGACATGAAGAAACGGCCCTTGGTTTAAGCATCGGACACATTGACGCCGAACCTTCGCGTCACAAACGGTTCCCGCTACATAAACGTGCTATAAAATCCCTATTTTGTTCTGTTTCTTTCTGTTCAGTTCTGTCTCATTTTGAGTTGGAGCTTAGCCAGCTGACTTTGTTTTTTCCTTGAGACACTTTCTTATCCTGTAATTCTTTGTACATTTATTTTATTTAATTTTTGTAGAAGTTGTGCGTTAGTCTAGGCTTCACTTTTTTATAGGCCTAGTGTTTATTCCTCATCAAGAAGGCCTTTTTTTTTCATTTGGCCTATGTAATTAACGTTTAAGTTTTATTTATTTATTTATTTTTTCAAATGGACTTTTTCAATATAGGCCTACAGCAGGGGTGTCAAACTCATTTTCACCGAGGGCCACATCAGCATAATGGCTGTCTTCAAAGGGCCACATGTAACAGTAACTGAACACAGCCTTGCGTCCAACTGATTTTTATTACAGTTTTTATTAAAATAATTTGTCTGCATACATGCATAAAACCTGCATACACTAAATAACTGTAACTGCAGCTACATATAAATATGTAGTCAACAAAAAACAACAACATAACAGCTGACTCAGCGAACAACTATATTGGTCAAGCTTTAGGTTTTTGAAGAGGAGATGCTGCCTGTCACTGAACACACCAAGTGGATCCCTACCCTCAGTCTCTCCCATTCATTGATCATGTTCTGAAAACAACAAACAAAACACAATGCAAGCATAATCATTAAATTGCACACAGAGTTTAACTATTCTTGTTCTTGGTTCAATTACATGTTATTATATTTTAACAGATTTTTTTTTAATGCTTACCTGTGTGTTTTCTGTCCAGATGCCTGACACCGTTTTCCTGTTACTAGTGTGTCAATGTCTGGTTTGAGGTCCTGTGCTGAGGCAATCCGTAAAACAGCATGGAGGTTGTCATCAGTAAGGCGTGATCTGTGCTGGTTTTTGTTCAGATTCATTATGGAAAACATCTGTTCACATAGATAGGTGCTCCCAAACATGGACAAAACACGGGCAGCATGATGTCGAAGCTGTGGCATCGAATCAGGGGGCAGCAGACGGTAAAAGTCCTGGACTGCAGCATCCTGGAGCTTCTGATTCAGGTGGGCGAGATGCTCGGTTATGTCACACAACACAGCAAAGTCACACAGCCACTTTGGATCTGACAGTTCAGACAAGGGTTTTCCTTTACTCTGCATAAAAAGAGCAATGTCTTCCCTGAGCTCAAAAAAACGCTTGAAGACTTTGCTCCTACTCAGCCACCGCACTTCTGTATGGTATGGCACATCCTCGTGGTCCGAGGCCCTCTCCTGCAAAAACAGCTGGAACTGACGATGATTCAAGCCTCGCGCCCGAATGAAGTTTACTACTTTCATGACTGTGGTCACTATCCATCCCCAGCACTTTCCCACACAAAGCTTCTTGATGGATAATGCAATGATAAGCTATCAGAGGCGTGTGACAGTTCATTTTTTGCATTTTCCCCTTCATTAGTCCGACCAAGCCCACTTTTGCTCCACACATTGCCGGTGCACCGTCTGTAGTTAAACCGACCAACTTTTCCCAGGGCAATGCAGTTTTGCTTACAGATTTCTCCACCGCCTCAAAAATGTCCTTCCCGTTGTGGTCCCATGCGTTGCTGCTACATCCAACAGCTCCTCGGTGACTGAGAGATCCGACTTTACGCCTCTAATAAAAATTGATAACTGCGCTGTATCCGTGTTGTCTGTGCTTTCATCAACAGCTAATGAGAAAGCCGTGTAGCTGCGTGTCTCCTCGGCCAGTTGTTTTTCAAGATTGTCTGATAGTTCCTTAACTTGCACTGCGATGGTGTTTCTTGATAAACTAACATTTTTAAATGTCTGTAACTCGTCGGGACACACCTGTTCACAGACCTTTAGCATGCACTGCTTCAAAAACGCTTCCTCTGAAAAAGACTTGGAAGAATGGGCGATTTCTTCAGCCACAATAAAGCTAGCTTTCACTGCTGCATTGTTTTTGGTTGTGGATTTTGTGAACACACTTTGCTGCAACTTTCTGGAAGGCTAGCTTTGGCGTACTTGGCTCCGTGTTTAGAGTCAAAATGCCGCCGCAGATTGTATTCTTTGATAACCGACACTGCCTCGTAACACAAAAGGCATACCGTTTTTTCTACTTGAAGCACAAACAAGTATTCGGCTTCCCACCTTTCATGAAACAGTCTTCCATCTGCATCAACTTTTCTCTTCCTTGACATTTTGGGATCATTATTTATTTCTCAGGTTCACTCATTAGCATTGATGTGAAAACACTCCCGCGTAGTGGCAGTGAACCGTCATTGCGGGTGTCATAGTCGACAGGCATCATGGGAAATGCAGTTTTTGGTCAAAGCACGCTGTTGACCTATTTATTTTTAGATATTCGGATCTTTTAAGCTCTCGCGGGCCACATAAAATGACTTGGCGGGCCACATGTGGCCCGCGGGCCTTGAGTGTGACACATGTGGTCTAATATATCAACTAGTTCCAAGCCTGAGAGACCTAAACAATGTTTCTATTGTCACAAAATTGGTCATCTTATTGCAGATTGTGAAGCTCTTAAACAAAAACGCCCAGAGTCAAAGCCAAGGGGTGTTAGTTTAATTAAAACTGTTCATGCACGTGGTGTTAAGCCTCTCAGTTCACCTGTTAAATCTCCTGATGAGTGTTTTAAACCATTCATCTTTGAGGCTTTTGTTTCAGTGCCGGGAGAAGATGGGCGACTTGTTAAAGTCCTACGTGACACTGGTGGATCACAGTCATTTATCCTCTCCGGGGTGCTACCTTTCAGTTCTAAAACAGATTGTTGCTCTAGTACTGTGGTGAAAGGTATTAGTTTAACTTATCTTCCTGTTCCACTCCATAAGGTACAGATGGACTCTAAATTGGTTAGTGGGATTTTTCCTGTGGCTGTTCTTGACAAATTTCCAGTTGAGGGCATAGATTTCATCATGGGAAATGATATTGCGGGTGGCAAAGTTTATCCGTCTCCTGAAGTGGTCAGCCAACCTATTCCTGGTTCAGAACAAGATGAGTTAGCCAAGCAACATCCTGAAATGTTCTCTGTGAGCGTTCTAACTCGCGCACAAGCTAAGAAGTTGGCCCAGGAGAACGATGTTGGTTTGTGTGATTCTGTGCTTGCTCCTGTTTTTGCTGAGGACAACATGACTTCTAGTCATGTTGAGAATGAAGTCAAAGTTAGACGTGACATCGGGGAGTTTAAGCCAGGTTCTCTTGTATCTCCACCATTGACCTGTGAAGCGCTTATTGCAGCTCAAAAATCTGATTTAACTTTAATGAAATGTTTTTCTGCCTTAGAGAATCCTGAGAGGAGCTCTCAGTTCTTCCTTGACAGGGGAGTGCTGATGCGCAAGTGGGTCCCAAGGGCAGGTAACCACACTGAGACTGACTGGCGTGCAACGTTCCAGATTGTGGTTCCCCAAAGTTATAGACAGCATGTACTATCACTGGCTCATGAGCATCTGTGGTCAGGCCATCTTGGTATTACTAAAACTTATGATCGTGTCCTACAGCATTTCTTTTGGCCAGGATTAAAGGCTGATGTAGTTAACTTTTGTAAAACTTGCAGCACCTGCCAGACTGTAGGCAAGCCAAATCAAGTGGCCCCTCCTGCTCCTTTAAATCCGGTACCTGCTGTTGGTGAGCCAACATATATTGTAGATTGTGTTGGTCCTCTTCCAAAAACAAAGGCAGGCCACCAATTTCTGTTAACAATAATGTGTATCACTTCTAGGTTTCCAGAGGCAATTCCACTACGCAAGATTACAGCTCCATCTGTTACTAAAGCGCTAACCAAATTTTTCACTACTTTTGGTCTTCCTAGGGTCGTACAGACGGACCAAGGAACAAACTTCCTGTCAAAAACTTTCAAAGACATGCTACAGTCCTTTGGTGTGACACACTCTGTGTCAAGTGCCTATCACCCAGAGTCTCAAGGTGCATTAGAGAGGTGGCATCAAACTTTAAAGTCAATGCTGAGTAAATTCTGTTTTGAGACCGGCAAAGACTGGGATGAGGGTGTTCCTTTCATGCTGTTCGCAATTTGAGATGCCACCCAAGAATCACTAGGTTTCAGTCCCGCGGAACTAGTATTTGGTCACAAGTTGCGTGGCCCTTTGAAAATGCTTAAAGAGCAATTGTTGTCTGCTTCTAACACTACGGGAAGTGTTTCAGATTTTGTTTTGAAGTGTCAAGAGCGGCTGTCCCGTGCTTCTGTCTTGGCCAATGAAGCGCTCTCCTCTTCACAGGCCAGTATGAAAAGACGCTTTGATAAAAAAGCTGTAGCCCGTCATTTCAACCCTGGTGATAAAGTTTTAGTTTTGTTACCAACCTTTGGCTCTGCTCGTTTTTCTGGCCCTTATGTTGTGGAGAAAAAAGTTTCTGACACAAATTACCTAATTCTTACACCTGAGAGAAGGAGAAAGACTAGACTTTGCCATGTGAACATGCTTAAGCCTTTCTTTGATAGGGAGGAAGAGAAGACTGTTCAGTCCATGTTGGCTGCCCCTTGTGTGTTTCCAGAAGTGCCCAAGGAGGAGGATTTTGAGGAGCCCTGTGTTGCCCAGCAGTGTGGTCGCTTATCAAACTCTGAGTTTATGTCCAGTTTAGGCGCCAATCTGGCATACCTCAGTGCGGACCAGTTTAGTGACATCCAGGCTCTGTTACAAACCTATCCATCCTTGTTTGGTGATACACCATCCTGCACAAGTGTTCTGGAACACGACATAGACGTAGGTTCTGCTACGCCTATTAAACAGCATCCTTACCGTTGTCCTTTGACAAAACGTGAGACCATGAGAAAAGAGGTCAAGTATCTTTTAGATAATGGTCTAGCAAAGCAAAGTCACAGTCCTTGGAGTTCTCCTTGTCTCCTAGCTCTCAAGTCAGATGGTACTCCTCGTTTTTGTACCATCCATCCATCTTCTCCCGCTTAATCCAGCTGGGTCGCGGGGGCAGCTTGCTGCCCAATACTCATAGCACCTGACCCCCCTATGAACCCCTCTGCAGGTGGTGAGCCCACAGGAGGGCTCGTTTTTGTACCGATTTCAGAAAAGTAAATTGTGTTACAGTTCCAGATTCATTTCCATTACCACGTATGGAAGACTGCATTGATAATATTGGCCCTGCAGTATTCATTACCAAGTTAGACCTGTTGAAAGGCTACTGGCAGGTACCTTTAACACCTAGAGCATCGGAGATCTCTGCCTTTGTTACACCTGACCATTTCCTGCAGTATACTGTAATGGCTTTTGGCATGAGAAACGCGCCCGCCACATTCCAGCGCCTAATGCACTTAGTGTTGAACAATGTTCCTAGTTGTAACGTATACTTGGATGATATTATTGTTTACTCAAATTCTTGGTCTGAACATATATCTCTGCTGAAAACGGTTTTTGAGCGCCTTTGTCAAGCAAATTTAACACTCAACCTTGCAAAATGTGATTTTGGTAAGGCGACTGTTACCTATCTTGGTAAAGTAGTTGGCCACGGACAAGTTCGGCCTGTTAATGCTAAGGTCGAAGCCGTTCTTTCATATCCCACACCTACCACTCGTCGAGAGTTGCGTCGATTCTTAGGTCTAGCTGGGTACTACCGGTGTTTTTGCAAAAACTTCTCGGTAGTGGTTGCACCCCTTACAGCCCTCTGTAGTCCCTCAGTCCCTTACATTTGGACTACAGAATGTCAAAGTGCTTTTCAGGCAGCCAAGTCTCTGCTATGCAGTGCTCCAGTTCTTTCTGCACCGGATTACAGAAAACCTTTCAGTTTGGAAGTGGACGCTAGCGCTACTGGTGCCGGTGCAGTGCTCGTTCAAGAAGATGAGGCTGGTGTTCCACATCCAGTTTCATACTTCTCAACAAAATTCAAGAAGCACCAGCTAAGCTATTCCACAATTGAGAAGGAGACTCTGGCTATGCTCCTGGCCCTACAGCATTTTAATGTTTATGTTGGCTCAACTAATGTCCCAGTTGATGTGTCCACAGACCACAACCCTCTAGTGTTGCTTTCCCAAATGTACAACCAGAACCAGCGGCTGATGCGGTGGGCGCTGCTGGCTCAGGAGTACAACATCACCATCCGGCACAAGAGGGGAAAAGAAAATGTTGTGGCTGATGCCCTATCGCGAGACTGAGGACTACCATCACCGCTTGATCGCAAGTGGTGATGGGCACCGTTATCCTTTTGAAGGCCAACAATTGATGTTAATGCTGATTTTGAGTTCATTGTCCTTTTTAACTGAATATTTTTTTGGGGGGCGGTATCTTTTCTATTTTATGGAGGGGAGTGTTATGGGCTAGGCCATGTTTTGTGTGCATCTTCCTTGCCTCCTCCTCTTCCAGCTCCCGCCCAGAATCAGGAGCACCTGCCCAGCTGGTAATTAGCTGGAGTATATAAGACCGGGGCTGGCGCCTGACGAGAGGCCGTGGTCCTCGCTGGAGCATTTGTTTTCATCTTAGTTCATTATATATATATTTTTTTGTTTGTCGGAATCTTCTTTTTTGTAAATAAATATTTTTGTTAACACGCTAACGTTCTCACCCATTTTTATTTTCTTTCTGCTTCCTAACCTGTGACCCGATAACATCTCTTCGTGACAGTTTTCACCCCTAGACTTAAGACGTCACGTAACAACCGGTAAATCGAGAGCCCTCTTCACTACAACGGTCCGATACAGCGACTGCATCACTGCCGACGCTGCACCGATCCGCCTGTCAATCTCACGCTCCATCCTCCCCTCACTCGTGAACAAGACCCCGAGATACTTGAACTCCTCCACTTGAGGCAGAGACTCCCCACCCACCCGGAGAGGGCAATCCACCTTTTTCCGGTCGAGAACCATGGCCTCGGATTTGGAACAGCTGATTCTCATCCCAGCCGCTTCACACTCGGCTGCAAACCGCCCCAGTGCACGCTGCAGGTCCTGGTTCGATGGAGCCAACAGGACAACATCATCCGCAAAAGCAGCAATGAAATCCTGTGGCTCCCAAACCGGACCCCTCCAGCCCCTGGCTGCGCCTAGAAATTCCCAACCGCCACGCGATGTTGTAGAGACGTGTCAGCCAAGACAGCCCCACAACACCCAGAGACTTAAGGTACTCAGGACGGATCTCAGGGTGGGGCCCCGGTACCGCCTTTCCAGGCGACATCACTGACCTCGTTTTTAATGTCAACATAGGGGTTTCTGAACCGCCCTTCGTCTGACCCGTCTCCCCGGACCTGTTTGCCTTGGGTGACCCTACCAGGGGCATAAAGCCCCCGACAACATAGCTCCTGGGATCATTCGGGTACTCAAACCCCTCCACCACTTAAGGTGGCGGTTCGAGGAGGGGTTGCTCGACCCTATTCCAGTCAAACTCCTCAAAGAAGCTCTCCACCTAATAATAGGTTCCATCCAGAACATAATAAATATGTTGTTAGAAAATGGCTATGTTCCTCTGTCCATTAATTATGCTGTAATTAAACCGCTTCTGAAAAAAACTATCCTAAATCCTGAAGAACTACCCAACTACAGACCTATTTCGAATCTTCTATTTCTCTCAAAGATTCTGGAACGAGTTGTGGTGAAACAGCTTTGTCACCATCTGCAGGACAATAATTTATTTGAAAAATTTCAGTCTGGTTTCAGAGCTCACCACAGCACAGAAACTGCTCTGCTTAAAGTGACAAATGATTTGCTACTAGATGCTGATATTGGGCTGGCTTCAGTCCTGGTCCTACTGGACCTCAGTGCAGCGTTTGACACCATTGATGACAACATTCTACTGCAGAGGTTAGAATGTGACATAGGTGTCAGAGGGACCGCCCTCAAATGGTTTAAATCCTATCTATCAGAGAGGTACCAGTTTGTTAGTGTAAACTAGTGCACCTCTCCCTGCTCTAAAGTAGCTTGCGGTGTTCCACAAGGATCTGTGCTTGGTCCAATCCTGTTTACTCTGTATATGTTTCCATTAGGTAACATTATCAAAAAACATGGCATTAATTTCCACTGCTATGCTGATGACACTCAGCTGTACTTATCAATGAAACCAAATCAGACCAATCAAATCGATAAGCTCAGTGCCTGTGTGATGGACATCAAAACCTGGATGACCCTGAATTACCTGCTCTTAAACCCTGAAAAACAGGTCATTGTTGTCGGTCCTAAAGTCAGAGAGATTCTCTGTCCGACCAGATAATCTCACTTGACAATGTGAGTATAGCCTCTAGCTCTACTGTAAAAAACCTTGGAGTCGTATTTGACCAAAATCTCTCATTCACAGCTCATATAAACCAAGCTTGTAAAACTGCATATTTTCACCTGCGAAACATAACTAAAATCAGAAATATTTTGCCTAAAAATGATGCTGAAAAACTTATCCATGCATTTGTTACATCCAGACTAGATTACTGTAATTCTCTGCTCACCGTCTGCGCTAAAGGTACTTTAAGAAGCTTCCAGTTGGTCCAAAATGCAGCGGCCAGAGTCCTAACAGGAACTAAAAGACATGATCACATCAGTCCTGTGTTAAAATAACTTCACTGGCTTCCTGTCGAGTTTAGAATTTAATTCAAAGTTCTCCTCCGGACATACAAAACCTTAAACAATATGTCCCCATCATATCTTCAGGATGCCATTATCCTGTATCAGCCAAATAGAGCACTTCGCTCTCAGAATGCAGGATTATTAGTGGTTCCTAGAGTGTCTAAAAGTGGGGGGGGAGCCTTCAGTTACCAAGCTCCTGTGTTATGGAATCAACTCCCTGTTGATGTTAAACAGGCACCCACAGTCTCTTTATTTAAGACCAGGCTTAAAACCTTCCTCTTCGGAATAGCTTATGACCAGGTTACTTAGTTGATGTCACTAAGATAAGCTGCTGCAGGAGATAACAAGCTGGGGGAAGTGTGGCAACCTGAGCACTATCCTCTGTTTCCTCCTATTTTCTCATCAGCATCACTTACTATGTTCTCATCTGTAGCTCGTTCATTGCTATTCACATGTTGTCCCCTGTCCCACTCCCCCTGTGGAGTGTAACTCTTTCAGACGCCTGATGGCAGCTGGACCCCTCTCCTCCTCCTCGCCCGGCTTCCTCCTCCTCGCCCGGCTCCTCCTCCTCGCCCGGCCTCCTCCTCCTCGCCCGGCCTCCTCCTCCTCGCCCGGCCTCCTCCTCCTCGCCCGGCCTCCTCCTCCTCGCCCGGCTCCTCCTCCTCGCCCGGCCTCCTCCTCCTCGCCCGGCCTCCTCCTCCTCGCCCGGCCTCCTCCTCCTCGCCTGGCCTCCTCCTCCTCACCCAGCCTCCTCCTCCTCGCCCGGCCTCCTCCTCTTGCTCGGCCTCCCTCCTCCTCCCGGCTCCTTCCCCACCTGGGTAGCTGTGGCCATACTAGTGGAGCAGCCAAAGTGTGATTTTGACTAGAATCATTCATTTGGTGATACAAGCATGAAATTTGGTGTGAATGTGCTATGTAGGTCATGTTTTAAGAAAAAAGTGCTAGCCATCAAGAATTCCAAGATGGCGGCCATTATTTCCAAGATGGCCGCCAGTTAATGGAAAAACAATGTTAAACCATAAAAGCGCTCAATGTTTCACATCTTGGTGCAAAATTATTGATATATTTGCCTTCTTTGGTGCATCTCTGGTGAATAAGGTAGATTTCCTGCACAAATAAATACTATTTATACCCTTACAGCATCAAGAAGCGTTAATAAACAGTCATAAATACCATTGCTTTCTGCCTATAAGTCCTCAGTTGATAAATAGAGTAGAAGATTAATAAATGTTAGTAAAAATGATAAATGAATAAAGTATAATAATAATAAATAGTAGATAAATAATTCATTGTTGCCCCTTAAAAGGACTGCTAATGCCGGGTGGTAAAAAGGATGAGCTCTTTTTATCTAAAAAATACCCCAACGGCTTGCGAACCACAAAGCCTCTGGCAGTCAAGTCATCCAAAATACCTGAGACTAAAGTACTTAAGGAAGACTCTCAACTGTTTCTCGCCTGTTTATCTCCTGTCAAACAAGAGGATGTGACCTACAAGAATTTTTCAGACATGAGAACCAGCCTTACCCTCCTTCACTCAGCAAGAAAGGTAACCTACGCGCATGTACTAAGGCTGATTTGGTGGATGTTCTCCAGGTGAAAGTGAGACTACCTGAGTCAAAGCCAGACTCGGATGTCTCATTGTGGATGGTTCATCACTGGTAAATGCAGTTGTACCAAAGACATCAAAGACATTTGAAGAATATGCCACGAAGGACATCCTCCCCAAAATAGAAATGTACAGTAGAAAACACAAGAGAACAGACATCATCTTTGATGTATATCATAAGTCAAGTCTGAAGTCAGAAGCTAGATCAAAAAGAGGAAAAGCTATCAGGAGGAGAGTTACTGAAAAGAGTAAAACGCCTACAAACTGGAAGAGTTTCCTCCGCAACAGTGCTAACAAGACAGAGCTCTTCCACTTACTTGCTGATGCAGTAGCTAAAATGACTACGGAAAATGTAGTCATTGTGACGAAGGAAGAAGATGCCCTTACGAGTGCCAGTTACACCAACATGAGCCTAGAGGAATTGGCTCCCTGTACACATGAGGAGGCTGACACGTATATTCTTACATGCCTGGCATGCAGCTACGGAAGGCTACAAATCTGTTATGATCGACGCAAACGACACAGACGTCATTGTGATTGCCATATCACAGATGCCTTCTCTCAAAGCAATCGGCCTGGAGCAAATGTGGATTAGATTTGGAAAAGGTGAGCACACTAGATGGATTCCTATTCATGACCTGGTGTCCATCTTAGGATCAGAGAAGACCAACGGGATGCTATTCTTCCATGCCTTTACTGGGTGTGACGTTGTGTCAGGTTTCAATGGCAAAGGGAAAAAGACAGCATGGCAGACATGGGATGTCTTCAATGATGCCTCTGCCACCTTTGCAAAACTTAGCCGCAGGCCATCTGAGATTGAGGAGTCTGATCTACATGTTCTGGAGAAATATGTGGTTCTTATGTATGACCGGTCGAGTACAACATCTTCTGTAGACGAGGCAAGGCTTGATCTCTTTGCGCGAAAGCAGAGGTCATATGACATGATTCCACCAACAAAAAGTGTACTGAAGGAACATGCCAAACGAGCAGCCTACCAAGCAGGTCATATTTGGGGGCAGTGTGTTAATCGTCAGCCAGAACCTCAGTGTCCTTCCAAGTGGGGATGGTCAAAAAACGGTGATGACTGGGAAGTTGTATGGACAATGCTGGAACCCATTTCCAAGAGCTGCCGTGAACTGACAAAGTGTGGATGCAAGACAGAGTGTGGTGGAAGGTGCAAGTGTGTAAAGAATGGACTATTCTGTACTCTACTCTGTAGTTGCCCTTGCCAGAATTCCTAGGAAAAAAAACTGATGAGCAATGAATGGACTTTTGGCCAGAGTAGGTTGAGTATTGTTTGAAATATGGACTCTTAGACATTGGGATATGTAGCAAATGACGTCATTTGGCTTAGGTTAAGGATTCACTTGGGACTAAAAGGGGGAGATGTACATACAGCGTGAGTCAGCTGAAGACCTGTGAATATATCAGAAGTTTTATCTGCCTTTTTAGTTTTGCTTGAACTCAGGTGCACTTAAAGTAAGTCTTTTGTGAATACTTGCTCAGCAGGATGTGTCTTCAGTCGAATACAGTCCTACTGAGTTTTGTACAATGTGGTTTTGATGAGTTTATTAAAAATAATAAAAAACAGACTGCAGCAGATGAACCAATCAGAGTTCTACAATGAGAAGCAGCTTTTTGCATTTCAAACTACAGCACAGCACAGTCCTCCATGGGATCAGGAAAGTTTCTGGGACGAATGAAAGACAAAGAATTAGACTTAGATTAGACTAGTACGGCCTTGTTTTGCTCAGTCGCACCAAAAGCTTCTGATTATGTCTTTTAAATAAGTTTTGTCCCACAGAAAACTCAAAAAACCTGTGCACATGAAGAGAGAATCAGCAGTGACAAAAACACTCTTTAAAGACGCACTCTGGAACTTTTCTAATGGAGCATCCACCAACAGCTTGTCATTTTTCTCTCTAGAATGTTTCACAGTGTGGCATTAAACATAGAAAAGCAGATGGCGTCACTCGGCCAAGTTACAGGTCAGATCTGTGGAGAGGCTCACAGTAAGAACGCGTTTGACCAGTAAAACATCTGTGATTTGACAGCTGCAAAATGGAAAGGTTTAATATAATAGTGTGGACTAAATGACATCGCCGTGGATACAATTAAGTGGTGGGTCATTACCTGAAAAGTTACACAGTGCATCTTTAAATTTGCACTTGTTTTAATCAGGTTTCGGATCATTATTAAAATCAAAATTCTACAAATATAACTTTTCCCTGTAGCGGTTTTGTTCTCAGCCTTGGTTTAAATTCACTACTTCACGGTTCGTCTCCACGGGATGTTATTGCGTTGCCAGGAATGTCCCACAGTATGGCATTAAAATGTGCGCTACATAAGCAGATGACAACACCGGATAAAGTTACGGGTCAGATCTGTGGAGAGACGAGCCCCATCACAATATAATAAAAACACGTGGAATTAAACTAATGCCATATTGTGCAGAAGATGATGTTTCCCTATCAGAAAAGTTACACAGTGCAGCTTTAAGCCTCACTACTTATTTTAAATCAAAACTACACTAGTATATAGGCGTTTATAAAGGTTAAACTCAAACTAGTGCAGCAAAATTAGCCTCGAATTGGTTTAAAACTCTTCAAGAACATGCACATTTTTTCCAAAAAGTCTATGAAGGGGGAAAAAACTTCCTTCTGAAACCATGAGGTGGCGCTGTAGAGCTCAGTCAGTCGGTTCACTTCCATCTGATAACATACAAAGCAGAGTATAGACTAAATATACTAAACTACAAGTGAATTCGGGGCTAGTTTAAGGTTAAAAACGCAATTTCAAGTTCAGGAATCTTCCTTAAAACACCGCCGCGCCTCAGCAGTCCGCTTCCTTCTTGATGAAATTAAAATTAAAGCATCAAAACACATAAATACAACGCTTATATTATAATAAATGGATCCCCCACTTTTCAGGTTAGGACATTATCTAGTTTAAAGTGCAACTGTACAATTCAAAATAAAGAGAATACTGTGATCGGAAAGCGTATACTGAAAGACGATTCACACATGGAAATAAGTCAGTCCGTTCAAGCTGTTCAATCTTCATCATTGCAATAAATGTTTTTAATAGTTTTCTTTGCTCATAAACGCCTCGTGTTATTCTGTTCAAGTCCTTGTGGTGCCTTTGTCTGCACCCGGCGGAGGGTCAGAAGAGGAGGTCCCGGAGACGCTTCAGGCGGTTAGTTTCAATCGTCCTGCAAAGAAACAAAACAAAATATGCATCAGTTTTGTGCAGTTTAAATCATGGAAGTATTGGAACTGTAGTCGTCTGTGAATTCATTTGTGTTTTAACAGGGATTTGATGAAAAATACTGAGCAAAATCCACTTTTTAGTTGTTTCCTCGTCTCATTTACCTTCACAAAGTTATATTTAGAGTGATTCATGCATGTTTCAGTATCTTCTTTATTCTTCTGTATTCAAAACGTCATTGCTTCAATCTATCTACATTTTCACCGCCCACTAGCAATTTCTGAACACATTTTTAAAAATGGGTTTGCTTTTCTCCATGGAGATGTTATTGCTTTGCCTGGAATGTTTCACAGTACGGCATTAAACCTTTCTATCTTCATGGAGACCAACTGGACCAAGTTACAAGTCAGATCTGTGGAGAGACGACCCCGTTCACAGTAAGAATATGTGTTTTTCCAGGTATTTTTGAGCTATAAAACCAGCTGTAATTGCATAAATGTAAAGTAGAGCTGTTTAATGTCACACTGTGGAACATTCCAGGCAGAGCAGTTACATATCCATAGAAACGAACAACCCTCAATCAAAAAGTTGCACTTTGTAACTTTTCTGAAAAGGTTTCCCCAACCCGTTTGTCTCAACAGAGATGTTAATGCTTTGGTTTAAATGTTCCACAGTGCGGCATTAAACTAATCTGTCTTACATTTATCCAACTACAGGTGGTTTTATCACCGTAGAGCGTATATATGAGTGGACTAAGTGAGTGTGGCGTCACCCACAGCGTTTAGTGCCGCTCAAATGAGGTTTAAGAAATGACCATATATGAGTGGACAGAGCTAAAGCGTTAGCCGCCGCGTGCCAAACAGGAAGTGCTCCAGGAGGCTCTTCTGGCTCCTTCTCTCCCTTTTTCCCATTGACTCACATTAGGATCTTGTCGCTCCTCTCTCTGCAACTCTTGCTGCTGCTGTGGCCTTGTCATTTTGGTCTCAAAATGTTCGTATGAACCCGCGACACAGGGTCCTGAATTTTTCATTTTGTTGTTTTGTTCCTAAATCAAGATATGAACATAAATAACGGACCAATCAGACGCCTTCACTCCCCGAAGTCCCTCCCCCGAGCGTTAGCAACAGGTTTGATTGACAGTTAGCGCGTTTCTCTGCTAAGTAAGTTCCCTTCCCTCTTTCCTGCCCCGATTGACTATTTTTTAAATAAAATGACAAAATATCTCAAACAATTACAATAGCTAATGTTACTAGACTCTTAACAAGCATAAAGTCAAGTGAATTTTGTTAAACTGCGACTCTCTTGTTGTTCACACGTAACACAACATATAACATAAATCAGTGACTTAAACTTACCACTGTTGAATTTTTATTCCGAATTAATTTATTTTTAATCAGATTTAAAGCTCTCATGTAAACGGGTCAACTGCCTGTTTTTCTAGTTATTCTGACTGTATAAAACCACCTGTAATTGAATAAATGTAAAGTACAGCTGTTTAATGTCACACTGTGGAACATTCCAGGCAGAGCAATGACATCTCCATAGTAACAAGCAGGTGACGGACCCCCAAACAAAAAGTTACACAAAAAGTTGCACCTTTAAAGTAAAATTTTAAACAATTTGCCTGAAAACATGGCGTAGCGTTTGGGAAAGTGAGGGTGAAATAAAAGCCGTTACTCGACAACAGTTCCATACATTTCCATCAGTGAGTTTTAGTTTTAGCAAACACAATGTTAGATTTCCCACAATCCTTTGCTCGTCAGCACAGGGCCAGCAGACACAGGGCAGCGGGGAAATAAACAAAAAGTGGAAAGTGAGTCACAGAAGTCATTCATTCAACATTCACTCCAAGTTTGTCCAGATAAAAGCAGTTTGGGGAGTGGTTCATCTCTGCTGTTCTGTTTCCTGCACAGATCCAGACGTTTAGTGACGCTTTTCGTATAATTAAACATAAAAAAATGAAGTTTACCAAGTCATTTACTAATCTATCTTTACTTACCCGCCGCTTTAAAGGTGTAAATTTACTGTTGGAGCGTCCGTCAAAAGCTTTTCTCTCTTTAGATGTTTTTGTTTTGTCTGAAATGTTCCACAGTACGGCATTAAACCTTTTCTATCTTCATGGAGACCAACGTAGACCGAGTTACAGGTCAGATCTGTGGAGAGGCGACCCCACTCACAGTCAGAATCCCTGTTTTTTAGATGTTTTTGACCTATAAAACCAGCTGTAATTGAATAAATATAAAGTAGAGCTGTTTAAAGCCACACTGTGGAACATTCCAGGCAGAGCAGGTGCAATATCCATAGACACAAGCAGGTGACGGACCCTGATCCAAAAAGTTGGATTGTGTAACTTTTCTGGAGACCTTAGATTAGACTCTGGTTTAGATCCTGATTCGGACTCTGGTTTAGACCCTGGCTTAGTCCCTGGTTTAGACCCTGGTTTAGTCCTTAGTTTAGACCTTAGTTTAGATCCTGGTTCTGACCGTGGTTTAGATTCTGGTTTAGATTCTGGTTCAAACCCTGGTTTAGATCCTGGTTTAGTTCTGATTTAGATTCTAGTTTAGACCTTATGTTAGACCCTAGTTTAGACCATGATTCAAACCTTAGTTTAGACTTTGGTTTAGATTCTTGTTACGGGCCTTAGCCCTTGGGTGTGTGTTTTTGATGTGCTCCTGTTGCCCTCTATTTGTGTGGTGAGTGCTAGGCATCTGGGCCGTGAGCCCTGGACCCGGATGCGCGGGAGAGCACCGCTGGATGGGGCTGGGATGCTGCTGCCACTGCTGCCGGATTGGCCGGACGCCTACCGCCCCCACCAATCCGCGGAGGCCACCTGTGGGGGCGGGACATAAAAGCCGCAGTTCGCTACCTGTTCGGGGCAGCTCAACTCACTTTGTTGCAGCGTGCCACTTTTGTTTTGCGTGTGACTCTGTTGTGTCTTTGTGGTAGAAAACTAGTTGAAATTCTAGTTGAGACACATTGTAAATTAGTACACCCTTAGTTGGACTTTTTGTTTTGGGTGTACTTAGCCAGGGTTTTTGATTTAGTAATTCTCTTTTATTTTAATCCATTTGTTTGTTTGTTTTTCCATTACCCTTCCTTGTTTTTTTGGGGTCAATTGTTCATTTCCTCACTGTAAATAAATTGCACCTTTTCTTAGTCAAACCTCAACATCTTCCTTTTTATTGTGCGTTCCCTTTCCCCTAGCAAGGGGACGTAACAAAATGGGGGCTCGTCCGGGATCAATGTAACTCATTTCCCGTGACTGAGACTAGTGCAGTTAATTTTCAGAGTAGGTAAGTGGAAATTTTTTTTTTTGTAAAGCAGGTAAGTGCAGCTGGCGGACAATGGCTTCGTTTAGCATTGATGAAATTTTGGAACAGCCCACGTTGGCTGGAATAGAGCAATGCAGAAAAGATGATTTGGTTCAAATTGCAGAGTGCCTCGAAATTCCTTATAACAAATCATGGAGAAAAGCAAACTTAAAATCCGTTGTCGTAGACTGGTTGGTGGAGAATGGCAGGTTGCGTATGCCGGATGCCCCGGAGGAGGTCGTAGTTGTGCCTGAGGAGCAGCCAGAGGCACAGGCTGCAGGTAAAAATGTGTGCCCAGATGTGACTACCATGAGGATTGCCTCCTCTCCCAAGCAGGAGGGTCTGTCGACTCCTCCGCGTGGGGAAGGCGAGGTTGCTGAGGCTGCTGTTCGGCTTGATCACCCGCTCACGCTCCCTCGGTATGACCCCCTTTCACCCCCTAGTTCCCCCGGCTCTAGGAAGGCCGCGGCTCGGCGAACAGTGCGCCTGGAGCGGCTGCGAATGGAGGCTGAGGAGAAGGAGAAGGAGCGCAAAGCCCAAATGGAGTTGCAATTACAAATCCGAAGGATTGAAGTTGAGGCTGAGACCGCTGTGAAATTAAAGCGTCTCGAGCTAGAGGCACAAGGCCGCCTCCCGGTCAGCCCCGGTTTTGCGCCAGATGCCCGTTCTTCCACCAGCCAGAGCTGCGCGATGGATATAAGTAAGTATATTTCTCTGTTTCCCACTTTTCGTGAAGCTGACATAGATTCCTACTTTTCGGCATTTGAGCGCATCGCTATGGCTTTACAGTGCCCGCGCGATGTGTGGTCCACTCTGCTGCAATGTAAAGTGCACGGCAAGGCTCAAGAGGTCGTTGCTGCCCTATCTTTTGAGGAAAGCATGCAATATGAGTCTGTTAAAATTGCCATAATGCGTGCATATGAGCTTGTTCCCGAAGCCTATCGCCAAAAGTTCAGGAATCACAGAAAAGCCCCAGGTAGCACGTACGTTGAATTTGCTCGTGAGAAGGGAACGCTTTTTGATAAGTGGTGTGTGTCAGCTAAAGCCACTTCCTTTCCTGAATTACGTGATCTGGTTTTGTTGGAAGATTTTAAAAATAATCTTCCGGAACGAGTTGTTGTCCATTTAAACGAACAAAAAGTTAAAACCCTGTCTGAGGCGGCTGTCTTGGCTGATGAATTTGTTTTAACGCACCGGTCCACATTTACGCCTAATCCAGTGGAGAAAACCCGCTCCTCTGTTCCAAACCAGAGTCCTCGCCCAGTCAGCCCCACAAAGCAAACTAGAGAGCAACGGGAGTGTTTTTACTGTCGCCGACCGGGACATGTCATTTCGAACTGTTTGGCCCTTAAACGAAAAGCGGACCAGTCCGCACCCAAGCCAAAAGGGATCGGGTTGATTAAAACTGACTTGTTAGCCCCCGATACCAGTCAAAATGTAGACGCTTGTTTCAAACCATTCGTCTTCGAAGGGTTAGTCTCATTATCTGGCAATGCACCTGATCAGCGTCCAATACGCATCCTGAGAGACACTGGCGGGTCTCAGTCAGTAATATTGGCCAGTGCTCTCCCTTTTTCACCTGCGTCCTCCAGTGGTTACGGGTCTGTTTTACGGGGAATCGAAATGGGCTACAGCCCACACCCTGTTCATTTTGTACATGTTCAATCTAAACTCGTCACGGGTGTTTTTCCAATTGCTGTGTGCCCTGCCCTACCAATTCCTGGGGTTGAAATGTTAATGGGCAATGATATAGCTGGGGGCAAGGTTACTCCTACCCTGGAAGTCGTGGATTCCCCGCAGCTCACAGATTTGGGCAAAGACTCTACTGAGCTTTACCCTGTGTGCGCCGTTACGCGCGCACAAGCACGAAAAATTGATCATGAAACTTTATTTGATACCTTTTTGTCACCTCTTTCAGATGCACCTGCCACGCCTACCTCTGAGACCCAGGCTAAGATTAACCCTAGTCCTAACCCGTGTGCATCCACGATTAAACCAGACGCGCTGTCTCTACCAGGCTCGCGCGCACGGCTGAGCGCAGAGCAGAGGACGGATCCAACGCTGAGCCATTTATTTCTCAAAGTGTTGGAGGGTGAGCAACGTGAACAAGCACCTGTCTGTTATTTCATTGACAACGATCTCCTTATGCGAAAATGGTCTCCTTTTGCTGCTACTGACCCTACTCTTCATGCTGTGTACCAAATAGTTGTTCCCATCTGTTACCGTAACGCAATTTTAGCGGTGGCACATGAGAGCCAGTGGTCAGGACACTTAGGAATCACAAAAACCTATCAGCAACTCCTGAAACAATTCTTTTGGCCCGGTATGAAAAGAGATGTAGTTGAGTTTTGTCGCACTTGCCACACCTGTCAGGTTGTAGGTAAACCCAACCAGCTCATACCTCAAGCCCCACTACATCCAATTCCTGCACTAGACCAACCCTTCGACCGCGTCCTAGTGGATTGTGTTGGACCACTTCCCCGTACGCAACATGGAAATGAGTATTTACTCACCATAATGTGCGCTGCCACTCGCTTCCCAGAAGCTGTCCCTCTGCGAAAAATTAATTCTCGATCCGTGATTCGAGCGCTGACCAATTTCTTCTCTCTCTTTGGGCTCCCCCGGGTAATCCAGACTGACCAAGGGACAAACTTTCAATCAGGTAGTCCAAGAACTCGGAGTTCAGCACGTTGTGTCCAGCGCGTACCACCCCGAATCCCAGGGCGCACTGGAGCGTTGGCACCAGACCTTAAAATCCATGCTCCGGAAATATTGTCTCGAAACAGGGAAAAGTTGGGATGACGGTATTCCCTTTGTCTTATTCGCTGCTAGAGATGCTGTCCAGGAATCTCTCGGGTTTAGCCCCGCTGATCTCGTCTTCGCGCACTCTCCTCGCGGTCCGCTGAAGGCGCTGAAGGAGAAAATGCTCGCGTCGTCCTCTTCCCCTACAAGGAGTGTTCTCGATTATGTTGTTAAGTTCAGGGAGCGACTCTTGGCTGCAAATAAACTAGCCAAGGCTGCTCTTGCGGACACCCAGAAAATAATGAAGCGCCAATTTGACAAAAAGGCAGTTTGTAGAGAGTTTGTACCAGGTGACACAGTCTTAGTATTGTTGCCTATTCCAGGAAATGCCCTATCTGCCAAGTTCACTGGGCCTTATGAAATAAAACAAAAACTAAACGAGACGAACTACATTGTTAATACGCCAGATCGTAAACGTAAAGCCCGAGTTTGCCATGTCAATATGTTGAAGTTATATCATGCGCGTAAACCGGAGACGCCGCCCACCTGTGCCCCGCCTCTCTGCGCGTCTGCTCTTATTGTCGTTGATTCTGACCTCCCGGAGCCTGGCGAAGCTGATGTTGCGCCTCCTCACCCAAAAGGCGCTCGTTTATCAAATTCAGACATGTTGGTGGAATTGCCGGTACATCTTACTCATTTAACTGACAGTCAGCGCGCAAACATTGTGCAGCTTGTTCATGATTTCCCGTGCCTATTTCAGGATGTCCCATCTCAAACTTCTGTCATAGCCCACGATATTGATGTGAAAGATGCGAAGCCCATTAGACAGCACCCTTATCGAGTTAATCCTGCTAAACGTGCTCTCATGAAGCAAGAAGCGGAATATCTGCTTAAACATGGGCTGGCCAAACCAAGCTCGAGTGCATGGAGCTCCCCTTGTTTGTTGGAGGGTAAACCTGATGGTACCCCTAGGTTCATTACCGATTACAGAAAAGTAAATGCAGTAACAGTCCCTGATGCGTACCCCATGCCGCGCATGGAGGACTGTGTGGATAACCTCGGTCCCGCAAAATACGTATCCAAGCTAGACCTGCTAAAAGGGTATTGGCAAGTGCCACTCACTGAGCGCGCGTCAGAAATTTCCGCCTTTGTGACTCCCGATTATTTTCTTCAATACACCGTAATGGCTTTTGGAATGTGCAATGCGCCAGCCACCTTTCAACGTCTTGTTAATACTGTTTTGCAGGGGTTGCCAAACTGTAATGCTTACCTGGATGACCTAATTGTGCATTCCTCCACCTGGGAGGACCACATTCAGACCCTGACCCAAGTTTTCCATCGCCTGGCCCAGGCTTCGCTTACATTAAACCTAGCAAAATGTGAGTTTGGGAGGGCCACTGTGATTTACCTCGGTAGGGAAGTTGGCCAAGGCCAAGTACGCCCCGTAGAAGCCAAAATCGCAGTTATACTTTCGTGCCCGCCTCCGGTTACTCGTCGTGCGCTCCGCCGTTTCCTGGGAATGGCTGGATATTACCGGAGTTTCTGTCGAAATTTCTCCTCCGTCGCTCTGCCCCTCACAAACCTCCTCAGTCCCAAGGTTGATTTTGTCTGGTCACCCGAGTGTCAACACTCTTTTGATAATGTGAAATCCTTGTTATGCCATGCTCCTGTGCTTGTTGCTCCAGATTGTTCTCATCCTTTTAAGCTGGAGGTCGATGCTAGTGGCGTGGGAGCTGGTGCAGTGCTGCTTCAGGAGGATGCTAATGGTGTGGATCATCCGGTTTGTTATTTCTCTCGAAAATTCACAAAACACCAATTGGCATATTCCACCATTGAAAAGGAAACCTTGGCACTGTTGCTCGCTCTCCAACACTTTGAAGTTTACCTTGGGTCCAGTTCTCTGCCTGTTACTGTCTTCACCGATCATAACCCACTTGTGTTTCTATCCCGTATGTATAATCACAACCAACGGTTGATGCGTTGGGCGCTGATGGTGCAAGACTACAATCTGAAAATTTGCCATAAGAAAGGGTCCGATAATATAATCGCTGATGCCTTGTCCCGGCTGTAGGTATACCTTTGTTTTTTTTTTACCAGATTTGTAAGCACCCCTTTTGTGAAAAAAAAAAAAAGAGATTAGGTGCACTCTTAAGGGGGGGAGTGTTACGGGCCTTAGCCCTTGGGGTGTGTGTTTTTGATGTGCTCCTGTTGCCCTCTATTTGTGTGGTGAGTGCTAGGCATCTGGGCCGTGAGCCCTGGACCCGGATGCGCGGGAGAGCACCGCTGGATGGGGCTGGGATGCTGCTGCCACTGCTGCCGGATTGGCCGGACGCCTACCGCCCCCACCAATCCGCGGAGGCCACCTGTGGGGGCGGGATATAAAAGCCGCAGTTCGCTACCGGTTCGGGGCAGCTCAACTCACCTTGTTGCAGCGTGCCACTTTTGTTTTGTGTGTGACTCTGTTGTGTCTTTGTGATAGAAAACTAGTTGAAATTCTAGTTGAGACACATTGTAAATTAGTACACCCTTAGTTGGACTTTTTGTTTTGGGTGTACCTAGCCAGGGCTTTTTGATTTAGTAATTCCCTTTTATTTTAATCCATTTGTTTGTTTGTTTTTCCATTACCCTTCCTTGTTTTTTTTTGGGGTCAATTGTTCATTTCCTCACTGTAAATAAATTGCACTTTTTCTTAGTCAAACCTTACAACATCTTCCTTTTTATTGTGCGTTCCCTTTCCCCTAGCAAGGGGACGTAACAATTCTGGTTCAGACATTAGTTTAGACCCTGGTTCAGTGCTGGTTTAGTCCTGGTTTAGTCCTGAGCTCCAGCAGCAGAGATGGACCCACTGCCCAAACCTAAAACCCTCTGAGCTTTGCCACTCGCGCTCGGGGCCTCTGCGGGGCCCTACAGTCTCTCTGTTAGGGTCACAGTGTCTTTAAGGAGGAGGGGGCGGGGTTAATGTCGGGGTCCACACTGACACCACGCTGGGGGGGCCATGCCATGCCGAGCACGTCCATGCCAAAGCTTTCCACCAATCGGCTTCTCTGAGCCCACCTACCTGCCCACCGTCCACCAATGGGCTGGCTCGGTCTACCTGCCTGTCTGAGCACCGGCCAATCAGACCACAGAATGGGGAAGAAGAGGAACAGATGGGAAACACAAAACGCTGGGTCTGAAATCACCTCACAAAGAATCCCACGTGGTTTGTAGAATATATTTTTCACATTTTTTAAGTTCATAAATATCAAATGTTAAAGGATGAAGTCTACATCCAACTCATTCAAAGTGCATATGACAGGTTTTCATGTTTTTCTGATTATTACTTGGTTTGGTGGGTTAGTAGGTGCAGAAAATATTTAGTTTTAAGGGGAACTCCGGCAGGTTTGAAGCTAAAGTCCGTTGCTAGAGGTGGTTGAATTCGGTCAGAAGCCAAAAAAACGGCACAGATCAGTGTTTCCTCGGCGGAGATCTCACTGTGGCAGTGAGTCTGTCAAGACAACAAACTAGTGTAGTGATGGGGGCAACTTCTTCCACGTAAAACACCAATTTGCTTCACACTGAAGAAGCTTAACACCACTTTACCCCATCTGACAACAGCCACGAGTCTAACAAACAAAACGTTCTTCCTGAGCGTTTTGTTTGTTAGACTCATGACTGTTGTAAGATGGGCTCACTCATTAGTGTCTGGAAACGTAATAAAACAACTTTATTAGCTTTGTTGATTTCCCACTGCGCATGCGAAAGCCCAAAAGACTTGACTGTCGACTCCAGCGGGGGCAACAAGTGAGGATCGACTACTGACGGTGAAGAAGAAGAGAAACAGAGAGTTGTTGAAAGAAAATGGTTTGGGAATGTATTTTTTTAACGTTTTCAAAAAAATATAATTCACTCGTAAATAAATGGGATTAGAAACAACATCAATGATCAGCTCAGAGCTGCAGAGAACGTTCATGTTTTTAAGAGTAGGCTTAAGACTCACCGTTTTAGCTTAGCTTTTATTATATTTATTCATTTTTATTTCCTCACTTTTTAGCTTAGCTTTCAATTGAAATTTTATACATTTACTTGTTTTTATTATACACATTTTATTATATTTATTTATTTTAGACATATTTTTAGGATTTCCAGTGTTTCCTCTGCAGGAGCCTCTGCACCAGGAGCAGTGTTCGGCTGTGGGTGCCGGGGTCTGTCCCGTGGGCTCCTGGTGGGAGACGGTGCTTAGGCCTCATCTCTCCCCTGGGCCCTGTGTCCTGGTGGGGGATGGTGCCTGGGCCGTCTCTCCCCTGGGGCCTACAGCGCTCCCTGGTGGCGGCGGATGGCTCTGCTCCTGGTGTAGACGGTTCCTCTGCTTTCTCAACTGGTTCACCTGTACCCAGCCTCATGCCTCATGTTTTACTTTGTATTTTAGAATGTTCGTGTGTGTGTGTGTGTGTGTGTGTGTGTGTGTGTGTGTGTGTGTGTGTGTGTGTGTGTGTGTGTGTGTGTGTGTGTGTGTGTGTGTGCGTGTGTGCGTGTGTGCGTGTGTGCGTGTGTGCGTGTGTGCGTGTGTGCGTGTGTGCGTGTGTGCGTGTGTGCGTGCGTGTGTGCGTGTCTGGGTTGTTTGGTTGTGTCGGGTCGGGCAGTTTTGGGGTTGGGTGGGAGGAAGGAAATGTGGGATTGTTTTTAATCACTGCAAAGCACTTTTTGTTACATTTTTTGTATGAAAATTTGATTTGATCGAGTCTTTTGGGCTTTTGCATGCTCAGTAGAAAATCAACAAGCTAATGCTACGGCCGCTTATAAAGTTGTTAACGTTTCCAGACACTAATGAGTGAACCAGGCAGAGCGTTTTGTTTGTTAGACTTGTGGCTGTTGTCAGATGGGTTAAAGTGGTGTGAAGCTTCTTCAGTGTGAAGCAAATTGGTGTTTTACGTGGAAGTTCAGAACTTGCCCCCATCACTACACTAGTTTGTTGCCTTGACAGACTCACTGCCACAGTGAGATCTCCACCGAGGAAACACTGATCTGTGCCGTTTTTTGGTTTCTGGCACAATTCGACCACTTCTAGCATCGGACTTTAGCTTCAAATGTGCCTGAGTTCTCCTCTAAGAAATTACAAAAATACAGGCAGTACTAGCGCTGAGGGCCCTGTCACACTTTGACGATTTAGCCAGCGTTTGACAATGTACCAGAATTTCCCTAAAACGCTGGCACACGCTGAACTATCTATGTTTTGTTTTTTTTCATTTTTGGGTGTATACATAGCGTATTCATAACGAGTTGGACTTATACAAAACATATTAATAACTTATATAGAGCGTTTTAGATGCCAGTGTGTTTCAGCGTGTTCATAACTTACACAAAACTTATCTATAACTTATCCTTAGCATGGCAGCGTATTCGCCAAATTTTTCATACGTCGCCATTCGCTGGTTAAACCGTCGTCGTCAAATCGGGCCTTGAGTTTTAAAACTGAATCTATGTCACCAGCACACAAAACTCCATTAACAATGCAAGGACAATTTACAGGAAAGGACGTTTAAACACAGATTTTATCATAATAAAAATGCTGTCTTGTACATTTAGTTGTCCAAATAAAACAAAAACATTTATTTAAACAAGTTTTGGTCCTTGTTAACATTATTATTGCGAAGTGACAGTTATGAAATTACCGACTGTTTATGTATTTCATATCTGCTGCCCGTGTTTAACCAGGAAGTAAATTTATAAGGTTCATTAAAAGTTAAAAACTACAAAAAACTAGACATTCTTAAAAGGTGCACTATACATTTTTTGTTGGCTACGTCATTGGTCTGCCTGGAATGTTCCACAGTATGACATTAAACCGCTCTAATTACAGTATATTTATTCAATTACAGGTGGTTTTGTGGCTCAAAAACACCTAGAAAAAATGTAAAAAGGCATTGCGACTGTGAACGGGGTCGCCTCTCCGCAGATCTGACCCGTAACTTGGTCTGGTTTCTTCTCAGAAAGGTTTAGTACGATACTGTGAAACGTTCCAGACAAGGCAATAACATCTCGAAAAACGTTTGACGGACCCTCCACGAGAAAATTTACACAATTTACCTTAAAATATAATTGTTAACTATGTTTTAATAGAGAAAAATCAGGCATAAAACGTAAGAATGTCCTAATAAATCTCACATTTCGCAGGTAAAACGATGTGCGGGATGCTCCCTTTCGCCCAACGCACCCGTTTCAAGAAACCGATGAGTGAATTTGTCCTTATTTTAACTCTTAAAATGAGTCGTTTAATCTGTCATATGTACTTCACGATAATCCAGGCTAATCCCTTCACTTGTCAGTTACTGTTACACTAAAAACCTCATTGGAGTTCAAAGAAACAACATTAAAGTAAATCATGTAAACCAAACAAAGCCAGGGAGTGATTTCAGACACATCTCCGCTCTCCTACGTTTCCCACAATGCCCCGGGTGCGTGTGCCTTACCTGCAGACAGCTGGGACTGGGACCTCCTGCGGGACCCAGAGGTGGTCCTGGAGGCGGTGGAGAGGGTGGAGAGGGTGGAGCCGGCGCTGCTGGCTCTGGAGATGGGCAGGGGACCGGGGGTGGAGGGGGGAGAGTCCAGCTGACAGAGGGGCAGACGGGGGAGATTTAGAGTTTTGTTACGCTATAAAATATAATAATATGTGTGTTTTATGAATAATCAGGAGCCATATTACGTGATAATGTTGTTTCCTCGTCGCAAAGAGACCTGGAGTTCTGTTTTGTTTCATTCGCACACGTTTAACACGCAAAACCTGCACAGTTCTTTTCGCAAACAAAACACTCAAACTCCACACAGCTTCACTAGAATCATTTGGATAATTTCAGCCCTGGACTTGCCGATCCTTACTAAACCAAAAGGTAAATGTAGCTGTAGAGAGGTGGAACAGAGGATTTTGAGCTTTGACAGACTAATAAAGGATTACTCAAACATGTGTGAATGAAACAAATAACTTGGTATGTTTGTGAGGACTGAACCAGGACGTAGCATGAAAGTGAAAATACAACCACACGTAATTTAATCTGGGTGAGAGAGAGCGCAAACACATTTTTGTATGGTAAAGAATCCAAAAAGTCATTCAGTCCAATGCATCTCTCCTGTTAAGGCTAATATAAACTGCACATTGCCCCCGTTTCATGAAATAACTCAAATTAAAACTCGACTAGAACGTGAAACCTGTGTCCAGCGTTTGACAGCCGATCCCGTAGTGTCGCCCGTTACCTCTACACTGTCGTGGGTGGGCGAGGACGAGGTGGAGGAGTTTTCGAGTTTCCGCGATGACGACGAGGAGCCGGAGCCAAGTTCAACCGTCCGAACTCTCTGAGCGAACTTCAGCGAACAGACGGACTCGCTCATGTTCGATGACAAAGGGGAAACCTGAAACATGAAAGAAACACAAAAGATATTGAATTACAAAAGGAGAGAAGATGACACTTGTTTTGTTTTGCCGCACTTCACATGACTGTCTTATGATAAGCGTTATCTATTTAAATAAAACGGATTGGACAATATTGCAGACCAGATGCTGCAGTAAGAGGGTTTGGCCAGAAGGGGGGCAGGAGTCACCTTTCAAACTTGCCACATGTAGACTCGTTTACTACTTTACTATTCAATTTTCTTATGAATATGTAGGTATTATTTGTAAATTGTCTAAAAAACATCATAATCTTAATCACGTTTCATTCCATAACACTCACACTTTCCTGTAACTGGCATTTAATTGTGTAATCGGTCAGAAAACAAAAGGACGTAGGCTTGTCACAATAAAAAGTATGATAAAATGCAAATTAAAATATAGATGACACAGTAGTAACACTAAAGCAAAAAACAATTCTATTTACATTAATGGAATAAATGAAACACATAAGATTTGAGCTGTAGAGGGATGAATAAATGTGTTGTATTTAAAAAAAAAAAAAAACTTGGTTCCCCACTAAGAAAAAGAAACTCTCGGTAAATACTGACCCCAAAAATAATTGTTTTGTCTATTGAATGATACAGTTGATCTAGTCTCATCAGTAGTTTTCTTAAAGGGCTCATGTTCCTATATTTTCTCATCTGTTATAATGTTTCCTCATCACAAACACGTCTGGAGTTGTGTTTTGTTTCATTCACACATTTTTAACACACAGATCCTGCATATTTAGGCTGAGTTCTATTACCATATTAATAGAACGTATTACCATATTACCGCCCAACCCTAGCAACCCTAACATCGTCCACACTGACCTGGACCATCATGAGCGTCTTGCTGTCCCCGCTCAGAGAGTCCTGCAGCAGGTACGTGAGGCGAGAGTTCCTGAAGGGGACATGAGCGTGTTTGCTCCGCAGGGCGTTGATCACGTCTCCGAGCGCCGACAGAGACTTGTTGATGCACTGAGCCTCCCGGAGACGGCTTCCCTCTGCGCCCGATTTACTGATGCGCTCCGAGCCCGCCAAGTCCACCAGGTTCAGCTTACCTATGAGAGACAGAGACGCAAGGGTGACGTCAAGACAATTTAAAATCCCATAAAATTGCATAAATATGAACGTTAAAGTGTGTAAATCTACAGTATATTACACAAAATGGATTCTCGTGAGCTTTAAGCCATGTTATAATGTTTGTATCTCCTCAAAAACAGACGAGTTGTGTTTTGTTTAATTTTCCTCTTACACCACAGCAGCTACAATAACATCGCTGCTTCCTCCGAATTGCCAAACTGAAGTAATATTCCTCCGAGTTTTCCTCAGCTTTTTACCACGGAAAGTTTAAATTTTAAGCCGTATTGTTTATTTTTTCGCTGTACCGGAGTCAAAGAAAGAAAACACGATGGGCTACGTAAAAACAAACCAAAATAAAACCGGCGAAGAATAAAAACATGCCCAGCATGTCAAAACTATGTTATTTACTGCTTTTTATAAAAAAAATACAATTCATATTAGGCCTTCCACAATATTTTCTGTTTCTCCTGTGGTCCCATGGAAAAAATAATTGCCCACCCCTGCTCTAAAAGATCTTTTTTTTTTTTTTTACACAATGGAAATACATAGTTACATACAGAGCCTCTTAGTTAATGGTAAAATTTACTTCAGGAACCTCTACAGGCTTCAAAGAGGCTCCGTGTGTGAATATTTTACATCAAAACTGTCATCATTCATACCTATAGACCTGGAGTACAGCTGAAAATGTTTAGAAATACTATATAGTGCGCGTGTAATCCGTTTTAGTCCTGGTTTAGCCCTTTAGTTTAGACCTAGAACAGTTTAATACTTTTTAAGACCTGGTTTAAATCTGGTGGAACTTGGTTAGAAAAGAGCAATGAGAGTGATGCATCAGTAGTATTAAGTAAAAGTAGTGAGTAAAACTAAAGAAAATCATAATAATAAATCCCATATAACCCGTAGTTTCGTATCTGTACCTTGCGTGTGAGTGGCAGTGGTGGAGTTGTACCCGGACACGGTGATGATGAGGAGAGCGTGGGAACGAGAGCTGTGTTCGTTCAGGTTGGTGCAGGCCGTGGCTCTGTTCATGTGGCCCAGCTCAAATACCTGCAAGACAACGGCACAGTTTACAGACAGATGTGAAAAATACAGCGAACAATGTGGCAAAAATACAAACATAACAAGAACATGTGAGGGAAAGCAAACAACATGAGTGGACAGTTTGGAAAAATAGAGTTAAACTAGGTGTGTCATATCAAACAAAGTTACCTCCCAATTTAACAGAAAATATAATGCACTATTTCAGTTCAGAGTTGTTATTTCTTTCCAAATGGCTGAGGCACTGCTCCTTACTGGACACAGTGCGCCCTCTCCTGGCCTGCGATGGTACTGCGCCCTGAGTCAGACCTCATACAATGGATAATATTTCGTTTGCAGACATTATGCTATTAAATAATTGCAGCAGATTAGTGTTACAGCTCTAATATACTGACGATGGCCAACGATTTAATGATGGTTTGATTAGAATTTGTTAAATAGACAGTGTAAGAAAGCAGCGCTCAAAAATAGATCCATAAAGAAGCGTCTGACCCTGTTAATATCCTCAGGACTCCCCACAGAGAACTTTGTGAGTCCGGGGACGTAGAGCTGTCCACTCCCATCGGGCTGCATCTTTATGTCCAACTTCTCCGTGAGACTGTCCCCCAGCAAATCCCTGAGGAAGAGGAAAAACACATTTAAGATCAGAGAAAAACAATAAATACAGTTGAACTAAAGGTGCACTGCACAAATGCCCTCCTTAAAATGAGAAAAATACACTTGTTTTAAGTTAAAATGCTCTAGAAACACGTGAAATGATCTGACAGTGCAGGAAGTGAAATTTACTTATCAAGAAAACATATCTAGGCCTTCATAAATCTCAAAATAAGATAAAATCACTTATTCTAAACAATAATATAAGATTTAACTGATCTAAAATAAAGCATAAAACACTAATTCTATGAGTAAATTAACATACACACACACATACACACACACAAGCGCTGTCACTACTGTACACAAACATTTAAAACTCAATTTCGATACTAAGGAACAGACCCGATGTTCAAAACCGATTCCGATGCCACAATTATGATAAAAAAACTCTTTATTCAGTTTAATTTCTTTAGTCGACTACAGACTTGGAGAAGACGTCATGATGCTGCACTTGTGTTAGTTCAGTTAAACTCCTTTCCTGTCCTTTTCTCCATACTTAAAGCTGCACTATGTAACTTTTTGGTTGGGCGTCCGTCACCTGTTTCTATGGATACGTAACTGCTCTGCCTGCATTGTTCCGCAGTGCGACATTGAACAGCTCTACTTTACGTTTATTCAATTACAGGTGGTTTTAGAGCCACCTGTAATTGACCTGTAACTTAGTGTGGTTTGGTCTCCATGGAGATAGAAAGGTTTAATGCCGTATTGTGGAGCATTCCAGACAAAGCCGTGACATCTCCATGGAGAAAAGCATTTTGCGGACCCTCCAGCAGAAGAGTTACACGGTGCAGCTTCAGTGAATGTCCCTGTGTCTTGTGTAGGAGCCCGGACCAGAGCTTCTATCGCCGTGTCCGTGTTCGACCACTCCAACCCCTTCAAGAGATCCATGACCTCGGACCCCTCCGCTGCCGTGGGCCCCTCGTCCTGCAGCCTCCTGGGGCCCCTCAACCTCCACATGTTCAGGTACCGCCCACTGTGACGCTGCACGGACGTCAGTGAGAAACACGAACATGACTCAAGATTCAGCGTTTTATATTTTTGTGATTTACTTTTGGAATATTTTTAAGAAAGTGAGAACATTTTATAAGTAAATATTGCTCAGTTTTCAACACCTATTTGTACCAACATGCACCAACATACTGACAGTTTTGCCTGTGAATTACTTTATTTTAAAGTTGAACTCCGGCACATTTGAAGCTAAAGTCCGTTGCTAGAGGAGGTGGAATTCTGTCAGAAGCCAAAAAACGGCACAGATCAGTGTTTCCTCGGTGGAGATCTCACTGTGGCAGTGAGTCTGTCAAGGCAACAAACTAGTGTAGTGATGGGGGCAAGTTGTTAGCTTCCACGTAAAACACCAAAAACAACTTTATAAGCAGCCTTAACCTTTGTTGGCAGCCGCCAGAAGCTACAAGTGTGGATCGACTACTGACGCTGACAAAGAAGAGAAACTGAAAGACTCGATCGCCGATGCCGTTTCTAATCCCATTTATTTACAAGTGAATTATATTTTTTGGAAAACGGTAAACAATACATTCCCGAACCATTTTCTTTCAACAACATTCAGTTTCTCTTCTTCTTCACAGTCAGTAGTCGATCCTCATTTGTTGCTTCTGGCAGCTACCAACAGAGGTAAGTGTAAAGCTGCTTATAAAGTTGTTTTATAACGTTTCCAGACACTAATGAGTGAACCAGGCAGAGCGTTTTGTTTGTTAGACTCAGTGTGAAACAACTGGCGTTTTACGGGGAAGTTAAGAACTTGCCCCCATCACTACACTAGTTTGTTGCCTTGACAGACTCACTGCCACAGTGAGATCTCCACCGAGGAAACACTGATCTGTGCCGTTTATTGGCTTCTGACAGAATTCGATCACCTCTAGTGACAGACTTTAGCGTCAAACGTGCCGGAGTTCAACTTTAAGATCCATGCTGTAATGTTGTTTCCTTGTCAAAACGACACAACAGTCACACATTTCGAGCTTTGGAGATGTAGACAGACGAATAATAAAGGGTTACTCAAATGTGGGAATGAAACTAAACACAACCAAAATATGTATGTATGTAGTATGTAGTTTTTTCTCTTTTCCCTGGTTTTCCTATGTTGAATAAATTAAAATAGATAAATAAACTTTACCTGATTAGCGTAAAGTGGACGTCTTATGGGCCCTTCTCGTTTGTCTCTCAGTCAAACACTGCCCCCTGCTGGTGCCTCTGAGGGCTCCTTCATGAATTCCTGCATCGAAGAAGACGAACAGGAGCACGAGACCAGCAGCCAACCCTCAATGAGTGAGTCATGATGCATTCACGTGCACTTTAAAGCTGCACTTTGGGACTTTTTTGGTTTGGGGGGGGGTCCGTCACCTGCTTGTTTCTATGGGTATGTACATTCAATCACAACCCAGCTCAGTCAGAATTCCTGTTTTTCTAGGTATTTTTGAGCTATAAAACCACCTGTAATTTAATAAAATGTAAAGTAGAGCTGTTTAATGTCACACTGTGGGACATTCCAGGTGGAGCAATGACATATCCATAGAAACAAGCAGGTGAAGGACCTCCAAAACCAAAAAGCTCCACATTGGTGTTGTGTAGCGTCACTCACGTGTCTCCCTCCTCTCCCTCCTCTCCCTCCTCTTCCTCTCGCAGCCACAGAAAGCTCGGGCTCCTCTTCTCGGTGTCTCTCGGGCTCCACGGGCTCGGACAGCGGCTGCGTGTCGTCTCACCTGCAGGAGGCGCTGCAGGAGGAGCAGAACCCGAGCCAGGCCTCCTCTTCCTCCTCCTCGTCCTCCTCCAACCCCCCGCCCACCAACAAACAGCACCACAGCAGCCCCTACATTTCAACGGTGAGTCCAGCTTCACCCGTTTGCGCTCGAGTTCGAGGGTAATATCGGCTTTGTTCACGCTGACGCCGCAAACCAGGGAGACGCGTTTTCCGCACACGACAGGAGAGTTTGCCCAATTTCGGCTGCGATTTCTTCTTCCCGAGTTCGAGGACGCGTGACCTGATTTTTTTTTGTCTCTGTGTGCGATTTTGAACCTGCTGCTCCTCGTGTGTGTGTGGAGTCAGTGTCAGATCAGAACCACCAAACATCAACAACACGATGGAAACAGACGATAAAACAGAGTCAGGGGCAGAGGAGCGACGGACACAGAGACGCAAGATACAAACTCGGGACATTGCGAAAATAAAGACTTTATTACTCACCTCCCGTAAAGTGGTAAATTTAAAGTGCAGCATCTAATCCACATCATACATAGAAACTGTCCTCCACAAATAATGACATCCAGTCCACAAAACCGCGCTGTTAATTCATTTTGAGGCGTTTTTTAGTTGTTCCTTTGCGTGTGTTTGTTTACGTCCACAGATCATAAAGCTGCAGATCAGCGACAGTGACTCTACTTCCTGTGGACTTTATCTCCAACCTTTTATGCTTTAAAAATCCTGCATCTGAAGTATTGCACCACATTTCACTAATAATAATAACACAGTTTTGACTCAGGGCGAGTGGTTTTACTGTAGACAGGAAACAGCTGATCGCGCTCACAACTTTATAAGAGCCTCTTACCTTTATCTCTCATAGGAGTAAAGAGTTAAACACGTCGCCATGAGCTCGGGACTGGAGATTTTGGGGGATTTTTGGGGACTTTGGGGGAAAAAATGTAAATGTTATTTGATTTTTATGTCTGATTATGAATATAAAATTGATCTTAACCAATAAAAAAAAACAACAACATGTATTCTTACCGTGAACGGGCCGATTTGCAGATCTGACCTGTCGTTAAAGGTTGTTAAATTAAATGCCATTCTCTAAAATACTCCAGGAAAAACAAGAACATCTACGCAGAGTCAAGCAACTTTCAGAAATGTTACAAGATGCACCTTTTACAGTATAAAAAATGCAATAATACTGAAAATAATCTCAGTATTGTGTGTTTTTTCTCTTGGCAGAATGCAGGTCCAGTCATCGGTCCAGCGACGATAGTGTGATCAGGACTCAAGTGGTAAGACTTTTAACTTATTTTAGATCAGACAAACTTTACTGACCCACAACGGAAATTATTTGGACACAGTAGCTCACACATCACAATATAATATAATAACAAAGAGAAAAATACAAATGGTAATAATAAATTCTGAAAAAAAGCAGCAAGAAAGAGCAAGAGACGGGTATCAAATAAGACATAATTGTATAAATGTGCATCTACAAGTCAAATAAAAGAGAAAAATAGGTACTAAAATATAAAATCTCAGTTATATATTACTTTTATTTACTCTTAATATCCTAAAACGGTTAAATAAAGGCTCAGTTATGCTCCACTTCCGTAATAACAGCCTCTGCATTTACACTTCCAAGCGCTTCTAATCAAAGTCAAAGCTGCCGTCTCTTAAACAGACACAAGAGGGCGCCAAAAGTCAGTTTGAGAATTCACCAAACCCGGCGAAATACTTTAATTTTGATAAAACTTTACAAAGACGAGTGGATCTGGAGCCGTGTCCTGATCTGCAATGATAGAAACAAACAGGCGACGGACCCCGAACCGAAAAGTTACACAGTGCACCTTTAAAACGGACATCTGAGAGCGCTCACACGTGAAGTCCGTACACGATTATGTGAATTTACCGCACTGTAGACAGCTTAATCTCGGCCTTTCACATTTTATAACTTAAAGGGCCCATATTAAACCATTTATTATCTGTGTTTTAATGTCGTTTCCTCATCACAAACAGACCTGGAGTCGTGTTTTGTTTCATTCTCCCATCGTTTAACTCACAAATCCTGCACATTTAGGCTGAGTTCTTCTCTCAAGTTCCACCTTTAAACTTTAAGATTACCACTACATGACATCATAAGGTGGAGCAGAGCAAAGTAAAAGAGATTACCCACAAGCCCCGGCCCGGCGGAGCAAGCCCCAGTCCGGCCGAGCAACGGCCCGGCGCGGCGGAGAAAGCCCCGGACCCGCGAAGCAAGGCCCGGGGCGGCCGACGCCAAAAGTTCAGTTTTTTCAACCTCTGACGCCGATGCCTGAATGCTGAAAACCGCCGCCTTGACGCCAGATTCGCGCCGCACTGACGCCTGAAGACGTGCCGCGCCGTGCGGTGCTGTTGCCCTTTCTTCATGTCAGAGCAACTGCCCCTCAAAATTCCTGTGCACATCCCTGGTGTGGAGACTTCTTCTTATTGTGTCCACTTTTGTCGAAGTCGCTTCCGTGCGTATTAAAAACGTCTTTAAGATAAGATAAGATAAGACTTTATTGATCTCGCAGTGGAGAAATTCAACAGTCACAGTAGCTCCAGGACAGTTTAGTGCAAGAAAGGAAAAAAAGTGTGATGCAATCAAGATAAACAAGAATAATAAAAATAGAAATAATAATAAAAAATAATAATATAAAGTGAATAAGTATATGTACAAAATTTACAAACACAATTGAAATATAAATACTATATATAAAATAAAGAAAGTAGAAAATACTATTTAGAAAATAAAGGAAGACTTGGGGGTCTATTTAAAACCGGTACCTGTCTGATTATCTCTGTACCTCACGGCTTTAGGCCGCTCAAGCTGAGTCACTCCGTGGGCTTGTGTACAATTCTCACTTTCGTTCATGCACTATTGACTGTACAGCAGGGGGCAAGTGTCTAATAAATACCGTGACTTCAGCTCTCAGTCTCACATGCACCTGTGCAAGTGCAGTGACTGAAAGGCCGTCTACGGTCGCTTTGGCCTTTTAACAATAGTCATAGGCCTGTTGGAAAATATGAGCCTGTTAATTGCAAACGTGTTATAATCGAACCTAATTGTTCAATTGCTGATTAACTGTAGCCAACAGAATAAAGCCCCAGCAAATATCTGCAATAAGGAATGGATGGAAGGCAAATCATGGAAAAATGCTCCCGTTTTTCTATGTAAATGAATTAGTGCTAGTTTAGCCTGCTAACTGGCTGCTAATAAAGCCTGTTGAAGCTAATGAAACATCTTTACCCATGGAATTAGACAATACAAGCCTGGTACAGGTGAGGACATCATTGAGCATGTCTGGGGTAGAATGAAAGAGGAAGCATGGAAGGCAAAACCAAAGAATCTTGATGCACTCTGGAGACATGTAAGACGCTTTCTTTACTATTCCTGATCACTTCATCAACAAATTGTATGAATCATTGTCGAACCGCATGGATGCAGTTCTTCAAGCTCATGGAAGTCATACAAGATATTAAATATGGATCTCACAGCACCACTACTTAATTCACTGACGTTATGCAACATATTTTTGTATCTGAAGTAAATGATTTGTTCAATTTTCCGTAGGCGACAAAACTTTTGTCTTGCCAAAATCTGACCTTTCTGTGTTCATTAAATGATCAATCTTTCTTCAGTGAAGCAAATTTATTTTAGTATATTGAGCATAATTTGGGAGGGTTTTAGCTTTCATATGAGACATTTCTAAACCAATCGATTCATTTAAAGTCAGGTTATAATCTTTTGTTTCTACAAAATGGATAAGCGACAAGACTTTTGTCAGGGACTGTACTGTGGTGGCCTTTGTGACGTGCAGTGCAATTTACGTACGCCCGAGAGGTCAAGATCCATGGCTATAGTTGCGTGCCCGCATCCGTCTGTTCATCGCGCGCTCCGCCGCTTCTTGGGGAAGAGGAATGAGGGAGTGGGAAAGGATAGGTATTACCAGAGTTTCTGCAGAAATTTCTCCTCCGTTGCGCTACCCCTACAAACCTGCTCAGTGCCAAAGTTGATTTTGTTTGTTCAGGAAGAAGTTGCTATTACTACTATTTGCCTATACGCATCCTGAACCCTGACCCAATACAAATCTACCTTGGAGGAGAAGGAGCCGCGCGTTGGCAGACAGATAGTCCAACTGCACGCATAATTCGCCCTACGCAAGCGTAAAAACTAGTGGATGAGGCTCCACTGCTCGCGCTAGGCGCGTGTATGGAGCAGCACGTCCTTCGTAATTTCAGAAAATAGGATCCATCCTATTTTTTGACTTTCTACGCGAGCGTAGGCGCCTGAATCTATTGCATATTGCATTTGTGCATTTACCATCAGCACAACGTGCTCCTGGGACAGTTCTGTATCGTGTGAAAGAGCCCAGGTCCAGAAATTATTTTATTTTATTTTAATAATTAGTGCTTTGAAATTTAGTTTTGAAACCCTCGCGTTTGCCGTGGTCAGCCTGTAAATACAGTAATTGCAATCTGTTCAGCTGGTTAGTTTCACTGTAGACCTGATACAAGTGGCTAAACACGCCCAGTCGAGTTTAATCTGCTTTCCCATTGAGAAACACAGAACCAGTGCCGTGCAGCCGAGCCAGAGTCCAGCAGTACCTGCTGCAGTAAATCAAGGGCTCATGGGCTCGCGGACGGGATTTACATACAACAAAAAGGAGCAAAGCAAAAGAGAACACGGGAGCAGAAGAATACAACACAAACGGGCCAAGGCTCGTAACAATAGGCGACACCACTATCGCAATCACTCACTGGGAAAAACAAAAGGAAGCTAAAGTGCTCGGAGTTGGGCCTGCATCATCCATCCACAAAAACTGAATTGAGGAAGTGCAGCTTTCTGTTAGAGAGCTCCACACTGGGAGAATTCTGTCCAAAAGCTCTTTACAGAAATAAAGAAACACATTTTACTGATATTTTAAACAAGATTTCAAATACATTTAAGTAAATAAAAAAGGTGTTTTGAACAGTTATGGAATTCCCCAGTGTGATATCACAAATCACAATTTCCAACCAGGAAGTCAAATTTCAACCCTAAAAAAATCTGGGAAAAAATCTTAATATTTTTAGCCAAGTCTTCAATGTAATGATCTTTGTTTGTTTAAGTTAAATAAGTCTAACCTGTCCTATGCACTTTAACCCCAAGTTGGTGCTGATTTTTGTCTTTTGTCATCACATAATGCCCCCCACCCCCCGGTCAACTCTGCGTCCCCTTAAATGGGCGCACCCCACACTTTGAGAAGCTCTGTCTTGGGCTGAAACAATATTCAGTGGTTTTAATGCCCACAGTTTATGTCTGTGGTGAAATGGTTTTCCTTCCATATCCAGATTACAGCGTCAGCAGTGACTCTCTGTCTTTAATTCCCTTTTCTTTTGTTTTCCTCAGATTCTTCTCCCTTCTCCAAAAAAAACTGGAACTAACAACAAGGAGTCGACCCTGAGTCTGCTGAAATTCTCTTCAACCAGGACATCACCTTAAACGTTTAGATAAAGACTGGAATCAAATGGCAGGAACAGTTGAACCAACCGAAGGCATTGTTAATGCAAGTGATGAGATAATAGAAGCCCAAGTACTATGCAAACCCCATCCGTTTGATCAGCACGCTGCCTCGGTCTCTTACACTGAGGGACACATTCTCAGTGTAGCAGAATCTGGTCTATCAAACTTAATTAAGCCCTGTCATGAATTCAAAGCATTTACAAACACGAAAGACAAAACAAAAATGACAAAGTTTGTGGATGAAGTTATCCACTTTGGAGCTGCTTGTATGAACAAACAGAGCAATGGCACAATACATTTTGGAATAAAAGACAAACCACATGGAGAAATATGTGGTGTTCCAGTTCACAGCGATGAAAGAAAAGAATACGATAAAAATGTAAGCGAAGCTATAAAACAACATTTTGAGTATAAAAACACAGTAGACAAATGCATCAGACCTCCTCGATTTGTGGAAGTTCTCAACAAGAATTCGACCCCCTCTGGAAAGTTTGTCATTGAGGTAGATGTAGTTCCTCATCATGTAATTTGCAAAGACAAACTCTTTCACACGTTTGATGCTGAGACAAAAAAAAAGCAGTTCTTTATTCGAGATGGAAGCAGCAGCAGAGACCTGCTGGCCCCAAACACATCTGACAAGAAACAAAAAGACTACAAGTGGTATGTTGACAATGTAAAACAATCATCAGAACTCAGAAAACAATCAGAAGACAAACTACAAGGATTTAACCTGCGCAAAATGATAAATGAGAGTCTGCTCCTTGTTCAACTTGTGGCTAAACTAATAATTCAACTTGCTGCTCTCTCCAGGCGTTTCAGGCAGGGTTGGCACAAATATTGATACTTTGCACCTGATATCATCAACAGTCCCTGGGGTACGGAAGCTAACTGTAGACACTGCTCTGTGTGAAGCTCAGTTATGCTGCGTTCAGACCACAGGGGGTTAGGGCCATAGAATTTACATGCAAAGTCTATGGGCAACAGCATCGACTGGTCCATTGTTTCCCGAGAATGTTTTAGTGTCCAGAGATGAAACTTTTTAACTGTGAACGAAATTCACTGCACTTCACTGCAAGGTTTTCCAGCCTCAGCCCTCAAATGCACAGGGGTCCAACTACAGGCGTTTAGTGTGATTTTGACACAGCTGAACTCAGCATCAAAGGAACCATAACGGATTTAATGAGCCATTCGCAGTTTCACTGTACCGGCCGTGTGTACTTAGACTTGCATGGCTTAATCTTTGAGACAAGCATATGCTACTGGCAGGATCAACCAGGTAGCCCTGTTCGCGTCCGCCCTTCGTCGGGGAAGGGCGTTGCGGTCCGGGTCGGACGCCGGACGCGGCGTAGGTTTTGTCGTCGTCGTGCCGTCTGCCTGTCCGAGCGAGCGGCTCCCCCGGGCGGGGCGGAGGCTCCGGACGAGGAGAGGCATGCCGGGGATGGAGTTCGAGAAAACGTGCGTGCCGGAGGCCGGCCTCCGCTGGGCGCGAGGGTAGGGACCGGGGTCGCGTCCGTACCGTACCCGGCGGAGGGCTCCGTGGGAAGGCCGCTGGGGCGAGACGGGCGTCTCGGCCTCGCTTCCCGAGGGTGGGTGGCGTGCGGGGCGAAGGGGGAGCCGGAGCGTCCCCCCAGCCGCCGCCGCGTCCGGCCGAACCCGCTGTGCGCAGGAGCCTTCCGCCCCGGATAGAACCGGACGGGGGCCCTGCGATGGCGGGTCTCGTGTGCCCGTCGAGCATGGCGGCACGGTGGCTGAGTGGCAACACTCAGGCCTCACAGCAAGAAGGTTGCGGGTTCGATCCCGGGTCACCCGGGCCTTTCTGTGTGGAGTTTGCACGGGAGCCGTGTCTGGATGGGTTTCCTCCGGGTGCTCCGGTTTCCCCATCAACCTAAAACATGCCCGCACCCCTATGAACTAACATCAAGGACCATGATGTCCACCCTCCTGTGGGCTCACCACCTGCAGAGGGGTTCATAGGGGAAGTCAGGTGCTATGAGTATTGGGCTGCCCCCGCGACCCAGCCGGATTAAGCGGGAGAAGATGGATGGATGGATGAACTCAGCATCACTTTAATCTTTAATCTGCGCTTTATTTGAACACAATCTGACCATAAAGGACTGACTTAGCTGGAACTACAAGAGGTGAGCTGATTTGTGCTCTTAAATGCGCTGGACCCAGGCGTGGGTGCAGGTGTCCCTTTGTTGTTAGATAAGATAAGATAAGATAAACTTTATTGTCCCCCGAGGGAGAAATTTGTCTTGGGCACGTAGTGCAGGGTGCAGTCAATAAATACAATACAAGAACAATACAAAACAATACAATACAATAAAAATGCACAAATAGTATAAATATAGAGTAAAAAGCAGAATGCAGTACAATATCATGCAATAGTGCAGGACTAGTAAGGTGACCTCAGCATAGTATGTATAAAACTGAACCAGCAGATGTGGCTTCCAGAGTTAATGAGGATGGAGTGGGATTAGGTGAAGTAGAAAAAGGGTTGGGGATGGGCAGAGGATCCACAGCTGTAGGCCTCCCCCCTGCCCACAAGGAGGCAAAGGTGATCTACAACACCCTAACCCTCCCCAAACTGGGAGGGTTAAGGGGGGAGGGGCTAGGGTAGTGGATCCACAGCAGAAGGCCTCCCCACTACCCTAAGAGAGACGTGTGGGGGCCAGGGACCGAGCTGGTTTTTATGTGTTTGTTGAGGAGGGATATTGAGGTGGGAATGAAAGACTGTTTGAATCGATTGCTCTTGCATCTGCTGGCTCTGTAGCGCCTCCCGGAAGGCAGCAATTCATATTCAGAGAATAAAACATGAGATGGATCCCTTAAAATCTTATTTGCTTGACTAACAACAACTTCCTCGTAAAGGGACTGTAAGGGCTGTTCAGTAGGTTTCTCTGCCAGCTTTAGAGCCGTTGTTACCATTTTTAGTAGTCTGGCCTTACATTGGACAGTGAGTGAGCCGTACCATATTACCATGCCATATCTAACAATACTTGCTATAACTGCGTTGTAGAATATGGCCCTAATCTCCGACTTCACACCAAATAAGCGCAGCCTTCTGAGAAAGTAGAGTCTTTGTGCCAGTCTGCTGCACAGACAGTCCACATGAGCACTCCAGCTCAAACTGTTGGACACCATTATACCTAGGTATTTGTACGACGCCACCTGCTCAATTACAGTGTTGTTCATTCTCACTGGATCATGTACAGTAACCCCTCTAGGGTCAAAAATCATTTCTTTAGTTTTTTTCACGTTCAGTTTAAGATGGTGATTATTACACCAAGTTTTAAAAGTGTCTACTTCCTTAAAATACACTCCGGGGTCATCATTGGCTTCCAGCAGAGTGAGAATGATGGTGTCATCAGAAAATTTAACAAGGCGATTCTTAGGGTGTGAGCTTCTACACTCGTTTGTATACAGTGTGAATAAAACCGGAGAGCTTACACATCCTTGTGGGACACCTGTATTACTTTGTTTAAGGGCTGAAAGGGAGCCATTTATTGACACCTGTTGCCAGCGATTTGTTAAAAATGAATAAAACCATTTCAAAATAAAAGGATTAACATTTAAATCTATTAGTTTTTGAGTGATCAAATAAGGCTGAATAGTATTAAACGCAGAACTGAAGTCTGCAAAAAGAACTCTGGCATATGCTTGAGAATGCTCCAAGTGTTTGTTAATCCAATGTGTAACAGTGATAAGTGCATCCTCAGTTCCCCGGCCCTGCTTATAGGCAAACTGTAGAGGGTCAAGACTGTCAGTCACTTCAGTTTTGAGCATGTTAACAACAATTTTTTCAAAACATTTCATTATAATTGAGGTTAATGCCACAGGTCGGTAATCATTGTTTGTTGCTGGGCATGAGACTTTGGGTATCGGCACAATTATTGATCTTTTCCATAATTGTGGCACAGTATGACTATTTAACGAGAGTTGATAGATTGGGCACCATGCTGTCGCTAGTTCAGTCGAACAGTTTTTAATCAAAGTTGCAGATAGACCATCCGGGCCCGTAGATTTTCCCTTGCAAACTTGACTGAAGGTAGCCTGCACTTGCTGTGGAGTAATCTTGAGTTCACACTGGTCAGGCAAGGCAACAGAGTCTATGATCTCCCTTCCACACATGGAGTAGTCATGGGTCTCAAATCTCAGAAAGAAGTCATTTAATTCATTAGCTCGAGATTCATTGTCCATGGTAATAAGTTGCTTGTTACTGGTGGCCATGTTTGAGATACTTTTCAGCTGGTCCCACAGACGTTTATTGTTCGATGTTATGTAGCTAAGCTCAATATTTGATCACTGTTTCTTCCTGGCCTTGCCTAGGAGCTGATCTAGTTCTTTCTGTGCAACTGCAATCGCTAATCTGTCTTTATTTTTAAAAGCTATTCTTTTCCTGTTAATGCACAATTTGACTTCCTTGGTGATGTGGGGCTTATTGTTTGGGAAATGTAAAATCTTTTTCTTCTCCACCACATTATCCACACAAAAGTTTATATAGTCAGTTATCGTTACGGTTGCTTCCTCCAGCTCTAGGCTATGGAAGATGCTCCAGTCTGTGCTTAGAAAGCAACCCTTTAATGCCTCTATACTCTCCTCTGTCCATTTGAGCACGGTTTTGGACTGAGGTTTACTAGATTTCAGAGCAGATTTATATATTGGTATAAGGTTCACTGTCCCATGGTCTGAATTCCCAATTGGGGGTAAAAGTTTAGATTGAAACGCCTCTTTTATGTTAACATAGCATTTGTCTAAGATGTTGTTATTTCTAGTGGCTGACTTCACATATTGCTGGAAACCAGGCAATGCTGGTTCCAGTTTACAATGGTTCATATCCCCCATAACTAGGACAGGTGCTCCTGGTGAGTGATGTAGTTGCAAGTGAACACATTCGGATATTAGACTAGCTGCTCTGCCAGCATTGCCACTAGGTGGTATATACACTAGGCACAGGATTACACACCCAAACTCTCTTGGAAGATAAAATGGTCGCATAGAAATGCAGAGGAGTTCAACATCCGGGGTGCACAGACATGATTTAACAGTAAACTGTTTACACCAGTTTTTATTCAAGTATACAATTAGCCCACCTCCCCTAGACTTAAGTGAGGCGTCGTTCCTGTCTGCTCGAACAGTAAAAAAGCCCTCCAACTCCACTACTGAGTCAGGAATGTCCTTATGCAACCATGTTTCGGTCAAAGCAATAAAACTTGATTGTCTATAGGAATGACAAAATCTCCTATGTAGTTTTAGTTCGTCCATTTTAGAGCGCAGTGATCTTACATTACTTAAAATAATTGATGGAAGAGGTGGCCTGTTCCCACGTCTCCTCAGTCTTTGCCTTACACCTCCTCTCCTGCCCCTCTTCCTCCGTTGTGGTTTAGGTAGAGGCTTGATTTTAACCTCCTCTGGCAAATCATCAGGTGGAATAAAGCTACTGTGACGCAATGCAAGCAGAGCCTCCCGGGAATAACTAAGATGAAATGTTACCTGAGAGGGTGCAGGGGTGATGTTTTTGCCCAAGAGTTCAGCGACAGTCAGTAGGAGTAGGAAGAAAATGAGTATTGTAGACATGGTTGCGATGACGCCCTCGGGTATGGATCAATCGATGTTGCTGCTCCCTGATTTTATTGTCGCTCGTGGCCCCGCTCGTAGCCACTGCTCCGCCGCCCGTGACCGCCGCAACGCCGCCCGCCGCTCCGCCGCCCGTGGCCGCAGCTCTGCCGCCTGTGGCCGTTGCTCGCTGCCCGCGGCCAGCGCTGCTCCAAAGTTCCGCCTCGCCGCTCACAGCTGCCTCTCCACTGATGCCGCCTTGAGGGTGTTGCTCTGCCGCCCTGGGCTGCTCGCGAGGGCTGCGACCGTCGGTGCCTCTGGGGTCTCCCAGCCCCACCAGGTGGAAGCCGCCTCGTTAGGTTAGCTAAAGCAGCTAAGATAGCTTCTGCACGTTGTACTCCCTGCCCCCCAGGGCGAGGTCTTCTTAAAACTTTGCAGAGGTCACTGCCATTGTACCAGTCCGTGCGTCATTAAAAAGATGCAATCCAACACATAGACATAAAAGCATAAAAGACAGAAATGCACCCGTTGCACCACGGCCCTGGTCGCCTGCTGTGCAGCGCCCCGGAACCGGGACTGTGTTCTGGACTGTGGAATACCCCACTGGACCACAGTGTGTGCGGTTACAGAGCTGTGTGTCTGACAGATCAGGTTCATTTTGGAGGGCACCCTCTGCACAGCACACTGGACAGGAAGGAGGAAACATTATATTCATTACTTACTACTACTTAATTTTATCTTATTGTCCCGGTAGCACTTTTATAGACTGTATATATGGATGATTGTTATTATGTTTTATTGTGTACTTTTAATTTGAAAACAACCACAATTAATTACATCATAAGGTGGAACAGAGCATTTTGAGCTTTGGATATGTAGATGATCCAATAATGTAGGGTCTCAAACAAAACACAAATATGGTTGTTTTTAAGGAGATACTAATGTTCTAAAATGACTAAGTGTCATTTTTCGCTTAACGTGGGGCCGTTAACCAACAGGCTCACCAGAGGACTGCAGAGAGAAAGGGCCTATCACTGAGCAGCTGATTACACCGAAGTGTCTTTCTCCTTTTCACCTTATTCGGGCCTGCCCAGTGTGGTGGCACTGGTGAAATCCCCTTCATTTCAATGAGGATTTGGGAAAAGTTTTGCAGCTAAAATGTGACATTGGTTCATTTGTGCAAAATGTTCAATATTCATGTACCCAACACGTCACTGCACTGATTCTCTGGAGGTTTTAAAACAGCTTTATAGTCTGTACTAAACTTATTTGCTTTCTTCTGGAGATCATAATGGGGAGAGGACATTTGGATATCCCATGGTAATCACCGTTCAGCAGTTTACTTAGTTTTTGATTACTCTGTTTAGAGCTTCTTTTTGTTAATCCTTGTAAATATTTCTCTCTCCCTCTTTTTACCTTTACATTCCTTTTAAATAAATCACACCTTTAACATCTTGGTTTTTTGTTCCGTCCCCTGTCCCTAGCAGAGCTGGGTCATAACACTTATATACACACCTCTAAAGATGGTACCTCCTTCTGCTCTCTCTCCCCCTCCCTCTCCTCCCCTCTACTCTATCCTCCCCTCTCAGTCTCCTCTGCTTTCTCCTCCCTCTCCCTCTCTCTCCCTCTCCCTCTCTGCTTTGCTCTCTCCCTCCCCTGTCCTCTTTCCTCTGCTCTCTCCTCTCTTTCCTCTCCTCTTTCCTCTGCTCTCTCTCCCTCTTTTTACCTTTACATTCCTTTTAAATAAATCACACCTTTAACATCTTGGTTTTTTGTTCCGTCCCCTGTCCCTAGCAGAGCTGGGTCATAACACTTATATACACACCTCTAAAGATGGTACCTCTGACACGTTTTTAAGCATTAAAACAAATAACAAATATAGAAGAGAACTTATCACGAGGGAGTCTAACAATAAACCAGCTTCTGTTTTTGTTTGGAACAATAAATTTACTGGCATTAAATGGAACAATGTTTGCAAATATTTTGTAACAAATAAGACTTGTGACGTATGCTTGAAAATGCTGCACAGATGTTACTCTGTTAACGTCATTTCATAGTTTTGCTTAAAAGTAGATCATCTCATCTCATTTTCCCACAGTGTTTAGGAAACACTAATATTTGACATATTTTTGTTTGTGAATAGGAAGCTTGATACGGACCTACAATCTAATGCAAAACATGGAGCTATGTTTTGGTGTTTTAATATTGCTGCAAAATAAATATATGTGTTGAACCTAATCCAAAATGTTATATCCATTACTGTAAATTTTCTAGTCCAAAGCCCAAATGTGTTGTATTTCAGTCCCTTTCGTCCCCTTATATAAATTCTATAAATTCTTGCATAAATCCAAAAGCCATGAAAACAAGATCACTATGTACAGAATTTGGAATAAAAATATAAATGCATATATTTTTTCTACATCTGTAACATTTGTATAATGCAGGTATTGAGCCCTGTGAATATGAATTCTGAGCCTGTAGCAGTGTTTTCTGTCATTTTTACCACTGTATATTAATGATGGGCTAAACGAGCCTGGAAGTAATGCCTCGAGTTTTCGCATCGAGCCCATCGCTTTAAGAAAGTCTCCTTACACTGTCCATGGTGTCATTTTGCATCATGCGTATCCTGCGTCACTGACGCCCTCATAACGCCTCATCAGGAAGTTGGTGTTTCATTTACGTTTCAACAGCAGAGAAACGCTTTTAGAAATATTTTAATGGTCCACAGGTTAAATGTCGTTTGTGCTCAGCGGAGTTTTCCCGAAACACATCCTCAGTGCTACGGTATTATAAAGCTCGCCATGAAAGAGAAGAAAATGCATCAGGAATGGACACCGGTGGATTAGTATTTCTGAATAAAAATGTTTGTTTGCACCTCACTGTCTCTCCTCTCCTTCTCCTCCCCCTCTGCTCTCTCCTCCCCCTCTGCTCTCTCCTTCCCCTCTCTCTTTCCTCTCCTCTGCTCTCTCCGCTCACTAGCTGGGACCCGTGCACATACAAACACAGTGTGATACTGTGTCGACACGATAAGGGGAATGTGTGACACACACAGCCCTACTGAGTTTTGTACAAACTCACACAATGTGGTTTTGATGAGTTTATTAAAAATAATAAAAAACAGACTGCAGCAGATGAACCAATCAGAGTTCTACAATGAGAAGCAGCTTTTTGCATTTCAAACTACAGCACAGCACAGTCCTCCATGGGATCAGGAAAGGTTCTGGGACGAAGGAAAGACAAAGAATTAGACTAGAATTAGACTTAGATTAGACTAGTACGGCCTTGTTTTGCTCAGTCGCACCAAAAGCTTCTGATTATGTCTTTTAAATGAGTTTTGTCCCACAGAAAACTCCAAAAACCTGTGCACATGAAGAGAGAATCAGCAGTGACAAAAACACTCTTTAAAGACGCACTCTGGAACTTTTCTAATGGAGCATCCACCAACAGCTTTTCATTTTCCTCTCAAGAATGTTTCACAGTGTGGCATTAAACACAGAAAAGCAGATGGCATCACTCGGCCAAGTTACAGGTCAGATCTGTGGAGAGGCTCACAGTAAGAACGCGTGTTTGACCAGTAAAACATCTGTGATTTCACAGCTGCAAAATGGAAAGGTTTAATATAATAGTGTGGACTAAATGACATCGCCGTGGATACAATTAAGTGGTGGGTCATTACCTGAAAAGTTACACAGTGCATCTTTAAATTTGCACTTGTTTTAATCACATTTCGGATCATTATTAAAATCAAAATTCTACAAATATTATAACTTTTCCCTGTAGCGGTTTTGTTCTCAGCCTTGGTTTAAATTCACTACTTCACGGCTCGTCTCCACGGGGATGTTATTGCGTTGCCAGGAATGTCCCACAGTATGGCATTAAAATGTGGGCGCGCAAGCAGATGACAACACCGGATAAAGTTACGGGTCAGATCTGTGGAGAGACGAGCCCCGTCACAATATAATAAAAACACATGGAATTCAACTGATGCAATATTGTGCAGAAGATGGTGTTTCCCCTATCAGAAAAGTTACACAGTGCAGCTTTAAGCCTCACGACTTATTTTAAATCAAAACTACACTAGTATATAGGCGTTTATAAAGGTTAAACTCAAACTAGTGCAGCAAAATTAGCCTCAAATTGATTTAAAACTCTTCAAAAACATGCACATTTTTTCCAAAAAGTCTATGAAGAGGGAAAAAACTTCCTTCTGAAACCATGAGGTGGCGCTGTAGAGCTCAGTCAGTCGGTTCACTTCCATCTGATAACATACAAAGCAGAGTATAGACTAAATATACTAAACTACAAGTGAATTCGGGGCTAGTTTAAGGTTAAAAACGCAATTTCAAGTTCAGGAATCTTCCTTAAAACACCGCCGCGCCTCAGCAGTCCGCTTCCTTCTTGATGAAATTAAAATTAAAGCATCAAAACACATAAATACAACGCTTATATTATAATAAATAGATCACCCACTTTTCGGGTTAGGACATTATCTAGTCTAACAGAGAAGCATGCAATGGAAATAGAAAAGGCCAGAATAACTGCGAAACTGGAAGAAATGGAGCTGGCAGCAAATATATCTGCATCTGATGCCAGGTTAAATGTTCAAAGCCCTGAAAATGTAATTCCACACAAAGCACTGTGTGAAATATATGAGAAATGAATGCTGGCCTACAGGAGTCTGGCCTAAGTCTTCGATCAGAAAGACTGCAGCGAGATCCAGAGATTCATAGAAGAATGTTTATTGACGATTGGGTTTCGGTATGATGGGAAGGTGTGTGATGTGATGTGGTTATTCTATAACAAACAAAAACAAATATATACAAATGATTAGAACTGTACTTAAACAAACCAAATATACAACAAATAAGGTAAATCAACATGTTTAAATACAGTATGTAAAACGAGATGTTTAAAGCGCACAATATGGTGACAGTCGCGGTATAAATACAACAGGGGCGTCAGAGACCAAGTCATGACGATATGAATAAAGATGCAAAACATATTAATGGCGGATCGGATGGGGAATTGACAAATTTTCAAGAATACTAAGTTAGATCGACGAAAATACTAACAATGGTAAGCAGCACAGCAAACAATACTGAACAAGGTCCATAATAAGTGAGATACTTACTACTCATTTACGCACGAATAAGTATACATAGAGTGGAGAAAGATAGACATGTGTCTTTCTCCGTGGCACTCCCCCTGCGTACTGCTACCTGCGCTGCAGTGCGCATGTCAAAGAGGGGCAGTAATGACGTCCTCTTAAAGGCACGGCAGCGTCAAGGCAGGGAAATTTGCACAGCCGCCCCCAAATTCAGTTAATGAATTTGTAATATACAAATGTCCCTGCAGTACTTAGTCCTCAGGCATCTCTGGCAGTGAGATGAGCTTGGTTACTGGCCGAGTGTAAATAGTCCCTTGAATGTCTACCTCAGCGGCTCGGATCCTGCCGTCGTCACTGGGCATTACCTTGGTGACTCGTCCTATGGGCCATCGTGCCCGTGGCAACTGTGAATCAACAACCATGACCACTTGATCTGTACTCAAGTCCGGAGTGTGGGTATGCCATTTCCTTCTCTGGTGAAGGTTAGGCAGGTAATTTTTGGTGAATTGTACCCAGAAGTGGTCTGCCAGGACTTGGCTGTGTTTCCAGCGGCGACGTCCACCAGGTCGCTGCTGCCATAGACTGCTTGTGGTAATGATGCATCTCGCCGCCCCATCAGCAGGAGGTTAGGAGTAATGGGGTCAGGGTCAGCAATGTCTGAGGTGGCATAGCCCAGAGGTTTTGAGTTGAGGATACCTTCCACCTCTATAAGTACAGTGAGCAGTGCTTCTTCGGGGAGTACTCTGTCTCTAAGTACAACTCGGAGGGCTGTTTTAACTGATTTTATCTCCCTCTCCCAAATACCACCAAAATGAGGAGCATAAGGTGGGTTGTACTTGAAGGTGATGCTCTGTTCAGCTAGCTGCTCCTTCAGTGCTGGCTCTAACGCATCAAAAGCTCTCTGCAGTTCCCCATCTCCACCCCTGAAGTTAGTGGCTCTGTCACAGAGGATTTCAAAGGGCTTACCTCGTCTAGCAACAAAACGTCGCAGGGCGAGTAAGAATGAGTCTGTGTCCATACTGCAGAGAAGGTCGAGATGCTCGCACCTTGTTGTTAAGCATTTGAAGATAATGCCCCACCTCTTCTCCTGTCTGCGGCCTATCTTGACAACATAGGGCCCAAAACAGTCGATTCCTGTGGACCAATAGGGAGGCTTCTGGAGGCGGAGCCGTGCATCAGGTAGGTCTGCCATACGTGGGACAGTGGGTTTATTGCGCCACCTCTGGCATTCTGTGCAGGTATGTTGGTGCTTCTTTACAGCTTGGCGGCCACGGATGATCCAGTATGCCCGTCTCATCTCAGCAAACACACGGTCAGGACCTGGGTGGAGTAGTTGGTTGTCATAGTGCTGGATCAGCAGTTTAGTGGCAGGGTGGTCAGGTGCCAGGACGATAGGGTGGATGGTGTCCTGTAACCCCTCTGCCTTTCTCAGCCGACCACCAACCCGCACCAGTCCAATGGCACTATCGTACTCTGGACAGAGAGAAAGCAAACGGCTGTTAGTGTTTAGTGGTTTACCTGTCTGCAGAGCAGCGAGCTCTGCAGGGAAGCTCTCCTCCTGCGCTCGCTTGAGAACGGTGACTTCTGTCTCAAGCCGGTCAGAGGCAGTCATTGGAGGCGCGGCCGCCCCGTGTTGGGACAGGTACGTGGCTTGTAGCAAGTCAGACCAGGACTTGCACTGAGCTGGGTCTGGAGTTGTAGGCATGGCAGTCACAATGCTACCACAGAAGGTTGCATCACGGACCTCCTCTGGCTGAGTGGATGAGGCAGTAGGTTTGACTGGCCATTCACTCTGTGGCTGATAGAGGAACCCAGGTCCAGAGGTCCAGCGGCTAGGTTTAGCGAAGTCACTGAGAGGTTTGCCACGAGTAATGTCATCTGCAGCATTCTCACTGGATGGGACGTAGCGCCAGTTATCTGCTCCCACCAGCTCTTGAATCTCTGCGATGCGAGTCCCCACAAATACTTTATACTGCTGTGACTCTGACTGGATCCAATGGAGGACAGTGGTTGAATCAGTCCACAGTGTCGTAGCTCTCAAAGGCAGGGTTAGCTCTGTTTGGAGAACCTTTGCTAACTGTGCACCGGACAGAGCAGCGCAAAGCTCTAGGCGTGGGATAGAGAGCTGTTTCTTCGGTGCCACACGGGATCTGGCCAAGACAAAGGATACCTGCACTACTCCTGTGACACTGTGCTCTGCCCTAAGGTAAGCAACTGCACCATAAGCTCTTTCTGAGGCGTCTGTGAATACGTGGAGGTCCACAGGAGTGCTGGCTGGGATGTCAGAGGTGTAGCATCTGGGTATTGAGACCTGCTGCAGTTGTGATAGTTCACTCTCCCATGCCTTCCATAGAGGGAGGGGCTCATCTGTTATCGGCTCATACCAGTACCGGCCTTTCTTCCCCAGGGATTGGACCAGTACCGTAGCACGGGTTGTGTATGGGATGAGGTAACCGAGTGGGTCATATTGACTTGCAAGCACCCTGTACACATGTCTCAGTGTGGGTTGGGCAGGTGGGATGTCTCGGTGTCGGTAGCTCAATGTGTCAGTGCTGCAGTTCCACAGCAGTCCCAGAGTGGTCTCTAGGGGTCTTCCTTGTGCACAGACAGCCATAACTCACAGCTTGCTGACTTTGCTTCAGCAGGCAGGTGACAGATGACATCGGGTATATTGCTGGACCACTGTCGCATGTCAAAACCTCCACTAGCGAGGAGTGCTCGGAGTCGGTCAATGAGCTGTTTTGCCTGCTCTGCGGTGGGTAGTGACTGGAGACAATTATCAACATAAAATGAGTGCAGCACAGAGTTGACTACATCCTCATTGCCTTCACTATAGTCCGGGACATGACGCTGCACTGCATATATTGCACAACATGGACTGCAGGTCGTGCCAAATGGCAACACGCGCCATTCATAGACATCTGGGCGGCGCTCTCTTTCGCCATCCCTCCACAGGAAACGGAGCAGTGGCTGGTCTTCTGGGAGGAGACGCACCTGATGAAACATGCCTCGGATGTCACCACTGATGGCTACAGCATGTTCTCTGAACCTTAGGAGCACAGCAAGAAGTGAGGACCCAAGAGTAGGGCCAGGCAGGAGATTAGTGTTGAGGCAGGCCCTCTGGTGAACAAACGAGCAGTTGAACACAACTCGAGGTTTGTTGTTGTGAAAGACAAGATGGTGTGGCAGGAACCATGATTTCTCTGAGCTGCTCATTTGTTCTGTATTGATTCTAACAGCATAACCTGCTTTGACTAGTTTGTTAATTTCCTCATTGTAGAGTAGTAGTTGCTCAGGATTGTGGGAAAGGCGGCGCTCGGTGGCTCTGAGGAGTGACATTACAGCATTAGGTGAGGCGAGTAGGGGAGGTGCATTTTTCCTACGCAGGAGGGGGACAGCGTAACGGCTCACACCATCTACTGTGACCCTAACGCTTCTTTGCTCTAGTTGTTCTAGGGCAGCTGTGTCTTCTCTAGAGCGAATGGCCTCTTTCGTGGAGCGGAATGGCAGCACATCTAGTTGCCATAGTTTCTCTACGTGTTGATGTAGCTCTTCTGCAGGGGGTAGAACTGACAAATGAAGACAGTTGTTGCAGCTCGAAGACTGTTGGAGGAAGTTGGCTGGTCCCTGCCCATCCTAAGGTGGTGCATACTGCGACAGGACCACCAATGGGGCCCATTCTCACTGGCAACTTTGGTGTGATTAAATGTGGATTGTCAGACCCAATGAGGATCATTGGCTTGATCTTCTCAAAGGTGGGCAATGGAATGCCCCTCAGATGTTTGAAGCTTCTCTGAAGACTTTCAGCAGAACAGGACTGCTCAGCCAGGTTTAACTCTGCTGCTGTGAATGCATGATTTATCTTATGTTTCAGCCCTTTCTTCGTGGGGGGTGACACCTGAAACGAAACTGTAGCTCCTTTGATCTGCATTACCTCCTGTCTAATGGGTCGCAGAGACAGGACCTCCTGTTGTTCTGGAAGGCCTAGCTGACGAATTGCAGAGGGCAGGATGATAGTACGCTCAGAGCCGTCGTCCAGTACTGCATACGTGTCCATGTATTTCCTCCCATTGTGTAGACGGACTGGGACAACTTTTAACATCACCCTGCCTGAATGGCTTGCCTGGTCCAGAAAACATACTAGAGGATGTACTGACTGTCAGTATGTTCTCTGTTTGGGCCACCTCATGAAGCACAGGGAGATGCTGTTCTCCACAGGTGGAGCAGGGCTTCTTCAGTGTGCAGTTGGTAGGCGAGTGTCCCCTGCCACATCTCCAGCACTTCCTCTTCTCCTTGATCCAGTCTGCTCTGGCCTGGTGTGTGAGTTTAGAGAACTCTGTGCATGCATTCAAATAATGTTCTTGATTATTGCAATACGGACAGTATGGTTTGAATTTGTCTCGTTTCTTTATTTGTAGTGGAGCAGTGGAGACTGGATGTGCAGCAGGAGGCTCAGCAGACTGGTTGCTGCCAAGTAAAACTGCGATGGACTTAGGTTTCTTCTCTCCCTATTGTCTGCGCTGCTAGCGTCTGTGGTAATGGTAGTGATTCTATGGGAGACCTGCAGTGTCTGCACCTTCTTCTCGAGCCATTCTGCTAAGTCCGGTAGGGTGTATGTTCTATCACTGCCACTCTGTATAATACCCCTGTTAAAACAGTGTTCAGCAAAGGAGTCTCTGAAAGGTGGAGGCAGCTTGGTGAGCAGAGTGTCAACGTGAGACCCGCAGTGCAGTTCTGAGGATGAGGGCCCCTGCATGGAGCTAAGCATTCCCACCAGTGTGCCGACTGCAGCGGCAAAGTCTTCAATGCCCTGGTAGTCACCTGCTCTGATTGGTGGAGCATTCAGGATGGCCTTGAGTTCTCCCTGCACCAGCTGTCGGGGCTGCCCATATCTCTGCTGAAGAGCTGCCATGGCACTGGTGTATGGAGTGGTGCTATTAATGTACCGTTTGACTATTTGTATGGCTGCAGGAAATCTCACGTGATCAAGTAGAACTTGATATTTGTAATCCTCAGTGAGATGGCTATGGGGGGCAAGCACACTGTCCAGTCCCTTCTTTAGCAGGAGAAAGTCACTCTCCTTGCCGGAGCTGAAGACGGAAAGCTTTGGTTTGGGAATACCAAATGAAGATGCAATGGCCATCTCAACCATACTGGGCACACTGGCAGGTGGCTGAGCTGTATATGGCTGGCTTACAGATGCTGCAGGAGGCTGTGCCGGGTAGGGGCTGTATGATGCAGGGAATACACTCTATGGCACAGGCTGTGAATAGTAGACAGGTTCAGTGTATGACCGAGTGTACCTAGGGGCACTGTATGCAGTTCCAGGCTGTGTAACTGCACCTGTAGGTGTGGAGTCATACAGAGGAGGCAATAGAGCAGCTGTGGCCGGAGCCACTGGAGGAGGAGGCGGTGGCCAGAACTCGTCAGGCTCTGTGTGGGCTGTGGCCACTGTAGGGCGTGGAGCTGGGAGCACTGCTGCAGGAACAGGAGCTGTCCCTGGTGCTGAAGCTGAATCCTCTGTGGGGGGACGGTACAGCTGCTGCGGAGGTTGGAACGGAGGGTTCTGTCCTGGAGGGTACAATGGAGCTTCTACTTCAGTAGTCGGGCTTGGACACTGTGAAGGACAGATTCTCTCCAGCAGTGGTAGGCTGCTGTACTGAGGCTGATCATACCTGCGAAGATAAGGGGGGCGAGCAAAGGCACTGTGTGGCTGTGAGCTCAGTCTGACCTCTCTCATCTCTGCCTGCAGTTCTCCCATCTGCTGACTGATAGCCTGCCAGCGCACTTCTAATTGCTGCATCTTGTCCTCAGTGTTCTCTACAGTCCGGGAGTACATACAGAGGAAGCCGACCATCCACCAGGACTTTGTGGCACGTCGTATCTTGGCTGAGGTGGTGACACTGGCCTTATTGTAGGTGGCTGGTGGTGTGGTAATGGGTAGCTGAGCTCAAAGTCCTCCAGATGTCCAGGAATGCGGCGCACTCTGTGGGGACGGGGACTAATGGGTGGCTGCCCATCAAAGATATCTCTGGATGTGGCCATGACGCAGCTCCAGTAGATCCGGCTCGAAGGACCACTTGTGAAATATATGAGAAATGAATGCTGGCCTACGGGAGTCTGGCCTAAGTCTTCGATCAGAAAGACTGCAGCGAGATCCAGAGATTCATAGAAGAATGTTTATTGACGATTGGGTTTCGATATGATGGGAAGGTGTGTGATGTGATGTGGTTATTCTATAACAAACAAAAACAAATATATACAAATGATTAGAACTGTATTTAAACAAACCAAATATACAACAAATAAGGTAAATCAACATGTTTAAATACAGTATGTAAAACGAGATGTTTAAAGCGCACAATATGGTGACAGTCGCGGTATAAATACAACAGGGGGCGTCAGAGACTAAGTCATGACGATATGAATAAAGATGCAGAACATATTAATGGCGGATCGGATGGGGAATTGACAAATTTACAAGAATACTAAGTTAGATCGGGACGAAAATACTAACAATGGTAAGCAGCACAGCAAACAATACTGAACAAGGTCCATAATAAGTGAGATACTTACTACTCATTTACGCACGAATAAGTATACATAGAGTGGAGAAAGATAGACATGTGTCTTTCTCCGTGGCACTCCCCCTGCGTACTGCTACCTGCGCTACAGTGCGCATGTCAAAGAGGGGCAGTAATGACGTCCTCTTAAAGGCACGGCAGCGTCAAGGCAGGGAAATTTGCACACACTGAGTAAAAGTAAACATGATCAAAATATCACCAGTAGCAAAGAATACAATGTGTCCATGGGTATTTCTCAAACTTCATCTGCTAAATATCTTGATATAGGTACAATACCCAAGACTCCTCTTCAATGTTTTGTAAACGAACCAGCCAATGCAGGAACGTCCAAAGGACACAAAGTTAACTCTACACCTGTACATGTCAGAGCTCCTCAATCTGAAAGTGAAAGTGGCTCTGAAAGTGACACAAGCACAAATACAGGCAAATCATCTCTATCCAAAGAGCTGCTTACTGTTATTCAAAAACAAAATGACATCACAAGTCTCCTAATGTCACAGCAGCAACCGTCCTCACTCCTCCAGACATACAAGAGTTTGATGGGAATCCTTTACAATTTCAGACATTTGTGTGAGCTTTTAAACATGGCATTGAGAGTAAAACAAATAATGATGATGACAGACTTTATTATTTGGAACAATATACAAGTGGCCAAGCCAGAGAGCTTGTAAGGAGCTGTTTTCACATGGATGCAAATATGGGCTATAAACAAGCACAAAAACACACTTTGGTGATGAGATCAAAATAGCAAATGCATACACTGAAAAGGCTCTTAACTGGAACTGTATCAAAACTGATGATGGCAATGCTCTGCAGGCATATGCACTTTATCTGAGAGGATGCTGCGACACAATGGGACAGTTAAAAGCAATGCAAGAATTAAATCTACCGTCTAATTTATAGCTGATTCTGTCCAAACTGCCATATAAACTCAAAGAAAAGTGGAGAACAGTGGCATATGAATTTTTAGAGACAAATAATAAATAAGCAGGTTTTCCTGATCTTGTGGCATTTATTGTAAAACAGGCCAGTATTTTGCAGGACCCGCTGTTTGGTGAAATCCAGGATGTTTCCAAAAAGCCCTTTCAAAACCCACAGTGGCAGTAGACTCTAGGCCTCAGCTGCGCCCTCAGAAAAACAAAAGTAGCAGTTTTGCTGTGTCAATAAATAACTGTAAAACACTGTGCTATATTTGTGAAAAATCAAATCATGCTCTGGATCAATGTGAAAAGTTAAAATCACAGACACATGAAGTAAAAGTACAGCTGCTTAAAAACAATGGTATCTGCTTTGGTTGCTTAAACAAGGGTCATCTAAGTAAATCATGTAAAAGAAGGATGATTTGTGAGTACTGTCAAGGCAGACATCCCAGTGTGCTACATATACACAACGTAATTGACAATCAAAATGTGCAACAGAAACAATCGGTCAGTGGCACATTATTCTCAGTGGAAAAGAAGACAAGTTGTGATACTGGGGCTGGAAATGGCTGCAAATTGTCAATAGTGCCTGTCCAACTAAAAGCAACAAAAGGAGACAAAACAATCTTAACATATGCTTTCCTTGACCCCGGAAGCACAGCTACATTTTGTACAGAAAATATTATGAGACAGCTCAACATCAATGGAAAAAAGACAAAGGTTTTATTGCAAACAATGGGCCAAAGAAAGCCAGTTAACAGTTATGAAATAAATGGTTTACAAGTTGGTGATGTGAGTGGCAATAACTTTATTGAACTGGAAAAGACATATACCCAGACAAATGCAAAAGCAAACATATTCAGCTAAAGTGACATTGATAAATGGCCTTACCTGAAAGACTGAGCTTCTGACGGGATCAGGCTTTGACGAGCCGGCCACAGGTGTGGGAGGATGGGTCTATTCTAGTGGGGAGGGTGACCAACACAGTCTTTGACCGCACGCACACGCACGATGATGATAATCTGCAAATAAAAGAAATCAAACTACAACAGACTATGTGAGTTTTTCTATAACATTTTGTGTGAGTCAAGAAGCGGACACCCCGAGGATGGCTATTCATGTCTCACAGCTAAAGTCAAATTAGAAGCCATAACACCATAGTTCCTTTAAATATTTACAGTAAAAAAGAGATGGGAGAGGGTTTCTTCTTCACTTTGGCAAAAGGTGCAATACGGTTCAGTTTCCTTGAATTTGGATATAAGTAAATTGGTGCACTACAAAAAAGGATTTTCTAGCAGAGTTAAACTGACTTGAATTAAGCAGATTCATCTTAAAAGATCAATTTTAAGATTTTTTTTACTTAATACGATTTTTTGACTTGTTTCAAGATATTTCATCCTGATTTATCTTATCTCGATATTACAATTTATTCTAAGCACTTTTTAGATTAAATCAGTCCAGGTTAAGCCTCTTTAACTTCCTTCTCAAACCAATAAGGTGAAAAATCTTGCCATAAATACGTGAAACTCGTGTTTTCTGCTTAGAACAAGATTCATATTTCATCTTGTTTTAAGAAAACTTGATAAGTGAAAATTTTCCTTCACTGCATCATCCACCAGGAATCTCTGTGTAAATCGGTATTACAGCTGAATCATGTTGTGAATCCTGTGGTGAAACTCGTCAACTTCCCGGCGGAGGAAGAGATCATGTGAACATGCCGCCAGGAGGAGGAGATTTTTCCATCTCCTGGAAAGTGGGGCCATAAAATGGGCGAACATAAAATGAATGAACTGTCACATTTTCGCAAAGTGCGGATTAAACCACTCATGTGAGAAGACAGCAGCGGTAAGTTAGGCTACACCTTGTTGCAGTTGTATTCAGTGGTTACTTTTGTGAAGATAAAAGAACAGAGACGCAGCGCACGTCTTCACTGATTTACTCACTTCCGTAACCGTAAATAACAGTTTTAAATATGTAAATAGTACAATTTTTGTACCAATGGGCGGCACGGTGGCTGAGTGGCAACACTCAGGCCTCACAGCCAGAAGGTCGCGGGTTGGATCCCCGAGGCTGTCCTGAGGCTGGAGGACGGAGCCTGTGGATCTGAGCCTCTTTCTGAGCCTTTCTCATAAGGCTCCTTTCTGTGTGGGGCTCCTCCGTATCTGGTTCGGTTTCCTCCGGTTCCTCCTGGCTCCATCACAAATTTTAGAACCCTTTGCGGCCCTCGAGCCAAAAAGTTTGCCCACCCCTGCTCTAAGTGCATTTTACCTCTGTGCATAGGCCTACTGGAAAAACACCAACACAGTCGGCTACATTTTAATTCGCTGCAGCCATAGCAAGATAATAACTGTAATTACAGCTTCAATAATAATGAGAAGTGAGCTCAAAGTCAATATTTCAGTATGAATCTAATGCAGGGGTGGCGAACACGCGGCTCTTGAGCCACATGCGGCTCTCGGTCAATAAACATGCGGCTCTTTGCCTCTCATCATATTTTTCTATATTACTGCGGCTCTTTGCCTCATTTCATGTTTAGTTTTTTTCCTCTTAAACCACACTCAAACCCATCAGAGGGTATTAAAAACAAATAAAAGATAATATTCATAATGAATGTAATTTGGCAGATTGGGTGTTTTTATGCTGCTCCAGACACGTAAATGACGCCAATCATCTGCGCGGGTTACATCTAATGCACATTTCATGTCCGTGCAGACTCTTACCCTCATGGTCAAAATGGAAAAACGCAAAGCTAAACGAAAATATGAAGGCGTGGAGCATTGCCCGTGCGTAGGAATGAAATCTGGGAAATCCGTGCGTATTATAAATAGGCTATTCGTAAACTCTCGAATGAGTCCAGTCGTACTACATAAAATATGTTGTGTGTATTTTTTCCATCAGAATACGAACTGAAAAGTTACGACATCAAGAATTACATATACGAAATAAAAAGTTACGATTAAGCTTTCTTCAATACGACTTTACTGTCAAAAATACTTCATCACGTCTTACATCTATGAACAGTAGATGTCGCGGTCAGCCTCTTGATGTTAACACCGCCGCCATCTTGGTACAGGCTTCCCTGGTCTTAGTGTCGCTGACGTCATTTGACCAAAGCTTTTTCACAGTATCAGCGGAGATGCCGGACTTTTGCCCCGCACAGACGGCCTGAACCAGGACTGAAAAAAACGTTCTGAATCTAAATAATTTATTCATTAATATAAAAATGTATTTATTAATATAAAAATCAAAGTCGTTTTTTTACCCCAAGTATCTGCATGTGAAGTGTGTTCAGTAGTTGTGTGTGTCAGAGAGGCAGAGAGTTAAGAGAGTGTGTGTATGAGAGGAGATGAGAGAGGTGCCTGTGTGTGTGGAGGGGTATCTGACCTCCAGCTGCTGTGTTAACTCTGGCTAAGCTGCATTTGATGTGTGTGTTGAGGGTGGACACTTTCCTTGAAATGAACACAAGTATAATACTTGCTGTTGTATTGTAAGGACAGGACTGTGTTAGGGAAATAATATGGTTTTAATTGCGTGTGTGTCTGTCTTGGCAGGTCAGTGTGTGCTGTGGCTCTTTCACTCTCACAGTTAAAAATTTCGGCTCTTTGTGTCAAACTTGTTCGCCACCCCTGATCTAATGTAAGTACATCAACTCAACTTCAGGTAAGTAACCAAAACAAAATCAATTTCTTTCTTAACATTGTGCATAAAGCTCTTGAAAATAATAGGGATGCACACCATACAGCCAAGGCATATTTTGATCTGTATAATAGGGAAATGTCATAATGTTGTAGCAGGTTGGAGTACCAGGTTTTCATCTATGAAAATGCCTATGTCTAGATTTGAAATGGAATATAAAATAGTCGCCTCATTCACTTACATTAGGGCCCCGCGAGTGCGAGTCTGGAGGAGGGGCTCAGTTCTGTTTACAGAGCCACAGAGCTGCACGCGACCAGCACCTGAGCCTGCGCGCAAAGTAAAAAGAGATTACTGTAAGCTTCTGGTTCTTTAAGACACCTCAGAACAAAAACGTAGAAGGCGTGGAGCAGTTTCAAAAAGATCTTTATTCGGGCTACAACAGGATACAGGCCTTTATGGTGGGTCTTCCCTCCTCGTCTCTGAAGGGCCTCCTTCTGCGAGACCTCTTTTATAGTTAAACTCAAACATTATCCCACCTGTTGATGCATGCAGCTGCTATTCTATCCTTGTTGTTTATGTATAGATCCCATATGTTAAGCTTCTAGCTCACTATATAAGGTAACACACAAGTCTTTACAGAGCCATCTCACTTCTTTAAATAGCCCACTTCAAGGGTCACAAGGTCAACAGGTTAAACTCCATTTGTCATAGGGTCCATATGTTCAAGTTACAATAGAATCAAAGCACCCATGTCTTTCCTTCAATCATTCCTTAATATTAACACAAGAAAATAATTCACATTACCCACAAGCCCCGGTCCGGCCGAGCAACGGTCCGGCGCGGCAGAGAAAGCCCGGACCCGCGAAGCAAGGCCCGGAGGCGCCCAACGCCAAAAGTTCAGTTTTTTCAACCTCTGACGCCGACGCCTGAACCTGAAAACCACCGCCTCGACGCCAGATTCGCGCCGCACTGACGCCTGAAGACGCGCCGCGCCGCACGGTGCGGTGCTGTTGCCCTTTCTTCATGTCAGAGCAACTGCCCCTCAAAATTCCTGTGCACATCCCTGGTGTGGAGACTTCTTCTTATTGTGTCCACTTTTGTCGAAGTCGCTTCCGTGCGCATTAAAAGCGTCTTTAAGATAAGATAAGATAAGATAAGACTTTACTGATCTCACAGTGGAGAAATTCAACAGTCACAGTAGCTCCAGGACAGTTTAGTGCAAAAAAGGAAAAAAATTGTGATGCAATTAAGATAAACAATAATAATAAAAATAGAAATAATAATAAAAAATAATAATATAAAGTGAATAAGTATATGTACAAAATGTACAAAGAGAATTGAAATATAAATACTATATATAAAATAAAGAAAGTAGAAAATACTATTTAGAAAATAAAGACAGACTTGGGGGTCGGTACCTGTCTGATTATCTCGGTACCTCACGGCTTTAGGCCGCTCAAGCTGAGTCACTCTGTGGGCTTGTGTACACTTCTCACTTTCGTTCATGCACAATTGACTGTACAGCAGGGGGCATGTGTCTAATAAATAACGTGACTTCAGCTCTCAGTCTCACATGCACCTGTGCAAGTGTAGTGATTGAAAGGCCGGGAGATGTTACAACCAACAGGCTACATGAGGAAGACAAAATAGTCCCGGCCAATATTTGCCATTTCATTTTAATAACCACAAGTATAAATTTAATCCGATATTTTTCCAAACTCAATCATATTAATTTAACACATTTTAGTTCACATTTTGTTTATTAGACGTTCTGTGCTGCTCAGTAGCGCCTCGGTCGCTCGATTCCATTTCTCTCCATTGACCACGAAGTGAAAACGGCAAAACAGGCAAAACAATCACGCCAACCCCCCACCCAGGTCGATATTATTGAGCTGTAACGCAATGCAAACCTGTTAATTGCAAACGTGTTATAATCGAACCTAATTGTTCAATTGCTGATTAACTGTAGCCAACAGAATAAAGGCCCAGCAAATATCTGCAATAAGGAATGGATGGAAGGCAAATCATGGAAAAATGCTCCCGTTTGTCTATGTAAATGAATTAGTGCTAGTTTAGCCTGCTAACTGGCTGCTAATAAAGCCTGTTGAAGCTAATGAAACATCTTTACCCATGGAATTAGACAATACAAGCCTGGTACAGGTGAGGACATCATTGAGCATGTCTGGGGTAGAATGAAAGAGGAAGCATGGAAGGCAAAACCAAAGAATCTTGATGCACTCTGGAGACATGTAAGACGCTTTCTTTGCTATTCCTGATGACTTCATCAACGATGGGGCGCCAAGTGTAACACACTTAATTTCGTGGACGAAATGCCTTTTATGCCACGAAATGGATAAAATGGTCACGAAATCGTAAATCATCACGATGCCTTTTGTCCACGAAATGCGCAAATCAGTTGCCATTGTGTCCACGAAATGATAAAGGGAGCACGTCATTTTGTGGACAAAATACAAAACAGGTTATTCATTACGTGTACTAAATTTACTGCTGACTTTTCCTTTTGTGGACATAAGGCTGGATTCACTACTTATTTTCGTGGACGAAATGAATTTATATTTGACAAGTAATGTTGTCCACGAAATGAGTGACATTTATGCTTATGTGCCACTAAATGCATAACGTTTTCTTTTCGTAGGCGTGCAGATACCTTTCCTCCACAAAATGCATTTTGTGATTCAGAAAATGCATTTCGTGATTTAGGACATGGGTTTTAATCACGAAATGCATTTCGTGACTCACAACATGCATTTTGTCCACGAAATGCATTTCGTAATTCACAAAAAGCATTTCGTGATTTACGAAATGCATTTCCTCCACAAAAAACATTTCGTCAATCACGAAATCCATTTTGTCAATCACGAAATGCATTTCGTGATTGACGAAATGGTTTTTGTGGACGAAATGCATTTCGTAAATCACGAAATGCTTTTTGTGAATTACGAAATGCATTTCATGGACGAAATGCATGTTGTGAGTCACGAAATGCATTTCGTGATTTACAAAATGAATTTCGTGAGTCTGCAGATGACTTTCGTCCACAAAATGCATTTCCTGATTGATGAAATGGTTTTTGTGGACGAAATGCATTTCGTAAATCACAAAATGCATTTTGTGAGTGATTTAAATGCATTTCGTGATTGACGAAATGGATTTTGTGGATCGAAATGCATTTCAGTAAATCACGAAATGCCCTGGGATAGGTATTACCAGAGTTTCTGCAGAAATTTCTCCTCCGTTGCGCTACCCCTACAAACCTGCTCAGTGCCAAAGTTGATTTTGTTTGGTCAGGAAGAAGTTGCTATTACTACTATTTGCCTATACGCATCCTGAACCCTGAGCCAATACAAATCTACCTTGGAGGAGAAGGAGCCGCGCGTGGCAGACAGATAGTTCAACTGCACGCATAATTCGCCCTACGCAAGTGTAAAAACTAGTGGATGAGGCTCCACTGCTCGCGCTAGGCGCGTGTATGGAGCAGCACGTCCTTCGTAATTTCAGAAAATAGGATCCATCCTATTTTTTGACTTTCTACGCGAGCGCCTGCGCCTGAATCTATTGCATATTGCATTTGTGCATTTACCATCAGCACAACTTGCTCCTGGGACAGTTCTGTATCGTGTGAAAGAGCCCAGGTCGCGTTTGCCGTGGTCAGCCTGTAAATACAGTAATTGCAATCTGTTCAGCTGGTTAGTTTCACTGTAGACCTGATACAAGTGGCTAAACACGCCCAGTCGAGTTTAATCTGCTTTCCCATTGAGAAACACAGAACCAGTGCCGTGCAGCCGAGCCAGAGTCCAGCAGTACCTGCTGCAGTAAATCAAGGGCTCATGGGCTCGCGGACAGGATTTACAGACAACAAAAGGAGCAAAGCAAAAGAGAACACGGGAGCAGAAGAATACAACACAAACGGGCCAAGGCTCGTAACAATAGGCGACACCACTATCGCAATCACTCACTGGGAAAAACAAAAGGAAGCTAAAGTGCTCGGAGTTGGGCCTGCATCATCCATCCACAAAAACTGAATTGAGGAAGTGCAGCTTTCTGTTAGAGAGCTCCACACTGGGAGAATTCTGTCCAATTCTGTTTACTGATATTTTAAACAAGATTTCAAATACATTTAAGTAAATAAAAAAGGTGTTTTGAACAGTTATGGAATTCCCCAGTGTGATATCACAAATCACAATTTCCAACCAGGAAGTCAAATTTCAACCCTAAAAAAATCAGGGAAAAAATCTTAATATTTTTAGCCAAGTCTTCAATGTAATGATCTTTATTTGTTTAAGTTAAATAAGTCTAACCTGTCCTATGCACTTTAACCCCAAGTTGGCGCTGATTTTTGTCTTTTGTCATCACATAATGCCCCCTACCCCTGGTCGACTCTGCGTCCCCTTAAATGGGCGCATCCCACACTTTGAGAAGCTCTGTCTTGGGCTGAAACAATATTCAGTGGTTAATGCCCACAGTTTATGTCTGTGGTGAAGTGGTTTTCCTTCCATATCCAGATTACAGCGTCAGCAGTGACTCTGTCTTTAATTCCCTTTTCTTTTGTTTTCCTCAGATTCTTCTCCCTTCTCCAAAAAAAACTGGAACTAACAACAAGGAGTCGACCCTGAGTCTGCTGAAATTCTCTTCAACCAGGACATCACCTTAAACATTTATATAAAGACTGGAATCAAATGGCAGAAACAGTTGTACCAACCGAAGGCATTGTTAATGCAAGTGATGAGATAATAGCCCAAGTACTATGCAAACCCCATCCGTTTGATCAGCACGCTGCCTCGGTCTCTTACACTGAGGGACACATTCTCAGTGTAGCAGAATCTGGTCTATCAAACTTAATTGAGCCCTGTCATGAATTCAAAGCATTTACAAACACGAAAGACAAAACAAAAATGACAAAGTTTGTGGATGAAGTTATCCACTTTGGAGCTGCTTGTATGAACAAACAGAGCAATGGCACAATACATTTTGGAATAAAAGACAAACCACATGGAGAAATATGTGGTGTTCCAGTTCACAGCGATGAAAGAAAAGAATACGATAAAAATGTAAGGGAAGCTATTAAACAACATTTTGAGTATAAAAACACAGTAGACAAATGCATCAGACCTCCTCGATTTGTGCAAGTTCTCAACAAGAATTCGACCCCCTCTGGAAAGTTTGTCATTGAGGTAGATGTAGTTCCTCATCATGTAATTTGCAAAGACAAACTCTTTCACACGTTTGATGCTGAGACAAAAAAAAAGCAGTTCTTTATTCGAGATGGAAGCAGCAGCAGAGACCTGCTGGCCCCAAACACATCTGATAAAACAAAAAGAAACAAAAAGAAACAAAAAGACTACAAGTGGTATGTTGACAATGTAAAACAATCATCAGAACTCAGAAAACAATCAGAAGACAAACTACAAGGATTTAACCTGTGCAAAAGTATAATTGACAGAGTCTGGTTCAAATTGTGCCTCCCCAGGCGTTCTAGGCAGGGTTAGCACGAATATTGATACTTTGCACCTGATATCATCAACAGTCCCTGGGGTACGGAAGCTAACTGTAGACACTGCTCTGTGTGAAGCTCAGTTATGCTGCCTTCAGACCACAGGGGTCAGGGCCATAGAATTTACATGCAAAGTCTATGGGCAACAGCGTCGACTGGTCCATTGTTTCCCGAGAATGTTTTAGTGTCCAGAGATGAAACTTTTTAACTGTGAACGAAATTCACTGCACTTCACTGCAAGGTTTTCCAGCCTCGGCCCTCAAATGCACAGGGGTCCAACTACAGGCGTTTAGTGTGATTTTGACACAGCTGAACTCAGCATCACTTTAATCTTTAATCTGCGCTTTATTTGAACACAATCTGACCATAAAGGACTGACTTAGCTGGAACTACAAGAGGTGAGCTGATTTGTGCTCTTAAATGCGCTGGACCCAGGCGTGGGTGCAGGTGTCCCTCTGTTGTTCTGGACTGTGGAATACCCCACTGGACCACAGTGTGTACGGTTACAGAGCTGTGTGTCTGACAGATCAGGTTCATTTTGGAGGGCACCCTCTGCACAGCACACTGGACAGGAAGGAGGAAACATTATATTCATTACTTACTACTACTTAATTTTATCTTATTGTCCCGGTAGCACTTTTATAGACTGTATATATGGATGATTGTTATTGTGTTTTATTGTATACTTTTAATTTGAAAACAACCACAATTAATTACATCACAAGGTGGAACAGAGCATTTTGAGCTTTGGATATGTAGAAGATCCAATAATGTAGGGTCACAAACAATCAAACAAAACACAAATATGGTTGTTTTTAAGGAGATACTAATGTTCTAAAATGACTAAGTGTCATTTTTCGCTTAACGTGGGGCCGTTAACCAACAGGCTCACCAGAGGACTGCAGAGAGAAAGGGCCTATCACTGAGCAGCTGATTACACCGAAGTGTCTTTCTCCTTTTCACCTTATTCGGGCCTGCCCAGTGTGGTGGCACTGGTGAAATCCCCTTCATTTCAATGAGGATTTGAGAAAAGTTTTGCAGCTAAAATGTGACATTGGTTCATTTGTGCAAAATGTTCAATATTCATGTGCCCAACAAGTCACTGCACTGATTCTCTGGAGGTTTTAAAACAGCTTTATAGTCTGTACTAAACTTATTTGCTTTCTTCTGGAGATCATAATGGGGAGAGGACATTTGGATATCCCATGGTAATCACCGTTTAGCAGGAACTCTTACTTTGAAACATAAATTCAACAGGAAGGTCATTTTTACACAAACAGACTTAAAGGGGAACTCTGGCTCATTTGAAGCTAAAGTCCGTTGCTCGAGGAGGTCGAATTCTGTCAGAAGCCAAAAACGGCACAGATCAGTGTTTCCTTGGTGGAGATCTCACTGTGGCAGTGAGTCTGTCAAGGCAACAAACTAGTGTAGTGATGGGAATTCCTATGAAACAATAAGCAAAATATTTTGGTGTTGGCCTTAACGGCTTGTCAAAGCCTGATCCCTCAGATCTCAGAAGCTCAGCAGGGCCGGGCCTGGTTAGTACCTGGATGGAGACGCTGGGAATTTCAGGTGCCACAGTGGGGCGCCAGTCATAAAAAGTGTCGTTGTGTCCTTAGGCAAGACACTTCACCCACATCACCTAGTATGAAAGTGGTGTGTGTGTGAGTGTTGGTGTCAGTCTGCCCCAGGGCAGCTGTGGCTACAATAGTAGCACCACCAAGTGCAGAGTGAATGAAGAATGTGAAGCACTTTGGGTATCATGAAAGGCACTATATAAATGCAATGATTAATTAATTAATTACTGTTATAAAAGAAGACAAAAACAATATGTAAATTGTAACCTTCTTGTGCGTAGAATTCAAATTTAAATATGTGTATTTAGAGGGACTTACTGATCTCTGGTAGAATCCTACTCTCCAAAGATGAAGGGCTTTCTAGTCTCGTTTATGCCCAACATAAACATAAAGAATATGCATAAGTGCATAAAATGTTATTTGATTTCCTCTGGAAGAAAAAAGTTACAGGTTGGATTACTGTAACGCACTCCTCATTGGGATCCCTGGCAGGAGCATACAAAAGCAACAGTATGTGCAGAACAGCGCAGCCAGGGTCCTTAAGTGAGTGCATAAACACAAGCACATCAACCCCATCCTCCGGAACCTGCACTGGCTTCCTGTACACATCCGTAATGAATACAAGGTCTTCCTCAACACACATCACTGTCTGCACGGTGAGGCCCCCACTTACCTCACAGAACTGATCACACCTCAACCAGGACCCGGTCAGGCCAACAGCACCATCTGCTCCAGCCCAGGACATGGCTCAAAATCATGGGAGACAGAGCCTTCGAGGCAGCAGCTCCCCAGCTGTGCAATGAAGATGCTGATGTTCACTTCCCTAATGAAGTCCCCTTCCTGCTGACTGGTGCATCACCTTAACGTCTGGCCAATCCTGGGTTTACACCTGAGGCTGCCGCACCTTAAAGGCTCCTCCCCCTGCCTCAGGGCTGCTGTTCTGCCTGTGAGCTGCGAGTCACTTGTGTCTCTTTAGTATTGTTTGGTTGAGACTGGTTTGTTTTTTCTGTTACTGTAATTTGTATAATTTAGTTCTGTTTACTTAGTTTTTGATTATGCTATTTAGAGCTTAATAATAATAATAATAATAATAAATTTTATTTATAACGCACTTTACATTTGACAACAAATCTCAAAGTGCTACAGTGCAAAAGACTTTAAAAACAGAAGACAATTAAAAATCAATTTAAAAGCAATAAAACAATAGCAGGTATTAGCTGTAGGCCAGGGTAAAAGGTAGGTCTTTAGTCCTTTTTAAAAGCATCCACCGTCTGTGGAGCCCTGAGGTGGTCTGGGAGGGCGTTCCACAGACGGGGAGCAGCCACCGAGAAGGCCCTGTCGCCCATGGTCTTGAGCCGTGTCCTGGGCATGACCAGACGGTGCTGTTGGCCTGACCGGGTCTTAGTGGAGGTGTGTGGTGTGAGCAGTTCAGTGAGGTAAGTGGGGGCCGCACCGTGGAGACAGTGATGGGTGTGCAAGAGGACTTTGTATTGAATACGGAAGTGGATGGGGAGCCAGTGCAGGGAGTGAAGAATAGGGGTGATGTGCTCGTGTTTACGCACCCTCATCAGGACCCTGGCAGCGCTGTTTTGGACATACTGGAGCTTTTGGATGCTCCTGCCAGGGATCCCGATGAGGAGTGCGTTACAGTAGTCCAGCCTGGAGGAGACAAAGGCATGGATGAGCTTTTCCGCAGCAGGGAGGGAGAGAGAAGAGCGAAGTTTGGAGATGTTACGGAGGTGAAAGAAGGCAGATTTGCAGATGGAGGTGACATGATTGTCAAAGGAGAGGTGGGGGTCAAATTTGACCCCCAGGTTTGTTACAGAGGGAGAGAGGGGAATGGTGTGTCCGAAAAATGAAACAGAAGTGATTGGAGAGGAGCGGAGTTGATGAAAGGTACCAGTTTGGATGGCTTCTGTTTTGGAGCCATTTAGCTGCAGGAAATTTTGACTCAACCACACCTCTATCTCCTCCAGGCAGGAGCTGAGACGGGAGACTGTGGCAGAGGGGGTACAAGAAGGAGAGATGGTGAGGTAGAGTTGTGTGTCGTCAGCATAGCAGTGGAAATTTATTCCATGCTTGCTGACGACACGACTGAGGAAGCATGTAAATGGTGAAGAGGGTTGGGCCGAGCACGGAGCCTGGGGGACCCCACAGGAAACAGTGTGGGGTCTGGATCTTGCTTCCCCCAGAGCTACGTACTCGGTTCTGTTGGTGAGGTAGGAGTGAAACCAGTGAAGGGCAGTGCCAGAGAGACCTGTGTAATGCTGGAGACGGTGTAGGAGGATGTGATGGTCTACGGTGTCAAACGCAGCAGAGAGGTCGAGAAGAATGAGGAGGGATGTGGAACCGGAGTCAGAGGCCCTCATCAGGTCATTGGTGACTCTGATGAGGGCTGTTTCTGTACTGTGGGAGGGGCGGAAACCAGATTGGAATTTTTCATACAGGTTATTGGATTTGAGGTGGTGGTGAAACTGGGAGGAGACAACTCTTTCTAGGATTTTTGCGAGAAATGGGAGGTTTGATATTGGTCTGTAGTTTGACAGAGGTTTGGGGTCCAGGGTGGGTTTCTTGAGGAGGGGTTTGATCATGGCAGTTTTGAGGGTGCTGGGGACATGGCCTGTTTCAAGGGAGGTATTGATTATTTTTGTGATGAGGGGACTGATGGAGGAGCAGTAAGTTTTGAGCAGGGATGATGGGAGAGGGTCGAGTGGGCAAGTGGATGGTTTAGAATTATGGATGATCTTCTCGACCTCCTGCTGCGTTGAGACAGTGAAATGGGTGAGTATGTTTGTGACTGGTGTTAGGGGTAGGTCAAGTGTGGCGCTGTTGAGTGGAGGAAATGAGGTACGGATGTTATCTATTTTTGATGTGAAAGATTGCATGAAAAGGTTGCATTATTTCTGTGTTGCTGTGGAATGGGGGATATGAGCATTGAGGATGTGATTTATTGTGGAGAATAGTTGTTTTGAGTTACCCGTGTTGTTATTTATTTTGGTGGAGTTGTGTTCTGACCGGGCCTTGGTGAGTGCTTTGCAGTATGTTGTGCGGTGTTCCCGGTAGGCCAACTGATGCACCGTCAGGCCAGATTTTATGGATGCACGCTCCAGGACACGGCCTCTTCATTTCTCTCAGCTTCTCTGTGAACCACGGGGCAGAGCGGGTGAAATTTACAGTCCGGGTTCTTAATGGAGCAAGGGAGTCCAGGATGGAGGCAAGGTTAATATTGTAAAAATCTGTTAAGTCGTCGGTTGATGAGTGAGGATGGGGGGAGAGAAACTGGAGCTGTTGGCAGAAGGAAGTGGAGTCCATGTTTTTAATGTTCCTGAAGGTGATTTGTCGGGTCGGTGGTGGGACAGGGCACAGGGATGGTGAAAGTGACTGCCAAGTGGTCAGAGACACCAACGTCATACACCTGTAATCCAGTGACAGGGAGGGAGTCAGTTATTACCAGGTCCAGTGTGTGACCCCCCCGTTTATGTGTGGGGCAGGTGACATGGTCCAGATTTAAATAGTCCAGGGTTTCTTTAAAATTGGTGGCTAGTTGGCAGTTATTGGAGTCCATGTGGATATTGAAATCACCAGTAACCAGAATGTTTTTATGGGGTGTGCAAAGTGAGGTAAGTAGGTTGTGCATGTCTGATATAAAATTTGGGTGTGGTCTGGGGGGGCGATATATGAGGGCTATTGTCAGTGGAAATGGTTTTCTACAGTTAAAAACCAGGGATTCGAAAGAGGGAAAACAGGGTGAAGTGACAGGGGATAGTTCAATACTACTGCTATAAAAGGCAGCTAGGCCCCCACCTCTGCCAGTTGTGCGGGCTCTCTCCATGTAGTGGTATCCTGGGGGACAGGCTTCATTTAAGGATAAAAATACCCCCGGCTGCTGCCATGTCTCCGTCAGAAGGAGCAAATCCAGCCCCTTCTCCGTGATGTGGTCATGAATTAGTCCAGCTTTATTTGACAATGACTTTATATTTAACTGTTCAACTGTGATGATGGTCGTGATGTCTGATCCGGGATCCTGCTTTTTGAGAGGACGAAGTACACTGAAGTCCACTCCCAGTTTTCCAGTGCACCGCTCCCTCTCAGCCTTTTCAATGCCGGGAGTAGCGGCGCTCGGATGACGTGGCCAGTGACGCGTCCGTTGTGCGCCAGGACGTGATGCAGACCAGAGCGGCGAGATGGAGCTATGGTTACCGCGTCTGGGCACCACAAACCGGCGTCCGGAACGTACCGAGAACGGCGTGGAAGATCCCATTGCTGCAGGGGAGCCTGGTCGCAAACACCAGGAGCCAGGAGCCGCGGCTGCGGAGCTTCAGAGCACAGCAAGCTGCATGTTGTGCTAGCGGCTAGCAGGGATGGAGATGTGCCGCGGATGGCAACAACAGCACAGGCGGCCATCAGACGCGCATTCCCCCGAAGAGACAGTCCTCAGGGGCAGACTACCGGGACCACAGTAGCCGCGGGCACAGAAAGGACGGATTTGCAGAGAAGCGGCGAACAGTCAACGCCAGCGTCCTCTCCGCATCCGGTCCTGACGTGAGCCCTGACGTGAACATCAGCATCTTCATTGCACAGCTGGGGAGCTGCTGCCTCGAAGGCTCTGTCTCCCATGATTTTGAGCCATGTCCTGGGCTGGAGCAGACGGTGCTGTTGGCCTGACCGGGTCCTGGTTGAGGTGTGATCAGTTCTGTGAGGTAAGTGGGGGCCTCACCGTGCAGACAGTGATGGGTAGGGGTGGGTATTGCCAACAACCTTGCGATACTATACGATTCGCGATACAGGGGTCTCGATACAATACGATTCGCGATACAGGGGTTTCCGATACATGGTCTTCAAGGTGATATGTATCCCGATATTTTACATTACGTAACCTATAATTTAAAAAAAGACAGATGTTTACTCAAATGTTATTTTTATTTTGGTGTAGCGCATCAGTTACAATGTAACAGAAAAAGGCTGTAAGGCAGAAACTGCCCTTGATTAACCTGTTAACACCCGCACTCGGCACAAGTGTTCAAATATGTACCAGATGTTCCAAACTGTAATAAGATGTAATGTATAATAAATAAACCATCTTCTGAAATTTAGGCATTTTCTTAAGATAAATAACTAAAACAAGCCAAAAAATTTCGCTCCATATGTCTCGTGTGCCTCCACTAGTGAGTGTGCGTAAAAGGAGGAGAGAGAGAGTCCCCATATACAGAGCGCATGGAGCTACCCTATCACTACAGCACCTCTGTCCCACATGGGGCCCACCGCTGAAATCGTCTTTTCATAGGCTACTCAGATCTGTCAATCATTTCCTGAAAGAACCAATGACTGAAGAGGTTTTGCCGTGGAACTGTCCCTCGGTCATGGTAATACGCCGCTAACTGGACGCACTCGTTTTGTTCCCCAAGCTGTAGCGCGGCGCCCCGTAGCCGGACCGAAGCCTGGATACGCTTGTTTTGTAGCTAAGAGTGTGGAGAAAACAAACATACCCCACACCACTAACAGGAGCTAAGCGTTTAGCTGTGCTAAGGACCAAGAGCGAGAGTAGTAGAGAGATGCATCGCTCATCCATTCAGACAAACTTGGACTTTCTGGATTATTTCTCCACATGGAATTATTTTATGAAAAAAGCAACTGGATATTCTTTTTCTGTGGACTGTTATGGACTAATTGAGCACAGCTATTCCTGGATTGGACCCGTTTCGGACCGACAGAACCGGCTCAAAGGTAAGAAATGCGATGAATATTTTCGGGAATTATAAGTTATGGCTCTTTGGGCTCGCTGTGTGGCATAAAATGAATGATATGGTTGTTTTACTGAGGAATTAAGCTTTCAAACGATGTATAGCATGTCAATATTGGAAAAATAAGTACGGTGAATATCTGGCTTGACTTTTTAATGTTGTATAATCGCCCGCCGGCGCACGGGTGGGTGTAAACATGGCTTAACAAGGCTGTATGCTGACATGCCGCTACCTTTGATGAAAGTAAACTTAAGATATGGCCTTAACAAGGCTGTAGTGCAGAAGGAATGCTGCCTTTGACAATACGAAATGCGCATTGCAAGCAAGGATCACTTATCAGACGCAGTTTGCTGAAGCTTGATAAATAATGTTTGTTGCATGTAAAATATCGATACTGATGCCTCCGTATCGATACGTGTATCGCCAAGAGGCCCACGACGATGTATCCCCCGTATCGATTTTTGAACACACCCCTAGTGATGGGTGTGGAGGAGGACCTTGTATTCAATACGGAATTTAACAGGAAGCCAGTGCAGTTTCTGGAGGATGGGGTGATGTGCTCATGTTTCGCACTCCCATCAGGACCCTGGCAGCGCTGTTCTGTACATACTGGAGCTTTTGAATGCTCCTGCCAGGGATCCCGATGAGGAGTGCGTTACAGTAATCCAACCTGTAACTTTTTTCTTCCAGAGGAAATCAAATAACATTTTATGCACTTATGCATATTCTTTATGTTTATGTTGGGCATAAACGAGACTAGAAAGCCCTTCATCTTTGGAGAGTAGGATTCTACAGATCAGTAAGTCCCTCTAAATACACATATTTAAATTTGAATTCTACGCACAAGAAGGTTAAAATTTACATATTGTTTTTGTCTTCTTTTATAACAGTAATTAATTAATCATTGCATTTATATAGTGCCTATCGTGATACCCAAAGTGCTTCACATTCTTCATTCACTCTGCACTTGGTGGTGCTACTATTGTAGCCACAGCTGCCCTGGGGCAGACTGACACCAACACTCACACACACACCACTTTCATACTAGGCGATGTGGGTGAAGTGTCTTGCCTAAGGACACAACGACACTTTTTATGACTGGCGCCCCACTGTGGCACTTGAAATTCCCAGCGTCTCCATCCAGGTACTAACCAGGCCCGGCCCTGCTGAGCTTCTGAGATCTGAGGGATCAGGCTTTGACAAGCCGGTAAGGCCAACACCAAAATATTTTGCTTATTGTTTCATAGGAATTCCCATCACTACACTAGTTTGTTGCCTTGACAGACTCACTGCCACAGTGAGATCTCCACCGAGGAAACACTGATCTGTGCCGTTTTTGGCTTCTGACAGAATTCGACCTCCTCGAGCAACGGACTTTAGCTTCAAATGTTCCCCTTTAAGTCTGTTTGTGTAAAAATGGCCTTCCTGTTGAATTTATGTTTCAAAGTAAGAGTTCCTGCTAAACGGTGATTACCATGGGATATCCAAATGTCCTCTCCCCATTATGATCTCCAGAAGAAAGCAAATAAGTTTAGTACAGACTATAAAGCTGTTTTAAAACCTCCAGAGAATCAGTGCAGTGACTTGTTGGGCACATGAATATTGAACATTTTGCACAAATGAACCAATGTCACATTTTAGCTGCAAAACTTTTCTCAAATCCTCATTGAAATGAAGGGGATTTCACCAGTGCCACCACACTGGGCAGGCCCGAATAAGGTGAAAAGGAGAAAGACACTTCGGTGTAATCAGCTGCTCAGTGATAGGCCCTTTCTCTCTGCAGTCCTCTGGTGAGCCTGTTGGTTAACGGCCCCACGTTAAGCGAAAAATGACACTTAGTCATTTTAGAACATTAGTATCTCCTTAAAAACAACCATATTTGTGTTTTGTTTGATTGTTTGTGACCCTACATTATTGGATCTTCTACATATCCAAAGCTCAAAATGCTCTGTTCCACCTTGTGATGTAATTAAGTGGTTGTTTTCAAATTAAAAGTATACAATAAAACACAATAACAATCATCCATATATACAGTCTATAAAAGTGCTACCGGGACAATAAGATAAAATTAAGTAGTAGTAAGGAGTAGTAAGTAATGAATATGTTTCCTCCTTCCTGTCCAGTGTGCTGTGCAGAGGGTGCCCTCCAAAATGAACCTGATCTGTCAGACACACAGCTCTGTAACCATACACACTGTGGTCCAGTGGGGTATTCCACAGTCCAGAACAACAAAGGGACACCTGCACCCATGCCTGGGTCCAGCGCATTTAAGAGCACAAATCAGCTCACCTCTTGTAGTTCCAGCTAAGTCAGTCCTTTATGGTCAGATTGTGTTCAAATAAAGCGCAGATTAAAGATTAAAGTGATGCTGAGTTCAGCTGTGTCAAAATCACAACGCCTGTAGTTGGACCCCTGTGCATTTGAGGGCTGAGGCTGGAAAACCTTGCAGTGAAGTGAATTTTGTTCACAGTTAAAAAGTTTCATCTCTGGACACTAAAACATTCTAGGGTAGGGGTCACCAACCTTTTTGAGGTTGAGGGCGACTTCAGGGGCACTGAGTAATACAGAGGGCTGCACAGGACCTGTTGGCTACAGACTTCCTAAATAATAAAACTACCGGTACATGGAAAACTATAGTAATAATAACGATAATAATAATAATAATAGAAGTTATTATAACAATATGTGAAGAGATTGCTCACATATCAATAGTAATTATTTTCCACAATTATAATCAATGATTTACACAACAATAATGATAAAAAAAATTTATTTCAATCTTCTTGGCAGAACAAGTTATTAAGTTCTTTCTGAACATTTAACATTTTGTACAACATTTTTAGTTTCATATTGTTACAGTTTTATCAATGAAATTGTCTCTGTCGTTTGTCTGCTCATTTAGTGTGCAGGTGGGAGCCTGGCACTGCATTCTGCTCACCAGTGTATTATAATCTGGTGAATAATTTGAGACTGCAGTTCTCAGTGAGTCTTGTAAATGTGCATCAGTTCGGCGTGTTCTGTGTTTGTTCTTGATAAAGTTCATGTTGGAAAAGGCTGATTCACAGAGATAGGTTGAACCAAAAAAGCAGGCAATTTTCATAGCTGCTGTGCATAAACAACTGTACTTTTCCTTATCCACAAGGCACCAAAAGTTTGGAGCAGACTGATGAGCTTTGAGGTGGAGGTCATTTTGCAGTGTTAAGATTTCTATCTCCACCTGACCAGCATCCAAGTTGAACAAAGCACTTAGCTGCTCAGCAGTGGATGTTATGTCCACGTGCATGAAGGGATTTGTAGCAAAAGACACACATGGTTCCAGCTGCTCAAAGTCACAAAACCTGTCTTCAAATTCCTGTCCTAGTCTGTTTATAACTTGGGAGTATTTTTTTACAGCTTCATCTAAAACTGCAGATGCAGAAGCACTATCAATCAAGACTGCCTGCACAGAGGGAAAATGCAGCATTTTTTCCTTTCTACATGCACAGAGAAAATGTTCATCTTAGCTTTAAATGCGTTTACTGCACTTATCATATGAACGACAGTCTTATCTTTACCTTGTACCAGGTCAAGTATCCACTCTGGGTCCTCAAGCAGCGATGCGTCTTCCCCCTTGGATTGCATGAATTCTTTGATTTCACCCAGGAGTGACAAAAAACGCTGCAGAATTCGTCCCCTGCTGAGCCATCGTATTTCCGTGTGTAATAAAAGGTCACCATATTCAGCAGACAGTTCATCCAATAGCACCTTAAACATTCTGTGTTGTTTAGCTTTGGAGCGGATGCTATTTATGATCTTCACCACAGGAGTCATTACGATCAAAGCCGGTCACTTTCGCACAGATCGCCTGCTGATGAATGATGCAGTGGTAGTTTTGAAATTTTGGGAAGTCTAGATCATTTTTGCATTGTGCAATGAAGCCCGCATGCCGGCCTGTCATGGCTGGGGCCCCGTCTGTAGTTATCGATGCCAACTTCTGTAATGGCACTGTAGCTACCCCTGGTTTTCTTCGATAAAAAGGATGTTACGCTCCGTACTGATGGTCATGTGTGATATTTATTTTCATTCACCAACTTCAACACATGGAACACCGTGAAAACTAAAATAAAGACAGATAGAGAAAACGTCTCAGACTTGCATAAATTACCTCTAAACAAACATAAATTACAGATAATATATTTACCGTGTTCGCCAATACATCACCAGCGGTAGTTAAGTAGCATTTTGACATTTTTCCTCCTTTATTTCTCTCTTATTGTTCTTATCATCGCGGCTACTATATCTCACGCTCTTAGAACTTCCGGGGCAAAGGTGAAGGTCACATGACATAAGGCGAACATTGCACAAATAAAATATATAAAAAACAACAATGACGTTCCCACACATCAACAACAAAAAAAACAATCACTTCAGGCCCGATGCAATGAAAACACAAACACTGACATCATCGTCAGCTACACTCCCACCAAATTACCTTTGATAACAATGAAGATATACTATACACTCTTCATAAAACACATCAAGGTAATTTTCAATTAACATTTGAATGTAAGAAATGTACAACCCTTTAAGTACTTTCAACAAGAAGAACCAACTTTTGAATAGGTCTATCAATAATGGATGGCTTATGTAAGCGCTCTCCCTTCTTTCCTAGTTTTCTGTCCCCAACTTGTAAAGTCACCTTCCTCACCAGTCCATCATCACTCTCATGTACCTTAATAACTTTAGCAAATGTCCATTCATTGCAAGGGATGTTCTCATCTTTGACTATTACAATATCACCAACCCTCATGTTGCGTTTAGGGGTGTGCCAGCACTGTCTCAGAGTAATGTTAGTGAGATACTCTTTCCTCCACCTATGCCAAAACTGCTCTGACAGGTACTGAACTCTTCTCCAGCGCTTCTTAGCATACAAATCTTCTTCTACAAAGTTACCTGGAGGGGGAAGTGGAACAGAACCTTTCATGGTGATTAAATGGTTTGGTGTTATGGGCTCTAAACTGTTGGCATCACTTATGCTATCAATGGTTAGTGGGCGGCTGTTTACAATATACATTGTCTCATACAGAAAAGTTCTCAATGATGCATCATGCAGTCTATCAACAGTTTGGGCAAGAACTTTACATAACACGCTTCTAACTGTCCTAATCTGACGCTCCCATGCTCCTCCTGCATGGCTTGAGCTTGGTGCATTCATAAGAAAGTCACATTGCTTTTCTGCCAGATAGGCTTTCACTCTGTCGTTGTCCATTTCACTTAAAGATTTTTCCAGTTCATTTTTTGCACCCGTGAAATTAGTTCCCTGGTCTGACCTGATCTGTCGAACAGGCCCACGGATCGCTACAAAACATCTTAAAGCATTGATAAATGCATCGGTTGACATATCCTCTAGCATTTCAATATGAATTGCTCTACAACTTAAACAAGTGAACAGAAGACCATACCGTTTGTAAACTTTACGACCCTGTCTGGTATTAAAGGGCCAAAGCAGTCCATACCACAATAGGTGAAAGGTGGCGATGGGTTAATGCGGTCGCAAGGTAGATCTGCCATCCTCTGTTGCTCAGGTGGTGCGCGGGCTCTCCTGCACCACACACATTTTCTGATGTACTCAGCTACTGCTTTGCTTCCACCAACAATCCAGTAGCCATTTGCTCTGATTTCATTCAAAGTTTGTCCTCTGCCTTGGTGCTGGGTCTTGTCGTGATAATGTGCAATGATAAGACGAGTAATAACACAGTCTTTAGGCAGGATTACAGGATGTCTCACTTCAAAACCTGTTGAGGCCTTTCTTAACCTTCCTCCTACTCTCATTATGCCATTTTGAAGGAATGGGTCCAGTTCAAAGAGTCTGTGGTTGCGTGGCAACTTTTGAGAGTGATTCAGTTTGTTTATTTCCTCTTCATATGCATCTTTTTGTGCAAGTTTGACTAGTGTTAGCATAGCTTGTTGTCTTTCCTCCACATTTGGAGGGTCCTTTGTTTTAATCCTCTTTGCCATTCGTTTGATACGAGCAATGACACTGACTGCAGCATTCCAATTTGAAAACCTTGCCAAATGGTCTTTGATGTCACTTTGTTGTGTTGTCTCAATTTTCAGCACTTGGATTGTTTTTATTTCAGGATCTCCCACCATGAGCTCTGGTGGCATGCTTTGCTCTATCACAATGTCTTTGTCCCAAAGAAACTTAGGACCAGTGAACCAGTTTGAGTGAATAAGGTCTAAAACCTTTAAGCCTCCTGAGGCATGGTCGGCTGGGTTTTTGTTTGTGTCGACATAATGCCATTGTTCTGGGTTTGTAGTTTCTCTGATTCTTTGAACACGATTTGCAACAAAAACATGGAATCTTTTAGCCTCATTGTTAATATAACCGAGTACCACTCTTGAATCTGTCCAAAAGTACTCTCTGTCAACTGAGTTCAAGCTCCCTTTTCAGCATGTGGCTAACAGCAGCGGATGTTACTGCAGCTGTTAGTTCCAACCTTGGGATTGTGACTATTTTGATTGGTGTGACTCTGGCTTTGCCTATGACTAATGTACAATGTACTTTCTGTTCACTCACTAATCTGATATAAGAACACTGACCATAGCCTTGACTACTCGCATCAGAGAAATGGTGAAGCTCAACTCTCAGGACTTTACCAAAGTTCACAGGCTTAAAACACTGGGGAATCTGAACAAATTTAAGATTTTCTAAATCATTCATCCACCCCTCCCACCTTAGCTTTAGTTCTGAAGGTAGCGGATCATCCCACCCAATGCCCTTTTGACACATCTCTTGTAACACTCTCTTTCCCTCTAGAATGAAGGGGGCTAAGAACCCTAAGGGATCGTACAGGGATGCCACAACTGACAAAATACCTCTCCTAGTCATTGATTTCTCATTGCGTGTTACCTGAAAGAAGAAGCTGTCACGTTCTATATCCCATCTTATGCCTAGCACTCTTTGCACTGGGAGGTCATTGTAGTTTAGATCAACATCTTTTATGTCCACAGCTCTTTCTGCAGGATTGATTGAGTCTAGGACCTCTCTGTTGTTTGACAGAAACTTGTGAAGATGCAGTTTTCCCTTTGCACATAAAGCTTGTGACTCTTTTACAAGTTTGACTGCCTCTTTAACTGACTCTACACTTGTAAGGCCATCATCCACATAAAAATGTTTTTTGATGAAGTTAGCGGCTGATGGGTAGTCTCTCTCATTTTCACTGGCCAAATGCTTCATGCCAAAATTGGCGCAGCCAGGGGATGAGGACGCACCGAACAAATGAACTGTCATTTGGTATTCTGTGGGCTCCGTATCTGTGTCCCCATTGTCCCACCAAAGGAACCGTAAATAGTCTCTGTCCTCTGGACTAACGTGGAACCTGTGAAACATCTTCTCAACATCACACATGACTGCAATGTTGTGCTTACGAAAGCGGCAGAGTACTCCAGTAAGGCCGTTTGTAAGATCAGGTCCTGTTAGTAGGTGGTCATTTAATGCCGTTCCTTCAAACTTTGCTGAGCCGTCGAACACCACCCTGATTTTGTCCGGCTTGCGAGGGTGATAGACTCCTTGGTGCGGTATATACCAAACATTTCCTTGAGTTGGCTGTGATTCTGCCCTTTCTGCATCACCGTCTCTTAGAACTCCATTCATGAACTTTACATAGTCAGCTTTGAACTCTGGATCTCTGTCGAGTTTCTTTTCAAGCTGCTTTAGGCGAACCAGAGCCAAAGTTTTGTTATTTGGGAGCTGTGGGCGTGCTTTAAATGGCAGGGGCATTTCAAGGTGTCCATGCTCATTTTGTTTGATTTTCTCATTTAGCATCTGAAGGAATTGAATATCCTCTTGGGATATATTACTGCTACTCTGTTTGGTGTCTGCGAAATCTGACTCAAGTACCTTAATGATGGTTGAAGGGGTTACAGGGGGAACCTCTTTTACAGACACCCTGTGACATAAACCAGTTACACTGCTAGCATTTACAAGCTGAGGTGCCCCTCCTACAATGCTCCAACCTAGATCTGTCCTAACGGCATAGGGCTCACTGTCACCACCAATGATGACCTCTCTGGGGGCTAGGGCTCTGGAGCAATCGTACCCTATCAAAAGTCCAACAGCACAGTCCATTAAAGGGGGCATCCTTTGAGCTACGTTAGCAAGGTGTTGCCATTTGTTTGCTGTTTGACGAGTAGGGATATGAGCACGCTCAAGCGGAATAAAGTCTCTGGTGTAAACTGGGGGTAACTCGATACTAGTATTTGAGTAAAACCCTCTGATCTTAAGTCCTTGCACTCTTTGGCTTTTCACAATAGAATCTCTTTTGACCATAGTGGCAAGCTTTAGTTTTACTGGCTCTGTAGCAACCTGCAGCTTTTCACACACATCCTGATCAACAAAGGTGTGTGTACTTTGAGTGTCCAATAGAGCGTACACCAAAGTTTCACTATCAGGAGCCTGAACTGATGAAATCCATACAGGAACAATCATTGACATGCTACCATTCTCACCTCCCACAGAGCATGAGAGAGAGGTGATAGTTCCACTTGCTGTGCTGTCTGCCGGGGTTGTCGACTGATGAGCGGTCCTCATGCAGTGGGGTTGGATGGCTCTTTTGCATATGCCACACATTGCTCTGTTTTTACAGTCTTTGGAGTTGTGGCCCTTTCTCAAACAAGCAAAGCACAATTTGTTGTCTTGTATGTATTTTTTCTTGTTGTCTGTAGACATATCTGTGAACTTTTGACACTTGTGTATCGAGTGGTCCTGTCCACAGCATGCACATTTGTTTACATTTGAATTTTATGGTGTAAAGTCTCTTTTCTTTGCTTCTTTGGAATTTACATGCTCTGCATTGGACTTGGATACAAGGCTGGATGACTCTGAGGCTTTTACATTGGTGACAAACGTGTTTGCTTTTGCGCGCTTTGTTTCTCTTGTTGGAATATCTGCAGATGGTTTCAGAGCATGTAACGATGGCACAGGGTTACAAGCAATGCGTGCCTCCTTAGAGATGAAGGAAGCAAACTCGTAGAAGCTTGGATAGTCCTTGCCTTTATCCAGCTGCTCGGTGACATTACGATTCCACCTTGATGTGATCCAGTCAGGGAGTTTAGTCAGCATCTTCTGGTTCTCCTCACAGTCATTTAAAACTTGTAGGCCTTTAATGTGAGGCATAGCATGACTGCATGTTTCAAGAAAATCACTAAACTCTCTCAGCTTAAAATATTCCTTGCCGCCTATCTTTGGCCACTTATTAAGTTTCTCTCTAAAGGCTCTCTGTACTACAAATTAATGCCCATATCTAGCATTCAGCCTATCCCATGCCTGTTGATAAGCTTCCTCATCGTTTCTGTAAAAACTGCCTTCTAGAGTAGATTTAGCCTCCCCTGCTATGTACCTTTGCAGATAAAATAGTCTGTCCGCAGGAGTTAAACATCGCCTTTCTATTAGAGCTTTAAAGCTTGTGCTCCACTCTATAAACTTAAGAGGGTCACCTGAAAATACAGTAGGCTCTGGAGCAGGAAGTCTAGAGAGAGCAACTGACTCATGTAAAGCCTGCATAAGTGCTTCATTCTGTGTAGCTGACTGATATACATGTTCAATGTGAGATGATAGAATAGCACTACCCTTGCTACGTGCCAAGCTATCTCTCTCCTCTTTCACTTTCATCTCTTCTTCAGTGTACACCCTCAACTTAGCCTGCATTCGTACTATCTCCTGTTTTTCAAGCTTTCTCAGTTCTTGACATTGTGCTTCTATGGCCTCTTCCATGTCATTTTCGGCTTGCTTTGCAGCCAACTCTGCAGCAATTTCTGCTCTTTTGTTTGAGATGCTGGACGACTCTGAGGCATGTTCAGAACGACAGTCACGTGCAGACACTCTGGTGGCTGTAGACCCATATATAGATCTGGCATAGTCATCGTCAAGAAGAGCACGTAACTTTGCCTTCTCTGCCACAGCATCGAAGTCTCCTACTTCTTCAGTTACTCTAACTCTCATTAGGCGCAGCAACTCACATGTAACAGCTGAGCATGCATCCATTTTCCTTCTGATTTCTTGACTTGGAGCTGTATTCCTTCTTATGCCATCATACAGTTCTTTCAGCTCAGTGTCAAGTTTTTCAGCTTCATCCATCATGTTATAAAGGTCATTTTCTGAGCATGCTTCTTTTAATATTGTCCGAATCTCTCTTACTCTAGATTTCCATTTTTCATACAGTGCAATGAACCTCTTTTCCTTTTGCAAGTTCTTGCTCCTTTAAATCTCGCATTTTTTGAGTAAATTGTCTTTCACGAGAGGATTTTCTTGATTTTGCCTCATCTTTATCTAGTTCAGCATATTCTTTCTCTTTAGCATTTACTTTATGTTGGGTCTGAACATCCTCTTCACTATCAGATTTACTTTCTCGTGAGGTCATTTTGCATTTATTTGATTTAGTTTTGCCGTGCCTTTCTTTATTTGTGTCCTTTCAATTTTTTGAACTTACTTTCATCAGTGGTTGAGGCTAACGTTCGTAGTAGCATCTGACTTTAGGATTAGGAAACTCGCTCCCGCAGTCGATGTGCGCTGAGGTGTGCGCCTTGCCACAGAGTGAAGACAAATCACGTTCTCTGGCGCCGCCGTCTGGATGCATGGGGAAGTGCAGCCAACAACCACGTGCGATGAAACAGGTCACGTTTTCACTGTAGCTACCCCCGGTTTTCTTCGATAAAAAGGACGTTACGCTCCGTACTGATGGTCATGTGTGATATTTATTTTCATTCACCAACTTCAACACATGGAACACCGTGAAAACTAGCATAAATCAGACTTGCATAAATTACCTCTAAGCAAACATAAATTACAGATAATATATTTACCGTGTTCGCCAATACATCACCAGCAGTAGTTAAGTAGCATTTTGACATTTTTCCTCCTTTATTTCTCTCTTATTGTTCTTATCATCGCAGCTACTATATCTCACGCTCTTAGAACTTCCGGGGCAAAGGTGAAGGTCACATGACATAAAGCGAACATTGCACAAATAAAATATATAAAAACAACAATGACGTTCCCACACATCAACAACAGAAAAACAATCACTTCAGGCCCGATGCAATGAAAACACAAACACTGACATCATCGTCAGCTACAGGCACCTTTTTCTCTACGAAAAAGTGTTTTACCGCGTGATAGATGTCAACTCCCCTCGTAGTTGTCTTCAGCGGCAGAAGTGTTAGCAGTTCTTCTTTTGTTAAAAAGTCATCAAACACCATTCGGATAAATATCATCAGCTGAGCGGTACTGGCGCTGTCTACCGACTCGTCGCACTGGATGCTAAACCACCTGCACGTAGAGAGATCCCGGTCCAGTTGCTCTGTTAAGTTCTCGGACAAATATGACACTCGTCTAGCCATCGTACTTGCTCCAAGTTGGACATCGGAGAGCGCAGAGATGACATCAGGACCGTGTTTCTCATCTTTGAAGAGTGTGTTAGCAACAAGCATCATAGCTTCTTTAAAAACCTCCCCATCCGAAAAGGCTTTCTTGTTCTTTATCAGAAAATGTGCAGCTCTAAACGAAGCTTCGGTTGCGTTCTGAGATTTTTTCACCGGCCTCGTGAAAAAAGTCCGTTGTTTGTCTAAAGCTGCCTTTAACCCACTGGCTTTTTCTGTCCGTAATGCGCTGCCAGGTGGGTAGTTCACATCGAAGCTTTCGTGACAGGTTTTGAAATGTCTCTCCACATTGTGTCGCTTTGGTACTGCAACAGTCGTGCCGCAAATAAGACACAAACATTTGTCTTTGAATGACGTAAAAAAGAACTCTTCCTCCCACTCACTGTGAAAATAGTATGTCCTTTTTCGCTTTTCTGCCATGACTTTTGGGGCTAAAGCATAAGCAGGCTAACTCCTCATCGCTTCACATCGTGTAGGAAAGAGGTGTGGTGACCGCGCCCTACTGACCGTAGACCTCAGTCTACATCAAATATTGTTGTTTTATTTTTTATTATTATTTATATTTATTACGTTATTTAACTATTCTGCATACATGTAAGCATTAATTCTAAAATTTATGCAACTTTATATTTTATATTGACTTCCATTGTGACCAGTGCTATTTTTGGAGCATGGCTTGCGGGCGCCTTAAGTGGGCGACCGTGCGCCCTTGAGCACTGCGTTGGTGACCCCTGGTCTAGAGTTAGCTTCCGTACCCCAGGGAATTTTGATGATATCAGGTGCAAAATATAATATAAATAATATTTGTGCCAACCCTGCCTGAAACGCCTGGGGAGGCACAAGTTGCAGACTCTGTCAATTATACTTTCCCACAGGTTAAATCCTTGTAGTTTGTCTTCTGCTTGTTTTCTGAGTTTTGATGATTGTTTTACATTGTCAACATACCACTTGTAGTCTTTTTGTTTCTTGTCAGATGTGTTTGGGGCCAGCAGGTCTCTGCTGCTGCTTCCATCTCGAATAAAGAACTGCCTTTTTTTGCCCCCTTTTCTTCTGCCTCAAACGTGTGAAAGAGTTTGTCTTTGCAAATTACATGATGAGGAACTACATCTACCTCAATGACAAACTTTCCAGAGGGGTCGAATTCTTGTTGAGAACTTCCACAAATCGAGGAGGTCTGAAGCATTTTTCTGCTGTGTTTTTGTGCTTAAACTCAAAATGTTTTTTAATAGCATCCCTTACATTTTCATCGTATTTTTCTCTTTCATTGTTGTAAACTATAACACCACATATTTCTCCATGTGGTTTGTCTTTTATTCCAAAATGTATTGTGCCGTTGCTCTGTTTGTTCATACAAGCAGCTCCAAAGCGGATAACTTCATCCACAAACTTTGTCATTTTTGTTTTTTTGTCGTCTTTGTAAATGCTTTGAATTCATGACAGGGCTCAATTAAGTTTGATGGACCAGATTCTGCTACACTGAGAATGTGTCCCTCAGTGTAAGAGACCGAGGCAGCGTGCTGATCAAACGGATGGGGTTTGCATAGTACTTGGGCTTCTATTATCTCATCACTTGCATTACCAATGCCTTCGGTTGGTACAACTGTTTCTGCCATTTGATTCCAGTCTTTATCTAAACGTTTAAGGTGATGTCCTGGTTGAAGAGAATTTCAGCAGACTCAGGGTCGACTCCTTGTTGTTAGTTCCAGTTTTTTTTTGGAGAAGGGAGAAGAATCTGAGGAAAACAAAAGAAAAGGGAATTAAAGACAGAGAGTCACTGCTGACGCTGTAATCTGGACATGGAAGGAAAACCATTTCACCACAGACATAAACTGTGGGCATTAAAACCACTGAATATTGTTTCAGCCCAACAGAGCTTCTCAAAGTGTGGGGTGCGCCCATTTAAGGGGATGCAGAGTCGACCGGGGGTGGGGGCATTATGCGATGACAAAAGACAAAAATCAGCGCCAACCTGGGGTTAAAGTGCATATGACAAGTTAGACTTATTTAACTTAAACAAACAAAGATCATTACATTGAAGACTTGGCTAAAAATATTAAGATTTTTTCCTGATTTTTTTAAGGTTGAAATTTGACTTCCTGGGGAATTCCATAACTGTTCAAAACACCTTTTTTATTTACTTAAATGTATTTGAAATCTTGTTTAAAATATCAGTAAACAGAATTGGACAGAATTCTCCCAGTGTGGAGCTCTCTAACAGAAAGCTGCACTTCCTCAATTCAGTTTTTGTGGATGGATGATGCAGGCCCAACTCCGAGCACTTTAGCTTCCTTTTGTTTTTCCCAGTGAGTGTTTGCGATAGTGGTGTCGCCTATTGTTACGAGCCTTGGCCCGTTTGTGTTGTATTCTTCTGCTCCCGTGTTCTCTTTTGCTTTGCTCCTTTTTGTTGTATGTAAATCCCGTCCGCGAGCCCATGAGCCCTTGATTTACTGCAGCAGGTACTGCTGGACTCTGGCTCGGCTGTAACGGTCTCAGTCCCGGGGGCCCTGATTAGGCGTGAAAGGTCCTGACTCCACTACACGCGTCAGCGACCACAGCGCGCTCCACCAGCAGCTCCAGCAGGACATACGCACGGCACTGGTTCTGTGTTTCTCAATGGGAAAGCAGATTAAACTCGACTGGGCGTGTTTAGCCACTTGTATCAGGTCTACAGTGAAACTAACCAGCTGAACAGATTGTATTTACCGTATTTACAGGCTGACCACGGCAAACGCGAGGGTTTCAAAACTAAATTTCAAAGCACTATTTAAAAGTCTTTCTGGACCTGGGCTCTTTCACACGATACAGAACTGCCCCAGGAGCACGTTGTGCTGATGGTAAATGCACAAATGCAACAATAGGTTAATGCGCCTACAATCGCGTAGAACGTCAAAAAATTCTAGGGTTGCACGTGACGTCACTACTATTATGCAAATTAAAATGCGCCATATTGGATAACACATCCAATATGGCAGCCGTACTGTGATGTTGTGTCTGTACTGGCTCGTAATATTTATCGATATTCCACGATCTTGAAGCGAAAATGCCTGTTCTATGTGCTGTTTACGGCTGTGGAAATAATAACACACGCGATAAAGACAAAAAATTCTTCCGGATTCCGAAAATTATCAAAAATAACGATCCAAGTAAGAGAGATGAGACGCTTTCAACTGACCGTCGAAAGCAGTGGTTCAAAAATATATCACGCGCCGACAGGCCCGGCCCTAACCATTTTGACACCCTAGGCAAGATTTCAGGTGGCGCCCCTTGGACTGCAAAAAAAAAAAAAATACTGCCAGAGTACAGATACTCACAAGAAATCAAACAGTTCATAGTGACGATGTTTTAGACAGTGGAGGATTTTACCCCCCATCGCCGATTTTTGCGCTCGGCGCCCCCTAGTGGAGCAGCGGCACCCTTAGCATTTGCCTATGTTGCCTAATGGGGGCCGGCCCTGCGCGTCGATCTTAATGAAGAAAAGGCCAAACACACTAGAGTTTGCAGTGATCATTTTATCTCTGGTAAGTTTTAAACTTTTTCTGTCTTCAAAAGTGGAATAAGACACATTTAACTAGACACAAACTAAAGTTGTTGTTATGTTTGTAGGGCAACCAGCGCAGCTCCACGAGCGAGAGAATCCTGACTGGGCTCCCACTCAAAACATGGGTCACAATAAAATCAAACTCTCAACCAAGTTAGATCTATCTAGGAGTGAAAGATCCCAAGCAAGAGCAGCAAAGAAACCAAAGCTTGAGTCAGCGAAACTTTTGTTTGAAGTTGAAAAATCTGTGCAAAATACTTTAGCTTCAACTGCTACAGAGACTGAGATCATGGAAGAACAAGTTAACGCACACACAAAAAACACTACTGAAGTTGAATGTCAAACAGATCTCACAGTGTTTGATATGATTCAAATGGAACAGTGTGTCAACAACATGACTTTTGAGCTCACAGAACTTAAGAAAAAGCTAATGGAAAGTGACTTTCAAGAGAAAAGCTTTCAAGACAGTGATGAAAAAACTCGATTCTACACTGGCCTTCCCAATTTCCTCATTATGCAACAAATTTTGACTTTTTGCTGTCCCTACATATATTCTGGACCAATGAACACTCTTACACCGTTTCAAGAACTACTTGTTACCTTGATGAGTCTCAGACTTAACTTGTCTTTGCAAGATCTTGCATACAGATTTTCAGTCTCTCAGTCCACTGTGTCTAGAATCTTTGACAAGATGTTTTAAATGTGAGATTGGACTTTTTGATTATATGGCCAGAAAGAGAAGATTTGATCGAAGCCATGCCCAACTGCTTCAAGGAAAATTATGGTAAAATTATGTCGAAGCTAAGTGTGTTGTGTTTATCGACTGGGTTTTTCGGTAGTAAACTTACCCTTGCAAATACAACCACTTGTTCACCACCACTTTCTTTCATCATAAGACCACTAACCCAACCAGATGTAAAACAGTTATACGCTTCCAGGCTTTTGTAGGCCTTAATTTGACTGCTGTTCAGCCACGAGGTTTGAAGTACCAAATAGTTCACGATGTCCGGGTATTCGACTGACGGTAATGCAGCAATATCTTCCCTAAACTCGGAACATTTTTAAAAATATGGGTCAAAGCCGCATATTTTAACCTTCTCCTTATATCTTGTCTTAGCAGAAGCTTCTAAATTTGAGTAATAGTCAGATAACTGGATGGCACATGTAGAAGTCGCCATTTTGTTTAGAATGCTTATCATCCAACATGGCGTCGCTTGATGACGTAATGGTTTTTTGTCACGTGTTTGCAACCCAAGTATAGGATGGATCCTATTTTCTGAAATTACGAAGGACGTGCTGCTCCATACGCGCGCTTAGCGCGAGCAGTGGAGCCTCATCCACTCGCAATGCATGTGCAAATGTAGTTTTTACGCTTGCGTAGGACGAAATATGCGTGCAGTGGACCAAGGGCCAACGTGTCTGTCTGCCACGCGCACTTCTCCTCCAAGGTAGATTTAGATTAGCGCTTAATCCAGCTGGCTTAAGCGGGAGAAGATGGATGGATGAATGGATGGATATTATTTATTATTATATTTTGCGGAGCCGAGGTTATCCACACAGTTCATGCGGGGCGTGGGGTTGGCTGGAACAGAGGTTTCAGACGGAACGTCATGGAATAGACAGGGAACGTTACGGACAAGATGGACAATGTTTCCACGCTGTCAGTTAAGTGAACAAGATGCGCAGGTCGCTGCCTTAACGTTTCAGAGTTTGGCACAGACGCACCTTTTAGGTGAGGGGCGCAATATCAGCGGCACCAGACACCGGGATGTCAGAGTCAAAATGATAAGCACGGACGCGCAGGCGCGCGCTTCAGATCCTGAGCCTCTGCGCTCTACAATATTACTGCTGTGTTTAAATAGGCCTAAGGCCCACATCTTACTCAATATTTCCTTGTAGTCAATGGGAAATCCTTTTTCTTTTTAATGACCTATATTTAGGTTTAGCTTAGTGTCCCACTTTACCTGAACAGACCCACGGCTCGAGGAAGAGGGGCTTATGGGACATTTCGAGTGACAGTTCCTAAAATATTTGGTTTATTAATTAAACCAATAGGTCTATGTAAAAACGACAAATAAATAAAACTAATTTAAAAACACTAAAACAATGCAAGTTCAACACATTTTAATGTCCCACTTTACCAGAATTCACCCCAGCCTGAGATCGGATTTATTTTCTTTTTTCAGCAAGAACATTGCGATTTTATGAAAAAGTCCATTTGAAAAAAAACAAAAAAACAAACTTAAACGTTAATTACATAGGCCAAATGCAGCAAAAAATATAAAATAGGCCTACACAAAACGCGTGTTAACAAACCCAACTCTGGTGATGTTCTTGAGGAAAAACACTAGACCGTTTTCACTACTTCGTGGTCGCTGGAGAGAAACGAAATCGAGGCGCTACTGAGCAGCACAGAACGTCTAAAACGTGTTAAATTAATATTATAAAGTTTGGAAAAATATCGGATTAAATTTATACTTTTGTTTATTAAAATAAAATGGCAAATATTGGCCGGGACTATTTTGTTTTCCTCATGTAGCCTGTTGGTTGTAACATCTCCCCACCTTCCCTATGGAAATCTACGCCCTTGTAACTAACATCAAGTGGCCTGTCCGAAAGCCTATGCACCTGACACTGACGTTTACAGAGTCCCCGCGAATGCCCCATCACGCGCGCAGCGCGTGCACATCCAAGCAGCGCTGCGCTCTTAATTGATTCTTTTCTGCTCTGCTCCGACGCAGAAGTGAGCGAAAAGGGACCGTTTTCATTTGTTCTGTGTGCGTTATTTGAAGTCCAAGTAAGTTTGTAACGAAGTTTAATCTGTATTATTACTGTTTGAGTGTATTTTTAGGAATTTATTTAGCTAAAATCGGGTTTGTTCCACGTGGACTTTCCCCCTTAATTAGGGCCTCTCTGTGATAGTCAGACTTATTCTTTGCACTGTTTACCCTCATTTACATTTAGTTACCTTTATAATTGCCTTAAGTAACTTCATATTATTTGCCTTTACTGTATTTGTATTTGTTCCAGTTTAATATGATTATTTGATATACTTATTGTTAGAATATCCACTCATGACACATTTCTTGTTTTTCTGTTTGTTTCAGCCACACACACCTACACACAAATATACCATGAGCCATCATAACCAACTTTTGGAATATATTCAAGTTTGAACCCATTAAAGCTGATCAAGATTCTCTAACCGGAGTCTGTCTGTAGTGTTCCCACCCAACAAAGATCCACCCCATACTTTACAGGCCTATTCTACCAAAGGGAAACCCTGTCACTGTTTCTCGCCCTCCAACACTTAACTTTACCTTGGGTCAAGTTTTCGGCCTATTGTCTTCACAGATCATAACAGAGCCGTGTCCATGAGGCCTAGGCTCATATTTGCCAACAGGCCTATGACTATTGTTAAAAGGCCAAAGCGACCGTGAGACGGCCTTTCAGTCACTGCACTTGCACAGGTGCATGTGAGACTGAGAGCTGAAGTCACGTTATTTATTAGACACATGCCCCCTGCTGTACAGTCAATAGTGCATGAACGAAAGTGAGAAGTGTACACAAGCCCACGGAGTGACTCAGCTTGAGCGGCCTAAAGCCGTGAGGTACAGAGATAATCAGACAGGTACCGGTTTTAAATAGACCCCCAAGTCTTTCTTTATTTTCTAAATAGTATTTTCTACTTTCTTTATTTTATATATAGTATTTATATTTCAATTGTGTTTGTAAATTTTGTACATATACTTATTCACTTTATATTATTTTTTATTATTATTTCTATTTTTATTCTTATTGTTTATCTTAATTGCGTCGCACTTTTTTGCACTAAACTGTCCTGGAGCTACTGTGACTGATGAATTTCTCCACTGTGAGATCAATAAAGTCTTATCTTATCTTATCTTATCTTATCTTATCTTATCTTATCTTATCTTATCTTATCTTATCTTAAAGACATTTTTAATGCACACGGAAGCGACTTCGACAAAAGTGGACACAATAAGAAGAAGTCTCCACACCAGGGATGTGCACAGGAATTTTGAGGGGCAGTTGCTCTGACATGAAGAAAGGGCAACAGCACCGCACCGCGCGGCGCGTCTTCAGGCGTCAGTGCGGCGCGAATCTGGCGTCGAGGCGGCGGTTTTCAGGTTCAGGCGTCCGCGTCAGAGGTTGAAAAAACTTAACTTTTGCCGTCGGCCCCAAGGGCGTGGCCAGTCTACAACAAGCACGAGCTGGTCATGTTTTGAGTTGATGGGGAAACCGGAGCCAGCCGGAGGAAACCCAACCAGATACGGAGGAGCATGCAACTCTGTCCCCACACAGAAAGGACACCTTATGAGAAAGCCTCAGAGCAGCCTCAGAGCTCAGAGGCTCTGAGAGCAGAGCCTCATATTTAAAACTGTTATTTACGTTATTTACGGTTATTATACAGTAACTTGTGTTACTGAGTGAAGTGAGTGAGTAAATCAGTGAAGACGTGCGCTGCGTCTCTGTTCTTTTATCTTCACAAAAAGTGAACGTCTTCACCTGTTGCTCCACAGGCTCCTCCCCTGAGTGACTCATCCCCCTGTTCTTTTATCTTCACAAAAAGTGAACGTCTTCACGTCTTCTTGTTGCTCCACAGGCTCCTCCCCTGAGTGACTCATCCCCTGTTCTTTTATCTTGACAAAAAGTGAACGTTTTCACGTCTTCTTGTTGCTCCACAGGCTCCTCCCCTGAGTGACTCATCCCCCTGTTCTTTTATCTTGACAAAAAGTGAACGTATTCACGTTGCTCCACAGGCTCCTCCCCTGAGTGACTCATCCCCCTGTTCTTTTATCTTGACAAAAAGTGAACGTATTCACGTTGCTCCACAGGCTCCTCCCCTGAGTGACTCATCCCCTGTTCTTTTATCTTGACAAAAGTGAACGTATTCACGTTGCTCCACAGGCTCCTCCCCTGAGTGACTCATCCCCTGTTCTTTCAGCCACCGTGCCGCCTATTAATTTGTTACAAAAATTGTACTATTTACATATTTAAAACTGTTATTAAACAGTAACTTGTGTTACTGAGTGAAGTGAGTAAATCAATGAAGACGTGCGCTGCGTCTCTGTTCTTTTATCTTCAGAAAAATCAACTACTGAATACAACTGCAACAAGGTGTAACTTACCGCTGCTGTCTTCTCACGAGTCGTTTAATCCGCACTTGGCGAAAATGTGACGGTTCATTCATTTTATGCCCGCTCATTTTATGCCCGCCCATTTTATGCCCGCCCATTTTACAGGTGTAGAGTTAACTCTGTACCTTGTCTCTGACACCCCTGTTGGACTTCTCTTGCAAGTATCTCTGTGTTGTGCACTTTTAGGTCAAAACATCCCACTCTACGTACTGTATAATTAATACTGATTATCCCGTTAACACGTTGATTTGCCTTTTTTATTACTGTACGTATTTGTAGTTATCGGTATGTGTGTGTACAGTTCTAATCATTTGTATATATTTCTTTTTGTTTATTACAGAAAACCACACCCCCTCATATGCATACAAGTCAACCCAGTCATTATTAAACTTCCTTCTATATAAACTTCTGGATCCGCAGCGATCTTTCTGACCAAAGACTTAGGCCAGACTCCCGTAGGTCAGCAGACATTCTACGTATAATATGTCAAAATCTAAAACTACTCCCTAATTTTTTATTTTAACCTTTATTTTACCAGGTAGGTCGGTTGAGAACCAATTCTCATTTTCAACGACAACCTGGGTGTGGCACCTGGAATTCCCAGTGTCTCCCATCCAAGTACTAACCAGGCCCGGCCCTGCTGAGCTTCTGAGATCTGCCGGGATCAGACTTTGATAAGACGGTATGGCCACTAAAAAACACTTTTTATTTTTTCTACCCATCTGCTGGGATAGGGCGGTTGGGTTATTGGGTCGTTTTAACCCAGATGCTTGAGACGTTTCAAATCTAACATAATGATACTTTTTTTAGACATTTTCCTTTCCTTTTTCTGGTCTACATTCTGGGTCAAATCATCTCAAAGAACTCAGCAAATCGGGTCAAAGACTCTTCAACTGTCAACAGTGTCACCTCCTCTTCAGAGAAACAACTGTGAGCCCCTTCAGTGTGTCCTGAGTGTGAACACCGTCACAGGGAGGCATCCAGGAGGTATGTGGAACAGCTGCCCTCCCGTCAGAAGGCTCCTCTCCATGTGGAGGAGCAGCGGCTCTACACTGAGCTCCACCCTAGTGAGCCTCCAGCCACTCTGCACAGGGAACTCATTTCGTCCACCACATTGTCTTTTCGGTCATGACCATAGCTTGGTTCTGTTTTCTAAATTTTACCGCATGTATGTTTCATAGTACAGCATTAAACTTGACACGAGGAAGAGACAAGCCGCCGTAGCAACTTACAGTTCAGATCCATGGAGAGGTGACCCCATTCAAAGCAATAATATTTTTACACCCGCAACAGAATGAATGCACGTTATTTAAGTTTAATGCCATACTGTGGAACATTCAAAGCAAAGCAATAACATGTCCTAATAATTCCTCACCAGAAAAGTTACACCTTTAAGTTAACCTTAAAACTATAAATCTTAATTGATCAATACAAGACCAATCACTTTGAAATATGAATCATAAAACCATATTCCAACTGTAAAATAAAAACAGCAGCTGATTTTACACAAAGTTTAGTTTATTTTCAAGTAGAAAGTTACAGCGGCCGCAGATATTTACACTCATGTACAGTTAAACGGGCACAAAGCTACGGCTATGGAGACTTAAACAGCAAAACTCCAACAGAGGAAACACAGGTCATCCTTATGAACTACGACTGCTTATATTTACAGAGCAGACAACTCAAACTGCAGCTCCCAACAGATAAATAACAACATATTTAAACAATAAAAAACTCAAAGTGATTATTTAACAGTGCTCTGTCAGTGTCGGCTCCAGGACCTGCACAGGAAACACAAAACAACAGAGTTAAAATACTAAAATTGATATTACAAACTTCAACTTAGAATAAAAAGTGGTACAGTAGGCAAAATGTGTACTCAAGAGAAAAAGTACAGTAGTAGTAGTCCAATAAATGAAAAAAATAAGTACGAGTAGCTGTCTGGGCACAACATTTGTTTATATTTTGATTTTAATTTTAACTTTTTTTTTTTACTTTTGAGCTTTAAGTCATGTGATAATGTGGTTTCCTCTTCAAAAACAGACCTGGAGTTGTGTTTGTTTCATTCACACGTTTGAGTGACTCTTTATTATTAGTCTGTCTACATCTCCCAAGCTCAAAAAGCTCTGTTTCCATCTTATGATGTCATGTAGTGGTAGTCTTAAAGTTTAAAGGTGGAACTTGAGAGAAGAACTCAGCCTAAATGTGCAGGATTTGTGAGTTAAACGATGGGAGAATGAAACAAAACACGACTCCAGGTCTGTTTGTGATGAGGAAACGACATTAAAACACAGATAATAAATGGTTTAATATGGACCCTTTAAGTTATAAAATGTGAAAGGCCGAGATTAAGCTGTCTACAGTGCGGTAAATTCACATAATCGTGTACGGACTTCACGTGTGAGCGCTCTCAGATGTCCGTCTTAAAGGTGCACTGTGTAACTTTTCGGTTCGGGGTCCGTCGCCTGTTTGTTTCTATCATTGCAGATCAGGACACGGCTCCAGATCCACTCGTCTTTGTAAAGTTTTATCAAAATTAAAGTATTTCGCCGGGTTTGGTGAATTCTCAAACTGACTTTTGGCGCCCTCTTGTGTCTGTTTAAGAGACGGCAGCTTTGACTGTGATTAGAAGCGCTTGGAAGTGTAAATGCAGAGGCTGTTATTACGGAAGTGGAGCATAACTGAGCCTTTATTTAACCGTTTTAGGATATTAAGAGTAAATAAAAGTAATATATAACTGAGATTTTATATTTTAGTACCTATTTTTCTCTTTTATTTGACTTGTAGATGCACATTTATACAATTATGTCTTATTTGATACCCGTCTCTTGCTCTTTCTTGCTGCTTTTTTTCAGAATTTATTATTACCATTTGTATTTTTCTCTTTGTTATTATATTATATTGTGATGTGTGAGCTACTGTGTCCAAATAATTTCCGTTGTGGGTCAGTAAAGTTTGTCTGATCTAAAATAAGTTAAAAGTCTTACCACTTGTGTCCTGATCACACGATCGTCGCTGGACCGATGACTGGACCTGCATTCTGCCAAGAGAAAAAACACACAATACTTAGATTATTTTCAGTATTATTGCATTTTTTATACTGTAAAAGGTGCATCGTGTAACATTTCTGAAAGTTGCTTGACTCTGCGTAGATGTTCTTGTTTTTCCTGGAGTATTTTAGAGAATGGCGTTTAATTTAACAACCTTTAACGACAGGTCAGATCTGCAAATCGGCCCATTCACGGTAAGAATACATGTTGTTGTTTTTTCAATTCAATTTTATATTCATAATCAGACATAAAAATCAAATAACATTTACATTTTTTCCCCCAAAGTCCCCAAAAATCCCCCAAAATCTCCAGTCCCGAGCTCATGGCGACGTGTTTAACTCTTTACTCCTATGAGAGATAAAGGTAAGAGGCTCTTATAAAGTTGTGAGCGCGATCAGCTGTTTCCTGTCTACAGTAAAACCACTCGCCCTGAGTCAAAACTGTGTTAAAAATGGATCTTAACGGTGAACTCCGGCACGTTTGAAGCTAAAGTCCGTTGCTAGAGGTGGTCGAATTCTGTCAGAAGCCAAAAAACGGCACAGATCAGTGTTTCCTTGGTGGAGATCTCACTGTGGCAGTGAGTCTGTCAAGACAATAAGCTAGTGTAGTGATGGGGGCAAGTTCTTAACTTCCACGTAAAATGCCAATCCACGAGTCTAACAAACAAAACGCTCTGCCTGGTTCACTCAGTGTCTGGAAACGTTATAAAACAACTTTATAAGCCACTTTACACTTACCTCTGTTGGTAGCTGCCAGAAGCAACAAGTGAGGATCGACTACTGACTGTGAAGAAGAAGAGAAACTGAATGTTGTTGAAAGAAAATGGTTCGGGAATGTGTTGTTTACCGTTTTCCAAAAATATAATTCACTTGTAAATAAATGGGATTAGAAACAACATTGACGATCGAGTCTTTCAGTTTCTCTTCTTCTTCAGCGTCAGTTGTCGATCCACACTTGTAGCTTCTGGCGGCAACCAACAAAGGTTAAGGCTGCTTATAAAGTTGTTTTTGGTGTTTTACGTGGAAGCTAAGAACTTGCCCCCATCACTATGCTAGTTTGTTGCCTTGACAGTCTCACTGCCACAGTGAGATCTCCACTGAGGAAACACTGATCTGTGCCGTTTTTGGTTTCTGGCAGAATTCCACCACCTCTAGCAACGAACTTTAGCTTCAAATGTGCCGGAGTTCCCCTTTAAAATAAAGTAATTCACAGGCAAAACTGTCAGTATGTTGGTGCATGTTGGTACAAATAGGTGTTGAAAACTGAGCAATATTTACTTATAAAATGTTCTCACTTTCTTAAAAATATTCCAAAAGTAAATCACAAAAATATAAAACGCTGAATCTTGAGTCGTGTTCGTGTTTCTCACTGACGTCCGTGCAGCGTCACAGTGGGCGGTACCTGAACATGTGGAGGTTGAGGGGCCCCAGGAGGCTGCAGGACGAGGGGCCCACAGCAGCGGAGGGGTCCGAGGTCACGGATCTCTTGAAGGGGTTGGAGTGGTCGAACACGGACACGGCGATGGAAGCTCTGGTCCGGGCTCCTACACAAGACACAGGGACATTCACTGAAGCTGCACCGTGTTTGCTGGAGGGTCCGCAAAATGCTTTTCTCCATGGAGATGTCACGGCTTTGTCTGGAATGCTCCACAATACGGCATTAAACCTTTCTATCTCCATGGAGACCAAACCACACTAAGTTACAGCTCTAAAACCACCTGTAATTGAATAAACGTAAAGTAGAGCTGTTTAATGTCGCACTGCGGAACAATGCAGGCAGAGCAGTTACGTATCCATAGAAACAGGTGACGGACGCCCAACCAAAAAGTTACATAGTGCAGCTTTAAGTATGGAGAAAAGGACAGGAAAGGAGTTTAACTGAACTAACACAAGTGCAGCATCATGACGTCTTCTCCAAGTCTGTAGTCGACTAAAGAAATTAAACTGAATAAAGAGTTTTTTTTAATCATAATTGTGGCATCGGAATCGGTTTTGAGCATCGGGTCTGTTCCTTAGTATCGAAATTGAGTTTTAAATGTTTGTGTACAGTAGTCACAGCGCTTCTGTGTGTGTGTGTGTGTGTGTAATAGTGTGTGTGTTACCTCTGCTCTTCATGATGTAGTGTGTGTGTGTGTGTGTGTAGTGTGTGTGTGTGTGTGTGTATAGTGTGTGTGTGTATGTTAATTTACTCTTAGAATTAGTGTTTTATGCTTTATTTTAGATCACTTAAATCTTATATTATTGTTTAGAATAAGTGATTTTATCTTATTTTGAGATTTATGAAGGCCTAGATATGTTTTCTTGATAAGTAAATTTCACTTCCTGCACTGTCAGATCATTTCACGTGTTTCTAGAGCATTTTAACTTAAAACAAGTGTATTTTTCTCATTTTAAGGAGGGCATTTGTGCAGTGCACCTTTAGTTCAACTGTATTTATTATTTTTCTCTGATCTTAAATGTGTTTTTCCTCTTCCTCAGGGATTTGCTGGGGGACAATCCCACGGAGAAGTTGGACATAAAGATGCAGCCCGATGGGAGTGGACAGCTCTACGTCCCCGGACTCACAAAGTTCTCTGTGGGGAGTCCTGAGGATATTAACAGGGTCAGACGCTTCTTTATGGATCTATTTTTGAGCGCTGCTTTCTTACACTGTCTATTTAACAAATTCTAATCAAACCATCATTAAATCGTTGGCCATCGCCAGTATATTAGAGCTGTAACACTAATCTGCTGCAATTATGTAATAGCATAATGTCTGCAAACGAAATATTATCCATTGTATGAGGTCTGACTCAGGGCGCAGTACCATCGCAGGCCAGGAGAGGGCGCACTGTGTCCAGTAAGGAGCAGTGCCTCAGCCATTTGGAAAGAAATAACAACTCTGAACTGAAATAGTGCGTTATATTTTCTGTTAAATTAGGAGGTAACTTTGTTTGATATGACACACCTAGTTTAACTCTATTTTTCCAAACTGTCCACTCATGTTGTTTGGTTTCCCTCACATGTTGTTGTTATGTTTGTATTTTTTGCCACATTGTTCGCTGTCTTTTTCACATCTGTCTGTAAACTGTGCCGTTGTCTTGCAGGTATTTGAGCTGGGCCACATGAACAGAGCCACGACCTGCACCAACCTGAACGAACACAGCTCTCGTTCCCACGCTCTCCTCATCATCACCGTGTCCGGGTACAACTCCACCACTGCCACTCACACGCAAGGTACAGATACGAAACTACGGGTTATATGGGATTTATTATTATGATTTTCTTTATTTTTACTCACTACTTTTACTTAATACTACTGATGCATCACTCTCATTGCTCTTTTCTAACCAAGTTCCACCAGATCTAAACCAGGTCTTAAAAAGTATTAAACTGTTCTAGGTCTAAACTAAAGGGCTAAACCAGGACTAAAACGTATTACACGCGCACTATATAGTAGTTCTAAACATTTTCAGCTGTACTCCAGGTCTATAGGTATGAATGATGACAGTTTTGATGTAAAATATTCACACACGGAGCCACTTTGAAGCCTGTAGAGGTTCCTGAAGTAAGTTTCCCACACGTTTTCCCATTAACTAAGAGGCTCTGTATGTAACTATGTATTTCCAGTGTGTAAAAAAAAAAAAAAAGATCTTTTAGAGCAGGGGTGGGCAATTATTTTTTCCATGGGACCACATGAGGAACAGAAAATATTGTGGAAGGCCTAGTATGAATTGTATTTCTTTATAAAAAGCAGTAAATAACATTGTTTTGACACGCTGGTCAGACCGGGAAGAGTTTATGTTATGACTAAGTGTTGGAAAGGCAGTAGGTTGGTGAGGAGCGCCCACTAGTGGTGCTGATAGTTAATACACATCTTAGTTTAGAGCACGCTGCACCGCTGTTTAATTAGTTCACAAGGCTCGAGCGCGCAGTCATCTGTTAGCTCAAGTTGTGCGTCGCTGACAAAGAAGTAAGTTATGTTCTTCAGGGCTGTTTAGACGTTTTAGTAGTCTTTTAGTATTGTTTATGCAAATCGGGGTATGTTGTTTATGTTTGTTGTATATCATCTGTTCAGTTTTTGTAAGTAAGTTAGCGTAGCTTAGAAGCTAATGCTATTTCGGGTGTGTCATGCCGTGTACATTCATTATTTATAGTTAGATTACGTCTTTATTCAGTCCCGCCTATTTAGTCACCCTGTGTTATGTATGTATGTTTTTGAGTTTACTGTGTTGCTATATAGTGCAATAGACTTAATTTGTTTTATTCTTTCTTTTTCTTTATAGACCACACACACACACACTCACACCCAGAGTGTCCTGTGATGATGCTCGAGTTTCAATAAAACCCTAAAATTACCATCTGCATCCTGTCTCCTGTGTCCTGACCGACACTCCAGGGCGAATATCACTCACCGGACTAAAACCTATACAGTCCTTAAGCCTAAGAGATAGTACCATCTTTAATACTAAGCAATGAAAAAGTGAGGCTGCCTTAAAAAAAAAAATCATTTACCCTTTAAACGCCGGCGGCAGGTGTATATTTGATAAATAACCGGCGGTTCCAAAGAAACGCTGCGTCTAAAACAAATCAAGGAGAAAGACGTGACCACTGACGCTGCATGTTTTTCTTCTTCGCCGGTTTTATTTTGGTTTGTTTTTACGTAGCCCATCGTGTTTTCTTTCTTTGGCTCCGGTACAGCGAAAAAATAAACAATACGGCTTAAAATTTAAACTTTCCGTGGTAAAAAGCTGAGGAAAACTCGGAGGAATATTACTTCAGTTTGGCAATTCGGAGGAAGCAGCGATGTTATTGTAGCTGCTGTGGTGTAAGAGGAAAATTGTGGCAAAGGGGCGAGAAAAGGCAGGGGACGAGGCGGCAGGAATCGTGCCGACGAGGTAAAGGCAAAGAAGTCACCAGGCCTTCGTATAACGGTGACGTCTCCTCCGAGTTGTGCCGTAAAAACTATAAATTATAGTCATACGCCGCAATGTCACTGGTGATTCCCGTGGTTTATAAAGGGTTAAAAAACACCTCTAAAATAAAAGTAATGCAGCTTTAGTCCATGTCGGTAAAAGTATAAAATATGTTTGTTTTGCAATTACAAATGGGCTTAAACAGGCCTGTCAGAGTCAAACAAAGGGCTGTACAGGTCTGTTTTAGGGTATATACAGTATATACTCACCCTGAGCAAGCTTTTTATATATTTTTTCAAAAGGTCTTTGGAAAAATTTATGGGAAATTTGTCACTGTTGAGCTCCATTTTATCAGTAGAGGAATTAAAAACTAAATCATCCTATATAGACTAATAATAAAGGGTTACTCAAACATGTGTGAATTAAACAAAACACAACTCGTCTGTTTTTGAGGAGATACAAACATTATAACATGGCTTAAAGCTCACGAGAATCCATTTTGTGTAATATACTGTAGATTTACACACTTTAACGTTCATATTTATGCAATTTTATGGGATTTTAAATTGTCTTGACGTCACCCTTGCGTCTCTGTCTCTCATAGGTAAGCTGAACCTGGTGGACTTGGCGGGCTCGGAGCGCATCAGTAAATCGGGCGCAGAGGGAAGCCGTCTCCGGGAGGCTCAGTGCATCAACAAGTCTCTGTCGGCGCTCGGAGACGTGATCAACGCCCTGCGGAGCAAACACGCCCACGTCCCTTCAGGAACTCTCGCCTCACGTACCTGCTGCAGGACTCTCTGAGCGGGGACAGCAAGACGCTCATGATGGTCCAGGTCAGTGTGGACGATGTTAGGGTTGCTAGGGTTGGGCGGTAATATGGTAATACGTTCTATTAATATGGTAATAGAACTCAGCCTAAATATGCAGGATCTGTGTGTTAAAAATGTGTGAATGAAACAAAACACAACTCCAGACGTGTTTGTGATGAGGAAACATTATAACAGATGAGAAAATATAGGAACATGAGCCCTTTAAGAAAACTACTGATGAGACTAGATCAACTGTATCATTCAATAGACAAAACAATTATTTTTGGGGTCAGTATTTACCGAGAGTTTCTTTTTCTTAGTGGGGAACCGAGTTATTTTTTTAAATACAACACATTTATTCATCCCTCTACAGCTCAAATCTTATGTTTCATTTATTCCATTAATGTAAATAGAATTGTTTTTTGCTTTAGTGTTACTACTGTGTCATCTATATTTTCATTTGCATTTTACCGTACTTTTTTATTGTGACAAGCCTACGTCCTTTTGTTTTCTGACCGATTACACAATTAAATGCCAGTTACAGGAAAGTGTGAGTGTTATGCAATGAAACGTGATTAAGATTAAGATGTTTTTTTAGACAATTTATAATACCTACATATTCATAAGAAAATTGAATAGTAAAGTAGTAAACGGGTCTACATGTGGCAAGTTTGAAAGGTGACTCCTGCCCCCCTTCTGGCCAAACCCTCTTACTGCAGCATCTGGTCTGCAATATTGTCCAATCCGTTTTATTTAAATAGATAACGCTTATCATAAGACAGTCATGTGAAGTGCGGCAAAACAAAACAAGTGTCATCTTCTCTCCTTTTGTAATTCAATATCTTTTGTGTTTCTTTCATGTTTCAGGTTTCCCCTTTGTCATCGAACATGAGCGAGTCCGTCTGTTCGCTGAAGTTCGCTCAGAGAGTTCGGACGGTTGAACTTGGCTCCGGCTCCTCGTCGTCATCGCGGAAACTCGAAAACTCCTCCACCTCGTCCTCGCCCACCCACGACAGTGTAGAGGTAACGGGCGACACTACGGGATCGGCTGTCAAACGCTGGACACAGGTTTCACGTTCTAGTCGAGTTTTAATTTGAGTTATTTCATGAAACGGGGGCAATGTGCAGTTTATATTAGCCTTAACAGGAGAGATGCATTGGACTGAATGACTTTTTGGATTCTTTACCATACAAAAATGTGTTTGCGCTCTCTCTCACCCAAATTAAATTACGTGTGGTTGTATTTTCACTTTCACGTCCTGGTTCAGTCCTTAAAAACATACCAAGTTATTTGTTTCATTCACGCATGTTTGAGTAATCCTTTATTAGTCTGTCAAAGCTCAAAATCCTCTGTTCCACCTCGCTACAGCTACATTTACCTTTTGGTTTAGTAAGGATCGGCAAGTCCAGGGCTGAAATTATCCAAATGATTCTAGTGAAGCTGTGTGGAGTTTCAGAGTGTTTTGTTTGCGAAAAGAACTGTGCAGGTTTTGCGTGTTAAACGTGTGCGAATGAAACAAAACAGAACTCCAGGTCTCTTTGCGACGAGGAAACAACATTATCACGTAATATGGCTCCTGATTATTCATAAAACACACATATTATTATATTTTATAGCGTAACAAAACTCTAAATCTCCCCCGTCTGCCCCTCTGTCAGCTGGACTCTCCCCCCTCCACCCCCGGTCCCCGGCCCATCTCCAGAGCCAGCAGCGCCGGCTCCACCCTCTCCACCCTCTCCACCGCCTCCAGGACCACCTCTGGGTCCCGCAGGAGGTCCCAGTCCCAGCTGTCTGCAGGTAAGGCACACGCACCCGGGGCATTGTGGGAAACGTAGGAGAGCGGAGATGTGTCTGAAATCACTCCCTGGCTTTGTTTGGTTTACATGATTTACTTTAATGTTGTTTCATTGAACTCCAACGAGGTTTTTAGTGTAACAGTAACTGACAAGTGAAGGGATTAGCCTGGATTATTGTGAAGTACATATGACAGATTAAACGACTCATTTTAAGAGTTAAAATAAGGACAAATTCACTCATCGGTTTCTTGAAACGGGTGCCTTGAAAGGGAGCATCCCGCACATCGTCTTACCTGCGAAATGTGAGATTTATTAGGACATTCTTACGTTTTATGGTTGATTTTTCTCTATTAAAACATAATTAACAATTATATTTTAAGGTAAATTGTGTACATTTTCATGTGGAGGGTCCGTCAAACGTTTTTCGAGATGTTATTGCCTTGTCTGGAACGTTTCACAGTATCGTACTAAACCTTTCTGAGAAGAAACCAGACCAAGTTACGAGTCAGATCTGCGGAGAGGCGACCCTGCTCACAGTCGGAATGCATTTTTACATTTTTTCATAGTTGTTTTTGAGCCACAAAACCACCTGTAATTGAATAAATATACTGTAATTAGAGCGGTTTAATGTCATACTGTGGAACATTCCAGGCAGACCAATGACGTAGCCAACAAAAAATGTATAGTGCACCTTTTAAGAATGTCTAGTTTTTTGTAGTTTTTAACTTTTAATGAACCTTATAAATTTACTTCCTGGTTAAACACGGGCAGCAGATATGAAATACATAAACAGTCGGTAATTTCATAACTGTCACTTCGCAATAATAATGTTAACAAGGACCAAAACTTGTTTAAATTAATGTTTTTGTTTTATTTGGACAACTAAATGTACAAGACAGCATTTTTATTATGTTTAAATGAGTGTTTAAACGTCCTTTCCTGTAAATTGTCCTTGCATTGTTAATGGAGTTTTGTGTGCTGGTGACATAGATTCAGTTTTAAAACTCAAGGCCCGATTTGACGATGACGATTTAACCAGCGAATGGCGACGTATGAAAAATTTGGCGAATACGCTGCCATGCTAAGGATAAGTTATAGATAAGTTTTGTGTAAGTTATGAACACGCTGAAACACACTGGCATCTAAAACGCTCTATATAAGTTATTAATATGTTTTGTATAAGTCCAACTCGTTATGAATACGCTATGTATACACCCAAAAATGAAAAAAAAAAACATAGATAGTTCAGCGTGTGCCAGCGTTTTAGGGAAATTCTGGTACATTGTCAAACGCTGGCTAAATCGTCAAAGTGTGACAGGGCCCTCAGCGCTAGTGCTGCCTGTATTTTTGTAATTTCTTAGAGGAGAACTCGGGCACATTTGAAGCTAAAGTCCGTTGCTAGAGGAGGTCGAATTCTGTCAGAAACCAAAAACGGCACAGGTCAGTGTTTCCTCGGTGGAGATCTCACTGTGGCAGTGAGTCTGTCAAGGTAACAGACTAGTGTAGTGATGGGGGCAAGTTCTTCACTTCCACCTAAAACACCAATTTGCTTCACACTGAAGAAGCTTAACACCACTTTAACCCATCTGACAACAGCCACGAGTCTAACAAACAAAACGCTCTGCCTGGTTCACTCATTAGTGTCTGGAAACGTTAGAAAACAACTTTATAAGCGGCCGTAGCATTAGCTTGTTGATTTTCTACTGAGCATGCAAAAGCCCAAAAGACTCGATCAAATCAAAGTTTATTTATAAAGCGCTTTTCATACAAAAAATGTAACAAAAAGTGCTTTGCAGTGATTAAAAACAATCCCACATTTCCTTCCTCCCACCCAACCCCAAAACTGCCCGACCCGACACAACCAAACAACCCAGACACACACACACGCTCACACACACACACACACACACACACACACGAACACTCTAAAATACAAAGTAAAACATGAGGCATGAGGCTGGGTACAGGTGAACCAGTTGAGAAAGCAGAGGAACCGTCTACACCAGGAGCAGAGCCATCCGCCGCCACCAGGGAGCGCTGTAGGCCCCAGGGGAGAGACGGGCCCAGGCACCATCCCCCCACCAGGACACAGGGCCCAGGGGAGAGATGAGGCCTAAGCACCGTCTCCCACCAGGAGCCCACGGGACAGACCCCGGCACCCACAGCCGAACACTGCTCCTGGTGCAGAGGCTCCTGCAGAGGAAACACTGGAAATCCTAAAAATATGTCTAAAATAAATAAATATAATAAAATGTGTATAATAAAAACAAGTAAATGTATAAAATTTCAATTAAAAGCTAAGCTAAAAAGTGAGGAAATAAATATAATAAAAGCTAAGCTAAAACAGTGAGTCTTAAGCCTACTCTTAAAAACATGAACGTTCTCTGCAGCTCTGAGCTGATCATTGATGTTGTTTCTAATCCCATTTATTTACGAGTGAATTATATTTTTTTAAAACGTTAAAAAAATACATTCCCAAACCATTTTCTTTCACCAACTCTCGGTTTCTCCTCTTCTTCACCGTCAGTAGTCGATCCTCACTTGTTGCTTCTGGCGGCTCGAGCCTCTCGCCCTCGCTGGAGTCGACAGTCGAGTCTTTTGGGCTTTCGCCTGCGCAGTGGGAAATCAACAAAGCTAATAAAGTTGTTTTATTACGTTTCCAGACACTAATGAGTGAGCCCATCTTACAACAGTCACGAGTCTAACAAACAAAACGCTCAGGAAGAACGTTTTGTTTGTTAGACTCGTGGCTGTTGTTAGATGGGGTAAAGTGGTGTTAAGCTTCTTCAGTGTGAAGCAAATTGGTGTTTTACATGGAAGAAGTTGCCCCCATCACTACACTAGTTTGTTGCCTTGAGAGACTCACTGCCACAGCGAGTTCTCCACCAAGGAAACACTGATCTGTGCCGTTTTTTTGGCTTCTGACCGAATTCAACCACCTCTAGCAACGGACTTTAGCTTCAAACCTGCCGGAGTTCCCCTTAAAACTAAATATTTTCTGCACCTACTAACCCACCAAACCAAGTAATAATCAGAAAAACATGAAAACCTGTCATATGCACTTTGAATGAGTTGGATGTAGACTTCATCCTTTAACATTTGATATTTATGAACTTAAAAAATGTGAAAAATATATTCTACAAACCACGTGGGATTCTTTGTGAGGTGATTTCAGACACAGCGTTTTGTATGATCCCAAATCCAGGTGTGTTTCCCATCTGTTCCTCTTCTTCCCCATTCTGTGGTCTGATTGGCCGGTGCTCAGACAGGCAGGTAGACCGAGCCAGCCCATTGGTGGACGGTGGGCAGGTAGGTGGGCTCAGAGAAGCCGATTGGTGGAAAGCTTTGGCATGGACGTGCTCGGCATGGCATGGCCCCCCCAGCGTGGTGTCAGTGTGGACCCCGACATTAACCCCGCCCCCTCCTCCTTAAAGACACTGTGACCCTAACAGAGAGACTGAAGGGCCCCGCAGAGGCCCCGAGCGCGAGTGGCAAAGCTCAGAGGGTTTTAGGTTTGGGCAGTGGGTCCATCTCTGCTGCTGGAGCTCAGGACTAAACCAGGACTAAACCAGGGTCTAAACCAGGGTCTAAACCAGGACTAGACCAGGACTGAACCAGGGTCTAAACTAATGTCTGAACCAGAATCTAAACCAAAGTCTAAACTAAGGTTTGAATCATGGTCTAAACTAGGGTCTAAACGAAGGTCTAAACTAGGATCTAAATCAGAACTAAACCAGGATCTAAACCAGGGTTTGAACCAGAATCTAAACCAGAAACCACCTGCTTGTGTCTATGGATATTGCACCTGCTCTGCCTGGAATGTTCCACAGTGTGGCTTTAAACAGCTCTACTTTATATTTATTCAATTACAGCTGGTTTCATAGCTCAAAACATCTAAAAACAGGGATTCTGACTGTGAGTGGGGTCGCCTCTCCACAGATCTGACCTGTAACTCGGTCTACGTTGGTCTCCATGAAGATAGAAAAGGTTTAATGCCGTACTGTGGAACATTTCAGACAAAACAAAAACATCTAAAGAGAGAAAAGCTTTTGACGGACGCTCCAACAGTAAATTTACACCTTTAAAGCGGCGGGTAAGTAAAGATAGATTAGTAAATGACTTGGTAAACTTCATTTTTTTATGTTTAATTATACGAAAAGCGTCACTAAACGTCTGGATCTGTGCAGGAAACAGAACAGCAGAGATGAACCACTCCCCAAACTGCTTTTATCTGGACAAACTTGGAGTGAATGTTGAATGAATGACTTCTGTGACTCACTTTCCACTTTTTGTTTATTTCCCCGCTGCCCTGTGTCTGCTGGCCCTGTGCTGACGAGCAAAGGATTGTGGGAAATCTAACATTGTGTTTGCTAAAACTAAAACTCACTGATGGAAATGTATGGAACTGTTGTCGAGTAACGGCTTTTATTTCACCCTCACTTTCCCAAACGCTACGCCATGTTTTCAGGAAAATTGTTTAAAATTTTAAAGGTGCAACTTTTTGTGTAACTTTTTGTTTGGGGGTCCGTCACCTGCTTGTTACTATGGAGATGTCATTGCTCTGCCTGGAATGTTCCACAGTGTGACATTAAACAGCTGTACTTTACATTTATTCAATTACAGGTGGTTTTATACAGTCAGAATAACTAGAAAAACAGGCAGTTGACCCGTTTACATGAGAGCTTTAAATCTGATTAAAAATAAATTAATTCGGAATAAAAATTCAACAGTGGTAAGTTTAAGTCACTGATTTATGTTATATGTTCTGTTACGTGTGAACTACAAGAGAGTCGCAGTTTAACGAAATTCACTTTACTTTATGCTTGTTAAGAGTCTAGTAACATTAGCTATTGTAATTGTTTGAGATATTTTGTCATTTTATTTAAAAAATAGTCAATCGGGGCAGGAAAGAGGGAAGGGAACTTACTTAGCAGAGAAACGCGCTAACTGTCAATCAAACCTGTTGCTAACGCTCGGGGGAGGGACTTCGGGGAGTGAAGGCGTCTGATTGGTCCGTTATTTATGTTCATATCTTGATTTAGGAACAAAACAACAAAATGAAAAATTCAGGATCATGTGTCGCGGGTTCATACGAACATTTTAGACCAAAATGACGAGGCCACAGCAGCAGTTACAGAGAGAGGAGCGATAAGATCCTAATGTGAGTCAGTGGGAAAAAGGGAGAGAAGGAGCCGGAAGAGCCTCCTGGAGCACTTCCTGTTTAGCACACGGCGGCTAACGCTTTAGCTCTGTCCACTCCTATATACGGTCATTTCTTAAACCTCATTTGAGCGGCACTAAACGCTGTGGGTGACGCCACACTCACTTAGTCCACTCATATATACGCTCTACGGTGATAAAACCACCTGTAGTTGGATAAATGTAAGACAGATTAGTTTAATGCCGCACTGTGGAACATTTAAACCAAAGCATTAACATCTCTGTTGAGACAAACAGGTTGGGGAAACCTTTTCGCAAAAGTGCAACTTTTTGGTTGAGGGTTGTTCGTTTCTATGGATATGTAACTGCTCTGCCTGGAATGTTCCACAGTATGACATTAAACAGCTCTACTTTACATTTATGCAATTACAGCTGGTTTTATAGCTCAAAAATACCTGGAAAACACATATTCTTACTGTGAACGGGTCGTCTCTCCACAGATCTGACTTGTAACTTGGTCCAGTTGGTCTCCATGAAGATAGAAGGGTTTAATGCCGTACTGTGAAACATTCCAGGCAAAGCAATAACATCTCCATGGAGAAAAGCAAACCCATTTTTAAAAATTTTGTTCAGAAATTGCGTAGTGGGCGGTGAAAATGTAGATAGATTGAAGCAATGACGTTTTGAATACAGAAGAATAAAGAAGATACTGAAACATGCATGAATCACTCTAAATATAACTTTGTGAAGGTAAATGAGACGAGGAAACAACTAAAAAGTGGATTTTGCTCAGTATTTTTCATCAAATCCCTGTTAAAACACAAATGAATTCACAGACGACTACAGTTCCAATACTTCCATGATTTAAACTGCACAAAACTGATGCATATTTTGTTTTGTTTCTTTGCAGGACGATTGAAACTAACCGCCTGAAGCGTCTCCGGGACCTCCTCCTCTGACCCTCCGCCGGGTGCAGACGAAGGCACCACAAGGACTTGAACAGAATAACACGAGGCGTTTATGAGCAAAGAAAACTATTAAAAACATTTATTGCAATGATGAAGATTGAACAGCTTGAACGGACTGGCTTATTTCCATGTGTGAATCGTCTTTCAGTATACGCTTTCCGATCACAGTATTCTCTTTATTTTGAATTGTACAGTTGCACTTTAAACTAGATAATGTCCTAACCTGAAAAGTGGGGGATCCATTTATTATAATATAAGCGTTGTATTTATGTGTTTTGATGCTTTAATTTTAATTTCATCAAGAAGGAAGCGGACTGCTGAGGCGCGGTGGTGTTTTAAGGAAGATTCCTGAACTTGAAATTGCGTTTTTAACCTTAAACTAGCCCCGAATTCACTTGTAGTTTAGTATATTTAGTCTATACTCTGCTTTGTATGTTATCAGATGGAAGTGAACCGACTGACTGAGCTCTACAGCGCCACCTCATGGTTTCAGAAGGAAGTTTTTTCCCCCTTCATAGACTTTTTGGAAAAAATGTGCATGTTCTTGAAGAGTTTTAAACCAATTCGAGGCTAATTTTGCTGCACTAGTTTGAGTTTAACCTTTATAAACGCCTATATACTAGTGTAGTTTTGATTTAAAATAAGTCGCGAGGCTTAAAGCTGCACTGTGTAACTTTTCTGATAGGGGAAACACCATCTTCTGCACAATATGGCGTTAGTTTAATTCCATGTGTTTTTATTATATTGTGACGGGGCTCGTCTCTCCACAGATCTGACCCGTAACTTTATCCGGTGTTGTCATCTGCTTGCGCGCGCACATTTTAATGCCATACTGTGGGACATTCCTGGCAACGCAATAACATCCCCGTGGAGACGAGCCGTGATGTAGTGAATTTAAACCAAGGCTGAGAACAAAACCGCTACAGGGAAAAGTTATAATATTTGTAGAATTTTGATTTTAATAATGATCTGAAATGTGATTAAAACAAGTGCAAATTTAAAGATGCACTGTGTAACTTTTCAGGTAATGACCCACCACTTAATTGTATCCACGGCGATGTCATTTAGTCCACACTATTATATTAAACCTTTCCATTTTGCAGCTGTGAAATCACAGATGTTTTACTGGTCAAACGCGTTCTTACTGTGAGCCTCTCCACAGATCTGACCTGTAACTTGGCCGAGTGACGCCATCTGCTTTTCTGTGTTTAATGCCACACTGTGAAACATTCTTGAGAGGAAAATGACAAGCTGTTGGTGGATGCTCCATTAGAAAAGTTCCAGAGTGCGTCTTTAAAGAGTGTTTTTGTCACTGCTGATTCTCTCTTCATGTGCACAGGTTTTTGGAGTTTTCTGTGGGACAAAACTTATTTAAAAGACATAATCAGAAAATTTTGGTGCGACTGAGCAAAACAAGGCCGTACTAGTCTAATCTAAGTCTAATTCTAGTCTAATTCTTTGTCTTTCCTTCGTCCCAGAACCTTTCCTGATCCCATGGAGGACTGTGCTGTGCTGTAGTTTGAAATGCAAAAAGCTGCTTCTCATTGTAGAACTCTGATTGGTTCATCTGCTGCAGTCTGTTTTTTATTATTTTTAATAAACTCATCAAAACCACATTGTGTGAGTTTGTACAAAACTCAGTAGGGCTGTGTGTGTCACACATTCCCCTTATCGTGTCGACACAGTATCACACTGTGTTTGTATGTGCACGGGTCCCAGCTAGTGAGCGGAGAGAGCAGAGGAGAGAGAGAGGAAAGAGAGAGAGAGGAGAGAGCAGAGGGGGAGGAGAAGGAGAGGAGAGACAGTGAGGTGCAAACACAAACATTTTTATTCAGAAATACTAATCCACCGGTGTCCATTCCTGATGCATTTTCTTCTCTTTCATGGCGAGCTTTATAATACCGTAGCACTGAGGATGTGTTTCGGGAAAACTCCGCTGAGCACAAACGACATTTAACCTGTGGACCATTAAAATATTTCTAAAAGCGTTTCTCTGCTGTTGAAACGTAAATGAAACACCAACTTCCTGATCAGGCGTTATGAGGGCGTCAGTGACGCAGGATACGCATGATGCAAAATGACACCATGGACAGTGTAAGGAGACTTTCTTAAAGCGATGGGCTCGATGCGAAAACTCGAGGCATTACTTCCAGGCTCGTTTAGCCCATCATTAATATACAGTGGTAAAAATGACAGAAAACACTGTACAGTGTGCAAAATTATACTGAATAATATAGTAAAGTATAAACTATGACTTCAGGCTCAGAATTCATATTCACAGGGCTCAATACCTGCATTATACAAATGTTACAGATGTAGAAAAAATATATGCATTTATATTTTTATTCCAAATTCTACATATAGTGATCTTGTTTTCATGGCTTTTGGATTTATGCAAGAATTTACAGAATTTATATAAGGGGACGAAACGGACTGAAATACAACACATTTGGGCTTTGGACTAGAAAATTTACAGTAATGGATATAACATTTTGGATTAGGTTCAACACATATATTTATTTTGCAGCAATATTAAAACACCAAAACGGAGCTCCATGTTTTGCATTAGATTGTAGGTCCGTATCAAGCTTCCTATTCACAAACAAAAATATGTCAAATATTAGTGTTTCCTAAACACTGTGGGAAAATGAGATGAGATGATCTACTTTTAAGCAAAACTTTGAAATGACGTTAACAGAGTAACATCTATGCAGCATTTTCAAGCATACGTCTTATTTGTTACAAAATATTTCCAATATTTGCAAACATTGTTCCAGTTAATGTCAGTAAATCTGTTGTTCCAAACAAAAACAGAAGCTGGTTTATTTGTCATGTCTTTGTTTTAAAGACATTTGTAATTTCATAAAGTTAATTAAGTTAGTTAAAAAGTTATAAATAAGTTACTAAATGCTCAATAAATAGGGTCATTTAATTTGTTTACTGTTAAAAACACTATGTTAAAAATGTCAGAGTGAGACATCTGTCCTTTAAGGATCATTTAAGTTTCAGCGCAGAGTGAGCGCTCCTGTTAGGCATAGAGGATCTTTGACGTTTTTTCCTTGTGTAAAAAACTAGCAAACGCCACATCAGAAAAAGGCAGTCAAAGTGACTCAAAACACGCTGAATGTATTCTAAACGTTTGAACCTTGGCAAACTTTCGTCTTTTTATTACAATTATACATATATGTACATATGTGAACAAGAAACTTCAAGTAAAAGCAAGAAAAGCAAGCCTTGTGTACGGAGTTTCTTTAGTAGTTCGCTGGCTGTCTAGCTTCACATAGTCACGTGTCGTGAGGACAGCACATTATTGTTAGACTCCCTCGTGATAAGTTCTCTTCTATATTTGTTATTTGTTTTAATGCTTAAAAACGTGTCAGAGGTACCATCTTTAGAGGTGTGTATATAAGTGTTATGACCCAGCTCTGCTAGGGACAGGGGACGTAACAAAAAACCAAGATGTTAAAGGTGTGATTTATTTAAAAGGATGTAAAGGTAAAAAGAGGGAGAGAGAAATATTTACAAGGATTAACAACAAGAAGCTCTAAACAGAGTAATCAAAAACTAAGTAAACAGAACTAAATTATACAAATTACAGTAACAGAAAAAACAAACCAGTCTCAACCAAACAATACTAAAGAGACACAAGTGACTCGCAGCTCACAGGCAGAACAGCAGCCCTGAGGCAGGGGAGGAGCCTTTAAGGTGCGGCAGCCTCAGGTGTAAACCCAGGATTGGCCAGACGTTAAGGTGATGCACCAGTCAGCAGGAAGGGGACTTCATTAGGGAAGTGAACATCAGCATCTTCATTGCACAGCTGGGGAGCTGCTGCCTCGAAGGCTCTGTCTCCCATGGTTTTGAGCCATGTCCTGGGCTGGAGCAGACGGTGCTGTTGGCCTGACCGGGTCCTGGTTGAGGTGTGATCAGTTCTGTGAGGTAAGTGGGGGCCTCACCGTGCAGACAGTGATGGGTGTGGAGGAGGACCTTGTATTCAATATGGAATTTAACAGGAAGCCAGTGCAGGGTTTGGAGGATGGGGGTGATGTGCTCATGTTTCCGCACTCCCATCAGGACCCTGGCAGCGCTGTTCTGTACATACTGATGATTGTTTTACATTGTCAACATACCACTTGTAGTCTTTTGTTTCTTGTCAGATGAGTTTGGGGCCAGCAGGTCTCTGCTACTTCTTCCATCTCGAATAAAGAACTGCCTTTTTTCCCCCCTTTTCTTCTGCCTCAAACGTGTTAAAGAGTTTGTCTTTGCAAATTACATGATGAGGAACTACATCTACCTCAATGACAAACTTTCCAGAGGGGGTCGAATTCTTGTTGAGAACTTCCACAAATCGAGGAGGTCTGAAGCATTTGTCTGCTGTGTTTTTATACTCAAAACATTGTTTAATAGCTTCCCTTACATTGTTATCGTATTTTTCTATTTCATTGCTCTCAACTTTAACACCACATATTTCTCCATGTGGTGTGTCTTTTATTCCAAAATGTATTGTGCCATTGCTCTGTTTGTTCATACAAGCAGCTCCAAAGCGGATAACTTCATCCACAAACTTTATCATTTTTGTTTTTTTTGTCGTGTTTGTAAATGCTCTGAATTCATGACAGGGCTCAATTAAGTTTGATGGACCAGATTCTGCTACACTGAGAATGTGTCCCTCAGTGTAAGAGACCGAGGCAGCGTGCTGATCAAACGGATGGGGTTTGCATAGTACTTGGGCTTCTATTATCTCATCACTTGCATTACCAATGCCTTCGGTTGGTCCAACTATTCCTGCCATTTGATTCCAGTCTTTATCTAAACGTTTAAGGCTTGGTGATGTCCTGGTTGAAGAGAATTTCAGCAGACTCAGGGTCGACTCCTTGTTGTTAGTTCCAGTTTTTTTTGGAGAAGGGAGAAGAATCTGAGGAAAACAAAAGAAAAGGGAATTAAAGACAGACAGTCACTGCTGACACTGTAATCTGGATATGGAAGGAAAACCATTTCACCACAGACATAAACTGTGGGCATTAAAACCACTGAATATTGTTACAGCCCAAGACAGAGCTTCTCAAAGTGTGGGGTGCGCCCATTTAAGGGGACGCAGAGTCGACCGGGGGTGGGGGGCATTATGCGATGACAAAAGACACTGTTACACAGTTTCAAGAACTACTTGTTACCTTGATGAGTCTCAGACTTAACTTGTCTTTGCAAGATCTTGCATACAGATTTTCAGTCTCTCAGTCCACTGTGTCTAGAATCTTTGACAAGTGGGTAGATGTTTTAAATGTGAGATTGGACTTTTTGATTATATGGCCAGAAAGAGAAGATTTGATCGAAGCCATGCCCACCTGCTTCAAGGAAAATTATGGTAACCGTGTAGCTGTGATAATCGATTGCTTTGAGGTTCTTATCAACAGACCCTCGAGCTTGCTTGCACGAGCAATCACGTGGTCAAACTACAAGCACCACAACACTGTCAAGTTTTTGATTGGTATTACACCGCAAGGAGTTATATCATTTATATCAAAAGCATGGGGCAGCAGGGCCACCGACAAACATGTTACTGACAATTGTGAAATATTAGAAAATCTCATTCCTGGTGATCTTGTACTTGCTGATAGGGGGTTTGACATCGCAGAAAGTCTAGGACTATATCAAGCATCATTGAAAATCCCAGCCTTCACACGTGGAAAAAAAAAACAACTTTCTGCTAATGAAATTGAGGACACTAGAAAAATTTCAAATGTCAGAATTCACATAGAAAGAGTCATTGGTTTGGTAAGAAGAACGTATGTTATTCTTCAAAGTACTTTACCGGTAGAATTTGTTTCTGTGAAATCTGGTCAAACTGAAGCACCCATCGACAAGATAGCCAAAGTATGCTGTGCTCTTACAAATCTTTCAGAGTCAGTTGTACCATTCAATTAACTTACTATTTATTTCATATTACATATATTAACTAAATACCAGTCAACAAGTGTGAAATTTCAATTTAATATAGTGGTTGTTGACATTTGAGTGATTAAAAAATATAATAATAATAAAAAAGAGATAGAAAGGAACTAATACAGTAAATATGTTGTAAAACAAATGCTGGAAAACTATGAAACAAAAACAAAAAAGTACTAACAAATAGTAGTTTGTTAATGATAAATTGTCAGTATCGCTCAACCATTCAATGAAAGCCTTCATTGTATTTTTCGTTGCTTGATTGAGTTCTGGTTAAGTGGTACTGACAATTTACCACTAAAAAGTTTAAAACAACTTTACATTTCTATGACTATTTTCTTACTCTGAATCAAGCACAAACTATTGTCTACATGAAGGGCAGTACCATTTTCCCTTGGGTGCTAGACAGTCCATGTGAAACCACACAATATCACAGTTTTCACTATCACATCCTATAAGTCTGCATCCTTCTAAATGTTCTTGGCAATAACACCAAGGTCCCTCCTCATCAGACTCTTCACCACTGTTAGTCACAGCTGATCTGGAAAACCACCTGCCCACAATCTCTGGGAGAATAGCTAACTTAAATAGCTTGGTTGCCTTGTGGGAAAGTGAACTTTCTCAAAATAAATGGTCTGGCAATACTCTCTCAATGTGGATATCCTTTTGTGTCCAAACAACAAAGTCACAATAATCAATATTGCAAATAAAAATCTGGGCCTGTACTTGATAATAGTAGGCGTGACTCTTGTCCAGAGTTAAAGTACCATCCTCTTCAGTCAGAAAAAAGTTCCCTTTTTTTTGCAGCTTCGGACAGCATTTGGCTTTTGACATACACTTGTGCCACAACAGTCACAGTTCACAAAGCCATCTGGCGATGCACCCATATGTGGACATTTTTTGTTTATGTTTAAGCCACTATAGCTAACTACAAAATGTTCATGCAAGGTGCACATTTTCCTTTCATATGCTTGTCTAGCAGTGTTTTCATGGGTGCAACCCCATTCAGTAGCAGCTGATTTGAACTGGTGAGCTTTAGGATAGCAAATGGATTTAATAAGACTCTTTGATGGTTTCATTGGGTCTGTATGACAAGCTGCTTTCAGTTTTGATGCTGTGATACGACCACTTCTATGTTCAAACCAGTCATTACATGTACTTTGTTTTCTGGTTAATCGTTCAATGATGCCACATTCTTTTTCAGTTATTAAACTTTCAGTGTTGTTGCATACATTTAACAACTGTTCATAGTTGAGTTGAATGAAACTTTGTTTGTGAAGATTTTTTAAACTTGAAATTTGTTTCTTTTGGCTTGAAGTTTTTATTATATGGAGGCACAACTGATAATACTGCTGATCTGACTTTTGAATGTGAGAGTCTCTTGAAAAAAATCTGTTTTTTCAGCTGGTGTTGGTTTAGGAACTATTTCTCTTTTTGGTGGAGGTGGCTGTACATTTTCTTTATCATTCTCTATCTCTTTATACCGTCTCTTCGCAGAGGCAAAATCCACTTCACTCACAGGAAGATATGGTACTTTTTTCACATGTGAAGGTAGCCATTTACTTAATTCTTGAGTACCTGTGACAGATTTCCTCATTTTAACTGCTGTTTCGCAAGCAAAGAGAACAGCTCCTATGTGCGAGCAGGCTTCACCGAGTCCAGCCATACAGGAACAATGAGCTAGCGCCACATCACCAGATTTTTCAGCTAGCAGCCATGTCTTGAGAGGTGGTTCTCTTGTTCTTTGAGAATGATTAACCTGAAATAATCATAATAAAGAATAATACTAAACATTTTTTTAACAATAATAATAATAATAATAATAATAATAATAATAATAATAATAAATCAGTTTTATATAGCACTTTTCAGGACACTCAAAGACGCTTTACAACCAAGACAACAGGTACGAGCTATTAAAGCATGGTCTTTTGAACAGGTGTCGAAGCTATGTGTGTTGTGTTTATCAACTCGGTTTTTCGGTAGTAAACTTACCCTTGCAAATACAACCACTCGTTCACCACCACTTTCTTTCGTTATAAGACCACTAAAAAAGTTATACGCTTCCAGGCTTTTGTAGGCCTTAATTTGACTGCTGTTCAGCCACGAGGTTTGAAGTACCAAATAGTTCACGATGTCTGGGTATTCGACTGACGGTAATTCAGCAATATCTTCCCTAAACTCGGAACATTTTAAAAAATATGGGTCAAAGCCGCATATCTTAAACTTCTCCTTATATCTTGTCTTAGTAGAAGCTTCTAAATTCGAGTAATAGTCAGATAACTGGATGTCACAAGTAGAAGTCGCCATTTTGTTTAGAACGTTTATCATCCAACATGGCGTCGCTTGATGACGTAATGTTTTTTTGTCACGTGGTTGCAACCCAAGAATAGGATGGATCCTATTTTCTGAAATTATGAAGGACGTGCTGCTCCATACGCGCGCTTAGCGCGAGCAGTGGAGCCTCATCCACTCGCGATGCATGTGCAAATGTAGTTTTTAGGCTTGCGTAGGGCGAAATATGCGTGCAGTGGACCAAGGGCCAACGTGTCTGTCTGCCACGCGCACTTCTCCTCCAAGGTAGATTTGTATTGGCAAATCTACCTTGGGGTCAGGATATGTAAATAGTAGTAGATTTGCATATATATGCAAATAGTAACTAGGAACAGCAAAGATACTGCGCAGAACTCTCAAGCTCCCAGGCGTCTGGTAGAGGACCACCTCAGGTGCTATGAGGATTGGGCAGCAAACTGCCCCCGCGACCCAACTGGATTAAGCGGGAGAAGATGGATGGATGGATATTATTTATTATTATATTTTGCGGAGCCGAGGTTATCCACACAGTTCATGCGGGGCGTGGGGTTGGCTGGAACAGAGGTTTCAGACGGAACGTCATGGAATAGACAGGGAACGTCACGGACAAGATGGACAATGTTTCCACGCCGTCAGTTAAGTGAGCAAGATGCGCAGGTCGCTGCGTTAACGTTTCAGAGTTTGGCACAGACGCACCTTTTAGGTGAGGGGGCGCAATATCAGCGGCACCAGACACCGGGATGTCAGAGTGAAAATGATAAGCGCGGACGCGCAGGCGCGCGCTTCAGATCCTGAGCCTCTGCGCTCTACAATATTACTGCTGTGTTTAAATAGGCCTAGGGCCCACATCTTACTCAATATTTCCTTGTAGTCAATGGGAAATCCTTTTTCTTTTTAATATGACCTATATTTAGGTCTAGCTTAGTGTCCCACTTTACCTGAACAGACCCACGGCTCGAGAAAGAGGGGCTTATGGGACATTTCGAGTGACAGTTCCTAAAATATTTGGTTTATTAATTAAACCAATAGGTCTATTTAAAAATGACAAATAAATAAAACTAATTTAAAAACACTAAAACAATGCAAGTTCAACACATGTTAATGTCCCACTTTACTAGAATTCACCCCAGCCTGAGATCGGATTTATTTTCTTTTTCAGCAAGAACATTGCGATTTTATTCAATATGGCTATTGAAAAAGTCCATTTGAAAAAAACAAAAAACCAAAACAAAACTTAAACGTTAATTACATAGGCAAAATGCAGCAAAAAATAAAAGATAAAAATAGGCCTACACAAAACGCGTGTTAACAAACCCAACTCTGGTGATGTTCTTGAGGGAAAAAAACACTAGGCCGTTTTCACTACTTCGTGGTCGCTGGAGAGAAACGAAATCGAGTGACCGAGGCGCTACTGAGCAGCACAGAACGTCTAAAACGTGTTAAATTAATATTATAAAGTTTGGAAAAATATCGGATTAAATTTATACTTTTGTTTATTAAAATAAAATGGCAAATATTGGCCGGGACTATTTTGTCTTCCTCATTTCCTGATGTAGCCTATTGGTTGTAACATCTCCCCACCTTCCCTATGGAAATCTACGCCCTTGTAACTAACATCAAGTGGCCTATTCTACCAAAGGGAAACCCTGTCACTGTTTCTCGCCCTCCAACACTTAACTTTACCTTGGGTCAAATTTTCGGCCTATTGTCTTCACAGATTATAACAGAGCCGTGTCCATGAGGCCTAGGCTCATATTTGCCAACAGGCCTATGACCACGAGGCGCGGCGCGAATCTGGCGTCGAGTCGGCGGTTTTCAACGTTCAGGCGTCGGCGTCAGAGGTTGAAACTGAACTTTTGGCGTCGGCCGCCCCCGGGCCTTGCTTCGCGGATCCGGGGCTTTCTCCGCCGCGCCGGACCGTTGCTCAGCCGGACCGGCTTGTGGGTAATCTCTTTTTACTTTGCGCGCAGGCTCAGGTGCTGGTCGCGTGCAGCTCTGTGGCTCTGTAAACAGAACTGAGCCCCTCCCTCCAGACTCGCACTCGCGGGGCCCTAATGTAAGTGAATGAGGCGACTATTTTATATTCAATTTCAAATGTAGACATAGGCATTTTCATAGATGAAAACCTGGTACTCCAACCTGCTACAACATTATGACATTTCCCTATTATACAGATCACAGGCCCGTAGCCAGACTTCCAAGGGGGGTGGGTCGTTTTTTAAGCCAAAAGTGACCTTTTTATACGGGTGCCTTTGCGACCCAGTGATTGTACTATAAGTACATGCTCTATGGCATGTGATGCAATGGGTTCAGGGGCATCCTCACCCAGAATGTTTTTAAGTAAAGAGCCTGTTTTAGCACATATAAAAGTTAAGGCTGTTGCATATGCTGAATATAAATAATTATCATGATTTAAGGGTGTACACAGAGGATAAGGTGATATTTTACCTTGATTAACTATTAGTATAGAATCATTGGGATGACAAAGGTATTGAAATTGAAAACCCTTAATGTCTACAATTTAAAAATTATGGTAAACTCTTCGAGTCTTTGGGAAATTACTATTTACTTTGTAATGGATAAGAAGTGTACAAAACCCCCTTTAAAATAAAGTAATTCACAGGCAAAACTGTCAGTATGTTGGTGCATGTTGGTACAAATAGGTGTTGAAAACTGAGCAATATTTACTTATAAAATGTTCTCACTTTCTTAAAAATATTCCAAAAGTAAATCACAAAAATATAAAACGCTGAATCTTGAGTCATGTTCGTGTTTCTCACTGACGTCCGTGCAGCGTCACAGTGGGCGGTACCTGAACATGTGGAGGTTGAGGGGCCCCAGGAGGCTGCAGGACGAGGGGCCCACAGCAGCGGAGGGGTCCGAGGTCACGGATCTCTTGAAGGGGTTGGAGTGGTCGAACACGGACACGGCGATGGAAGCTCTGGTCCGGGCTCCTACACAAGACACAGGGACATTCACTGAAGCTGCACCGTGTAACTCTTCTGCTGGAGGGTCCGCAAAATGCTTTTCTCCATGGAGATGTCACGGCTTTGTCTGGAATGCTCCACAGTACGGCATTAAACCTTCCTATCTTCATGGAGACCAAACCACACTAAGTTACAGGTCAATTACAGGTGGCTCTAAAACCACCTGTAATTGAATAAACGTAAAGTAGAGCTGTTCAATGTCGCACTGCGGAACAATGCAGGCAGAGCAGTTACGTATCCATAGAAACAGGTGACGGACGCCCAACCAAAAAGTTACATAGTGCAGCTTTAAGTATGGAGAAAAGGACAGGAAAGGAGTTTAACTGAACTAACACAAGTGCAGCATCATGACGTCTTCTCCAAGTCTGTAGTCGACTAAAGAAATTAAACTGAATAAAGAGTTTTTTTTAATCATAATTGTGGCATCGGAATCGGTTTTGAGCATCGGGTCTGTTCCTTAGTATCGAAATTGAGTTTTAAATGTTTGTATACAGTAGTGACAGCGCTTGTGTGTGTGTATGTGTGTGTGTGTATACTGTGTGTGTGTGTGTGTAATAGTGTGTGTGTGTGTAATAGTGTGTGTGTGTGTGTGTGTGTAATAGTGTGTGTGTGTATGTTAATTTACTCATAGAATTAGTGTTTTATGCTTTATTTTAGATCAGTTAAATCTTATATTATTGTTTAGAATAAGTGATTTTATCTTATTTTGAGATTTATGAAGGCCTAGATATGTTTTCTTGATAAGTAAATTTCACTTCCTGCACTGTCAGATCATTTCACGTGTTTCTAGAGCATTTTAACTTAAAACAAGTGTATTTTTCTCATTTTAAGGAGGGCATTTGTGCAGTGCACCTTTAGTTCAACTGTATTTATTGTTTTTCTCTGATCTTAAATGTGTTTTTCCTCTTCCTCAGGGATTTGCTGGGGGACAGTCTCACGGAGAAGTTGGACATAAAGATGCAGCCCGATGGGAGTGGACAGCTCTACGTCCCCGGACTCACAAAGTTCTCTGTGGGGAGTCCTGAGGATATTAACAGGGTCAGACGCTTCTTTATGGATCTATTTTTGAGCGCTGCTTTCTTAAACTGTCTATTTAACAAATTCTAATCAAACCATCATTAAATCGTTGGCCATCGCCAGTATATTAGAGCTGTAACACTAATCTGCTGCAATTATTTAATAGCATAATGTCTGCAAACGAAATATTATCCATTGTATGAGGTCTGACTCAGGGCGCAGTACCATCGCAGGCCAGGAGAGGGCGCACTGTGTCCAGTAAGGAGCAGTGCCTCAGCCATTTGGAAAGAAATAACAACTCTGAACTGAAATAGTGCATTATATTTTCTGTTAAATTGGGAGGTAACTTTGTTTGATATGACACACCTAGTTTAACTCTATTTTTCCAAACTGTCCACTCATGTTGTTTGCTTTCCCTCACATGTTCTTGTTATGTTTGTATTTTTTGCCACATTGTTCGCTGTATTTTTCACATCTGTCTGTAAACTGTGCCGTTGTCTTGCAGGTATTTGAGCTGGGCCACATGAACAGAGCCACGGCCTGCACCAACCTGAACGAACACAGCTCTCGTTCCCACGCTCTCCTCATCATCACCGTGTCCGGGTACAACTCCACCACTGCCACTCACACGCAAGGTACAGATACGAAACTACGGGTTATATGGGATTTATTATTATGATTTTCTTTATTTTTACTCACTACTTTTACTTAATACTACTGATGCATCACTCTCATTGCTCTTTTCTAACCAAGTTCCACCAGATCTAAACCAGGTCTTAAAAAGTATTAAACTGTTCTAGGTCTAAACTAAAGGGCTAAACCAGGACTAAAACGTATCACACGCGCACTATATAGTAGTTCTAAACATTTTCAGCTGTATTCCAGGTCTATAGGTATGAATGATGACAGTTTTGATGTAAAATATTCACACACGGAGCCACTTTGAAGCCTGTAGAGGTTCCTGAAGTAAATTTCCCACACGTTTTCCCATTAACTAAGAGGCTCTGTATGTAACTATGTATTTCCAGTGTGTAAAAAAAAAAAAAAAAGATCTTTTAGAGCAGGGGTGGGCAATTATTTTTTCCATGGGACCACATGAGGAACAGAAAATATTGTGGAAGGCCTAGTATGAAGAATACCCCCTATGAACTAACATCAAGGACCATGTTGTCCACCCTCCTGTGGGCTCACCACCTGCAGAGGGGTTCATAGGGGGGGTCAGGTGCTGTGAGTATTGGGCAGCAAGCTGCCCCCGCGACCCAGCCGGATTAAGCGGGAGAAGATGGATGGATGGATGGATGGATGGCCTAGTATGAATTGTATTTCTTTATAAAAAGCAGTAAATAACATTGTTTTGACACGCTGGTCAGACCGGGAAGAGTTTATGTTATGACTAAGCAATGAAAAAGTGAGGCTGCCTTAAAAAAAAAAATCATTTACCCTTTAAACGCCGGCGGCAGGTGTATATTTGATAAATAACCGGCGGTTCCAAAGAAACGCTGCGTCTAAAACAAATCAAGGAGAAAGACGTGACCACTGACGCTGCATGTTTTTCTTCTTCGCCGGTTTTATTTTGGTTTGTTTTTACGTAGCCCATCGTGTTTTCTTTCTTTGGCTCCGGTACAGCGAAAAAATAAACAATACGGCTTAAAATTTAAACTTTCCGTGGTAAAAAGCTGAGGAAAACTCGGAGGAATATTACTTCAGTTTGGCAATTCGGAGGAAGCAGCGATGTTATTGTAGCTGCTGTGGTGTAAGAGGAAAATTGTGGCAAAGGGGCGAGAAAAGGCAGGGGACGAGGCGGCAGGAATCGTGCCGACGAGGTAAAGGCAAAGAAGTCACCAGGCCTTCGTATAACGGTGACGTCTCCTCCGAGTTGTGCCGTAAAAACTATAAATTATAGTCATACGCCGCAATGTCACTGGTGATTCCCGTGGTTTATAAAGGGTTAAAAAACACCTCTAAAATAAAAGTAATGCAGCTTTAGTCTATGTCGGTAAAAGTATAAAATATGTTGCAATTACAAATGGGCTTAAACAGGCCTGTCAGAGTCAAACAAAGGGCTGTACAGGTCTGTTTTAGGGTATATACAGTATCCTGAGCACCCTGAGCAAGCTTTTTATATATTTTTTTCAAAAGGTCTTTGGAAAAATTCATGGGAAATTTGTCTCTGTTGAGCTCCATTTTATCAGTAGAGGAATTAAAAACTAAATCATCCTATATAGACTAATAATAAAGGGTTACTCAAACATGTGTGAATTAAACAAAACACAACTCGTCTGTTTTTGAGGAGATACAAACATTACAACATGGCTTAGGCTAAAGCTCACGAGAATCCATTTTGTGTAATATACTGTAGATTTACACACTTTAACGTTCATATTTATGCAATTTTATGGGATTTTAAATTGTCTTGACGTCACCCTTGCGTCTCTGTCTCTCATAGGTAAGCTGAACCTGGTGGACTTGGCGGGCTCGGAGCGCATCAGTAAATCGGGCGCAGAGGGAAGCCGTCTCCGGGAGGCTCAGTGCATCAACAAGTCTCTGTCGGCGCTCGGAGACGTGATCAACGCCCTGCGGAGCAAACACGCTCATGTCCCCTTCAGGAACTCTCGCCTCACGTACCTGCTGCAGGACTCTCTGAGCGGGGACAGCAAGACGCTCATGATGGTCCAGGTCAGTGTGGACGATGTTAGGGTTGCTAGGGTTGGGCGGTAATATGGTAATACGTTCTATTAATATGGTAATAGAACTCAGCCTAAATATGCAGGATCTGTGTGTTAAAAATGTGTGAATGAAACAAAACACAACTCCAGACGTGTTTGTGATGAGGAAACATTATAACAGATGAGAAAATATAGGAACATGAGCCCTTTAAGAAAACTACTGATGATACTAGATCAACTGTATCATTCAATAGACAAAACAATTATTTTTGGGGTCAGTATTTACTGAGAGTTTCTTTTTGTTAGTGGGGAACCGAGTTATTTTTTTAAATACAACACATTTATTCATCCCTCTACAGCTCAAATCTTATGTTTCATTTATTCCATTAATGTAAATAGAATTGTTTTTTGCTTTAGTGTTACTACTGTGTCATCTATATTTTCATTTGCATTTTATCATACTTTTTATTGTGACAAGCCTACGTCCTTTTGTTTTCTGACCGATTACACAATTAAATGCCAGTTACAGGAAAGTGTGAGTGTTATGCAATGAAACGTGATTAAGATTATGATGTTTTTTAGACAATTTACAAATAATACCTACATATTCATAAGAAAATTGAATAGTAAAGTAGTAAACGGGTCTACATGTGGCAAGTTTGAAAGGTGACTCCTGCCCCTTCTGGCCAAACCCTCTTACTGCAGCATCTGGTCTGCAATATTGTCCAATCCGTTTTATTTAAATAGATAACGCTTATCATAAGACAGTCATGTGAAGTGCGGCAAAACAAAACAAGTGTCATCTTCTCTCCTTTTGTAATTCAATATTTTTTGTCTTTCTTTCATGTTTCAGGTTTCCCCTTTGTCGTCGAACATGAGCAAGTCCGTCTGTTCGCTGAAGTTCGCTCAGAGTCCGGAGGGTTGAACTTGGCTCCGGCTCCTCGTCGTCATCGCGGAAACTCGAAAACTCCTCCACCTCGTCCTCGCCCACCCACGACAGTGTAGAGGTAACGGGCGACACTACGGGATCGGCTGTCAAACGCTGGACACAGGTTTCACGTTCTAGTCGAGTTTTAATTTGAGTTATTTCATGAAACGGGGGCAATGTGCAGTTTATATTAGCCTTAACAGGAGAGATGCATTGGACTGAATGACTTTTTGGATTCTTTACCATACAAAAATGTGTTTGCGCTCTCTCTCACCCAAATTAAATTACGTGTGGTTGTATTTTCACTTTCACGTCCTGGTTCAGTCCTTAAAAACATACCAAGTTATTTGTTTCATTCACGCATGTTTGAGTAATCCTTTATTAGTCTGTCAAAGCTCAAAATCCTCTGTTCCACCTCGCTACAGCTACATTTACCTTTTGGTTTAGTAAGGATCGGCAAGTCCAGGGCTGAAATTATCCAAATGATTCTAGTGAAGCTGTGTGGAGTTTCAGAGTGTTTTGTTTGCGAAAAGAACTGTGCAGGTTTTGCGTGTTAAACGTGTGCGAATGAAACAAAACAGAACTCCAGGTCTCTTTGCGACAAGGAAACAACATTATCACGTAATATGGCTCCTGATTATTCATAAAACACACATATTATTATATTTTATAGCGTAACAAAAGTCTAAATCTCCCCCCGTCTGCCCCTCTGTCAGCTGGACTCTCCCCCCTCCACCCCCGGTCCCCTGCCCATCTCCAGAGCCAGCAGCGCCGGCTCCACCCTCTCCACCCTCTCCACCGCCTCCAGGACCACCTCTGGGTCCCGCAGGAGGTCCCAGTCCCAGCTGTCTGCAGGTAAGGCACACGCACCCGGGGCATTGTGGGAAACGTAGGAGAGCGGAGATGTGTCTGAAATCACTCCCTGGCTTTGTTTGGTTTACATGATTTACTTTAATGTTGTTTCTTTGAACTCCAACGAGGTTTTTAGTGTAACAGTAACTGACAAGTGAAGGGATTAGCCTGGATTATCGTGAAGTACATATGACAGATTAAACGACTCATTTTAAGAGTTAAAATAAGGACAAATTCACTCATCGGTTTCTTGAAACGGGTGCGTTGGGCGAAAGGGAGCATCCCGCACACCGTCTTACCTGCGAAATGTGAGATTTATTAGGACATTCTTACGTTTTATGCTTTATTTTTCTCTATTAAAACATAATTAACAATTATATTTTAAGGTAAATTGTGTAAATTTTCTCGTGGAGGGTCCGTCAAACGTTTTTCGAGATGTTATTGCCTTGTCTGGAACATTTCACAGTATCGTACTAAACCTTTCTGAGAAGAAACCAGACCAAGTTACGGGTCAGATCTGCGGAGAGGCGACCCCGTTCAGTCGGAATGCCTTTTTACATTTTTTCTAGGTGTTTTTGAGCCACAAAACCACCTGTAATTGAATAAATATACTGTAATTAGAGCGGTTTAATGTCATACTGTGGAACATTCCAGGCAGAGCAATGACGTAGCCAACAAAAAATGTATAGTGCCCCTTTTAAGAATGTCTAGTTTTTTGTCGTTTTTAACTTTTAATGAACCTTATAAATTTACTTCCTGGTTAAACACGGGCAGCAGATATGAAATACATAAACAGTCGGTAATTTCATAACTGTCACTTCGCAATAATAATGTTAACAAGGACCAAAACTTGTTTAAATAAATGTTTTTGTTTTATTTGGACAACTAAATGTACAAGACAGCATTTTTATTATGATAAAATCTGTGTTTAAACGTCCTTTCCTGTAAATTGTCCTTGCATTGTTAATGGAGTTTTGTGTGCTGGTGACATAGATTCAGTTTTAAAACTCAAGGCCCGATTTGACGATGACGATTTAACCAGCGAATGGCGACGTATGAAAAATTTGGCGAATACGCTGCCATGCTAAGGATAAGTTATAGATAAGTTTTGTGTAAGTTATGAACACACTGAAACACACTGGCATCTAAAACGCTCTATATAAGTTATTAATATGTTTTGTATAAGTCCAACTCGTTATGAATACGCTATGTATACACCCAAAAATGAAAAAAAAAAACATAGATAGTTCAGCGTGTGCCAGCGTTTTAGGGAAATTCTGGTACATTGTCAAACGCTGGCTAAATCGTCAAAGTGTGACAGGGCCCTCAGCGCTAGTGCTGCCTGTATTTTTGTAATTTCTTAGAGGAGAACTCGGGCACATTTGAAGCTAAAGTCCGTTGCTAGAGGAGGTCGAATACTGTCAGAAGCCAAAAAATGCCACAGATCAGTGTTTCTTCGACAGAGATCTCACTGTAGCAGTGAGTCTGTCAAGGCAACAAACTAGTGTAGTGATGGGGGCAAGTTCTTAACTTCCACGTAAAACACCAATTTGCTTCACACAGAAGAAGCTTCACACCACTTTAACCCATCTGACAACAGCCACGAGTCTAACAAACAAAACGCTCTGCCTGGTTCACTCATTAGTGTCTGGAAACGTTAACAACTTTATAAGCGGCCGTAGCATTAGCTTGTTGATTTTCTACTGAGCATGCAAAAGCCCAAAAGACTCGATCAAATCAAAGTTTATTTATAAAGCGCTTTTCATACAAAAAATGTAACAAAAAGTGCTTTGCAGTGATTAAAAACAATCCCACATTTCCTTCCTCCCACCCAACCCCAAAACTGCCGGACCCGACACAACCAAACAACCCAGACACACACACACACACACACACACACACACACACACACACACACACACACACACACACACACACACACACACACACACACACACACACACACACACACACACACACACACACACACACACACATATGAACACTCTAAAATACAAAGTAAAACATGAGGCATGAGGCTGGGTACAGGTGAACCAGTTGAGAAAGCAGAGGAACCGTCTACACCAGGAGCAGAGCCATCCGCCGCCACCAGGGAGCGCTGTAGGCCCCAGGGGAGAGACGGGCCCAGGCACCATCCCCCCACCAGGACACAGGGCCCAGGGGAGAGATGAGGCCTAAGCACCGTCTCCCACCAGGAGCCCACGGGACAGACCCCGGCACCCACAGCCGAACACTGCTCCTGGTGCAGAGGCTCCTGCAGAGGAAACACTGGAAATCCTAAAAATATGTCTAAAATAAATAAATATAATAAAATGTGTATAATAAAAACAAGTAAATGTATAAAATTTCAATTGAAAGCTAAGCTAAAAAGTGAGGAAATAAAAATGAATAAATATAATAAAAGCTAAGCTAAAACGGTGAGTCTTAAGCCTACTCTTAAAAACATGAACGTTCTCTGCAGCTCTGAGCTGATCATTGATGTTGTTTCTAATCCCATTTATTTACGAGTGAATTATATTTTTTTAAACGTTAAAAAATACATTCCCAAACCATTTTCTTTCAACAACTCTCGGTTTCTCCTCTTCTTCACCGTCAGTAGTCGATCCTCACTTGTTGCTTCTGGCGGCTCGAGCCTCTCGCCCTCGCTGGAGTCGACAGTCGAGTCTTTTGGGCTTTCGCATGCGCAGTGGGAATCAACAAAGCTAATAAAGTTGTTTTATTACGTTTCCAGACACTAATGAGTGAGCCCATCTTACAACAGTCATGAGTCTAACAAACAAAAAGCACAGGAAGAACGTTTTGTTTGTTAAACTCGTGGCTGTTGTAAAATGGGTTAGAAAGTGGTGTTAAGCTTCTTCTGTGTGAAGCAAATTGGTGTTTTATGTGGAAGAACTTTCCCCGACCACTACGCTAGTTTGTTGCCCTGACAAAGTCACTGCTACAGCGAGATCTCCACTGAGGCAACACTGATCTGTGCCGTTTTTTTTGGCTTCTGACAGCATTTGACCACCTCTAGAAATGGACTTTAGTTTCAAACGTGCCGGAGTTCCCTTAACCTCCTGAGACCCGAGCTTTTGTCTGGTGTGCATTTTTAATTTCTTCTTGCTATTTGGGATAAGTAGGACCTAATAAGTAAGTCTTCTGTATGACACCATTGGTTAAATGTAAAAACATTAAAATGTATAAATAAATTACAAAAAACAAACAAACAGCAATTAGCTGTTTATTTCAAGCCCTAAACCTGCCAAATGTGACGTAGGTCGACCGTGAGCGGGTTGGGGTTCAGTGAGTGAGGTTAAAAACACACAAAAAGGCCTGAAAATGTGGTCCACAATTTTTTCTGGTTTTCAATCGTTACAAAAAAAGTAGAGGTGCAAAAGTAGAGACAGGCAGCAGTTTCCGTATAGCAGCAGAAACGTCCAGCAATTTATAACTGTAAACTCATCTAAATATTCCCAAGTTTACCTAACAACATGTACAATCAATAATATAACATAGTCCCAATGTCTTCAAACGAGGACATGACATTTACTGATGCTCTCGTCTGCTGTGGTCAATAAAATGTGTCAAATTTTAATGCCAAATGAAGATGCATTAAGATACATGAAGAGACATTATTGTACATAAATACATTGGTTTTATTCATAAATTTTGCATCTAAACTTTACCAGGCAGTTTTTTACTTTCGGGAGCTGCTGTAGAGGTTTTTAGTTGATTACAGGTGAAAGTTTAAAATAATTGAAAATCATGGTGCTAAGAGGCAAAAATGTAATGTCCTCGTATGGGGCCACAGGGTCTCAAGAGGTTAAAGCTAAATATTTCTGCAGCTACTAACCCACCAAACCAAGTAATAATCAGAAAAACATGAAAACCTGTCATATGCACTTTGAATGAGTTGGATGTAGACTTCATCCTTTAACATTTGATATTTATGAACTTAAAAAATGTGAAAAATATATTCTACAAACCACGAGGGATTCTTTGTGAGGTGATTTCAGACACAGCGTTTTGTATGATCCCAAATCCAGGTGTGTTTCCCATCTGTTCCTCTTTTTCCCCATTCTGTGGTCTGATTGGCCGGTGCTCAGACTGGCAGATAGACCGAGCCAGCCCATTGGTGGACGGTGGGCAGGTAGGTGGGCTCAGAGAAGCCGATTGGTGGAAAGCTTTGGCATGGACGTGCTCGGCATGGCCCCCCCAGCGTGGTGTCAGTGTGGACCCCGACATTAACCCCGCCCCCTCCTCCTTAAAGACACTGTGACCCTAACAGAGAGACTGAAGGGCCCCGCAGAGGCCCCGAGCGCGAGTGGTAAAGCTCAGAGGGTTTTAGGTTTGGGCAGTGGGTCCATCTCTGCTGCTGGAGCTCAGGACTAAACCAGGACTAAACCAGGACTAAACCAGGGTCTAAACCAGGACTAGACCAGGACTAGACCAGGACTGAACCAGGTTCTAAACTAATGTCTGAACCAGAATCTAAACCAAAGTCTAAACTAAGGTTTAAATCATGGTCTAAACTAGGGTCTAAACTAAGGTCTAAACTAGGATCTAAATCAGAACTAAACCAGGATCTAAACCAGGGTTTGAACCAGAATCTAAACCAGAATCTAAACCACGGTCAGAACCAGGATCTAAACTAAGGTCTAAACTAAGGACTAAACCAGGGTCTAAACCAGGGACTAAGCCAGGGTCTAAACCAGAGTCCGAATCAGGATCAGGATCTAATCTAAGGTCTCCAGAAAAGTTACACAATCCAACTTTTTGGATCAGGGTCCGTCACCTGCTTGTGTCTATGGATATTGCACCTGCTCTGCCTGGAATGTTCCACAGTGTGGCTTTAAACAGCTCTACTTTATATTTATTCAATTACAGCTGGTTTTATAGCTCAAAAACATCTAAAAAACAGGGATTCTGACTGTGAGTGGGGTCGCCTCTCCACAGATCTGACCTGTAACTCGGTCTACGTTGGTCTCCATGAAGATAGAAAAGGTTTAATGCCGTACTGTGGAACATTTCAGACAAAACAAAAACATCTAAAGGGAGAAAAGCTTTTGACGGATGCTCCAACAGTAAATTTACACCTTTAAAGCGGCGGGTAATTAAAGATAGATTAGTAAACGACTTGGTAAACTTCATTTTTTTATGTTTAATTATACGAAAAGCGTCACTAAACATCTGGATCTGTGCAGGAAACAGAACAGCAGAGATGAACCACTCCCCAAACTGCTTTTATCTGGACAAACTTGGAGTGAATGTTGAATGAATGACTTCTGTGACTCACTTTCCACTTTTTGTTTATTTCCCCGCTGCCCTGTGTCTGCTGGCCCTGTGCTGACGAGCAAAGGATTGTGGGAAATCTAACATTGTGTTTGCTAAAACTAAAACTCACTGATGGAAATGTATGGAACCGTTGTCGAGTAACGGATTTTATTTCACCCTCACTTTCCCAAACACTACGCCATGTTTTCAGGAAAATTGTTTAAAATTTTAAAGGTGCAACTTTTTGTTTAACTTTTTGTTTGGGGGTCCGTCACCTGCTTGTTACTATGGAGATGTCATTGCTCTGCCTGGAATGTTCCACAGTGTGACATTAAACAGCTGTACTTTACATTTATTCAATTACAGGTGGTTTTATACAGTCAGAATAACTAGAAAAACAGGCAGTTGACCCGTTTACATGAGAGCTTTAAATCTGATTAAAAATAAATTAATTCGGAATAAAAATTCAACAGTGGTAAGTTTAAGTCACTGATTTATGTTATATGTTCTGTTACATGTGAACAACAAGAGAGTCGCAGTTTAACAAAATTCACTTGACTTTATGCTAGTTAAGATCCTAGTAATGTTAGCTATTGTAATTGTTTGAGATATTTTGTCATTTTATTTAAAAAATCGGGGCAGGAAAGTGGGAAGGGAACTTACTTAGCAGTGAAACTCGCTAACTGTCAATCAAACCTGTTGCTAACGCTCGGGGGAGGGACTTCGGGGAGTGAAGGCGTCTGATTGGTCCGTTATTTATGTTCATATCTTGATTTAGGAACAAAACAACAAAATGAAAAATTCAGGATCATGTGTCGCGGGTTCATACGAACATTTTAGACCAAAATGACGAGGCCACAGCAGCAGTTACAGAGAGAGGAGCGATAAGATCCTAATGTGAGTCAGTGGGAAAAAGGGAGAGAAGGAGCCGGAAGAGCCTCCTGGAGCACTTCCTGTTTAGCACGTGGCGGCTAACGCTTTAGCTCTGTCCACTCATATATGGTCATTTCTTAAACCTCATTTGAGCGGCACTAAACGCTGTGGGTGACGCCACACTCACTTAGTCCACTCATATATACGCTCTACGGTGATAAAACCACCTGTAGTTGGATAAATGTAAGACAGATTAGTTTAATGCCGCACTGTGGAACATTTAAACCAAAGCATTAACATCTCTGTTGAGACAAACGGGTTGGGGAAACCTTTTCAGAAAAGTTACAAAGTGCAACTTTTTGATTGAGGGTTGTTCGTTTCTATGGATATGTAACTGCTCTGCCTGGAATGTTCCACAGTGTGACATTAAACAGCTCTACTTTACATTTATGCAATTACAGCTGGTTTTATAGCTCAAAAATACCTGGAAAAACACATATTCTTACTGTGAACGGGGTCGTCTCTCCACAGATCTGACTTGTAACTTGGTCCAGTTGGTCTCCATGAAGATAGAAAGGTTTAATGCCGTACTGTGAAACATTCCAGGCAAAGCAATAACATCTCCATGGAGAAAAGCAAACCCATTTTTAAAAATGTGTTCAGAAATTGCTAGTGGGCGGTGAAAATGTAGATAGATTGAAGCAATGACGTTTTGAATACAGAAGAATAAAGAAGATACTGAAACATGCATGAATCACTCTAAATATAACTTTGTGAAGGTAAATGAGACGAGGAAACAACTAAAAAGTGGATTTTGCTCAGTATTTTTCATCAAATCCCTGTTAAAACACAAATGAATTCACAGACGACTACAGTTCCAATACTTCCATGATTTAAACTGCACAAAACTGATGCATATTTTGTTTTGTTTCTTTGCAGGACGATTGAAACTAACCGCCTGAAGCGTCTCCGGGACCTCCTCCTCTGACCCTCCGCCGGGTGCAGACGAAGGCACCACAAGGACTTGAACAGAATAACACGAGGCGTTTATGAGCAAAGAAAACTATTAAAAACATTTATTGCAATGATGAAGATTGAACAGCTTGAACGGACTGGCTTATTTCCATGTGTGAATCGTCTTTCAGTATACGCTTTCCGATCACAGTATTCTCTTTATTTTGAATTGTACAGTTGCACTTTAAACTAGATAATGTCCTAACCTGAAAAGTGGGGGATCCATTTATTATAATATAAGCGTTGTATTTATGTGTTTTGATGCTTTAATTTTAATTTCATCAAGAAGGAAGCGGACTGCTGAGGCGCGGCGGTGTTTTAAGGAAGATTCCTGAACTTGAAATTGCGTTTTTAACCTTAAACTAGCCCCGAATTCACTTGTAGTTTAGTATATTTAGTCTATACTCTGCTTTGTATGTTATCAGATGGAAGTGAACCGACTGACTGAGCTCTACAGCGCCACCTCATGGTTTCAGAAGGAAGTTTTTTCCCCCTTCATAGACTTTTTGGAAAAAATGTGCATGTTCTTGAAGAGTTTTAAATCAATTCGAGGCTAATTTTGCTGCACTAGTTTGAGTTTAACCTTTATAAACGCCTATATACTAGTGTAGTTTTGATTTAAAATAAGTCGTGAGGCTTAAAGCTGCACTGTGTAACTTTTCTGATAGGGGAAACACCATCTTCTGCACAGTATGGCATTAGTTTAATTCCACGTGTTTTTATTATATTGTGACGGGGCTCGTCTCTCCACAGATCTGACCCGTAACTTTATCCGGTGTTGTCATCTGCTTGCGCGCACATTTTAATGCCATACTGTGGGACATTCCTGGCAACACAATAACATCCCCGTGGAGACGAGCCATGAAGTAGTGAATTTAAACCAAGGCTGAGAACAGAACCGCTACAGGGAAAAGTTATAATTTTTGTAGAATTTTGATTTTAATAATGATCTGAAATGTGATTAAAACAAGTGCAAATTTAAAGATGCACTGTGTAACTTTTCAGGTAATGACCCACCACTTAATTGTATCCACGGCGATGTCATTTAGTCCACACTATTATATTAAACCTTTCCATTTTGCAGCTGTCAAATCACAGATGTTTTACTGGTCAAACACGCGTTCTTACTGTGAGCCTCTCCACAGATCTGACCTGTAACTTGGCCGAGTGACGCCATCTGCTTTTCTGTGTTTAATGCCACACTGTGAAACATTCTTGAGAGGAAAATGACAAGCTGTTGGTGGATGCTCCATTAGAAAAGTTCCAGAGTGCGTCTTTAAAGAGTGTTTTTGTCACTGCTGATTCTCTCTTCATGTGCACAGGTTTTTTGAGTTTTCTGTGGGACAAAACTTATTTAAAAGACATAATCAGAAGCTTTTGGTGCGACTGAGCAAAACAAGGCCGTACTAGTCTAATCTAAGTCTAATTCTAGTCTAATTCTTTGTCTTTCCTTCGTCCCAGAACCTTTCCTGATCTCATGGAGGACTGCGCTGTGCTGTAGTTTGAAATGCAAAAAGCTGCTTCTCATTGTAGAACTCTGATTGGTTCATCTGCTGCAGTCTGTTTTTTATTATTTTTAATAAACTCATCAAAACCACATTGTGTGAGTTTGTACAAAACTCAGTAGGGCTGTGTGTGTCACACATTCCCCTTATTGTGTGGACACTGTATCACACTGTGTTTGTATGTGCACGGGTCCCAGCTAGTGAGCGGAGAGCGAGCAGAGGAGAGAGAGAGAGAGAGGGGAAGGAGAGAGCAGAGGGGGAGGAGAGAGCAGAGGAGAGAGGAGAGAAGTGACGCAGGATACGCATGATGGAAAATGACACCATGGACAGTGTAAGGAGACTTTCTTAAAGCGATGGGCTCGATGCGAAAACTCGAGGCATTACTTCCAGGCTCGTTTAGCCCATCATTAATATACAGTGGTAAAAATGACAGAAAACACTGTACAGTGTGCAAAATTATACTGAATAATATAGTAAAGTATAAACTATGACACTGCTTCAGGCTCAGAATTCATATTCACAGGGCTCAATACCTGCATTATACAAATGTTACAGATGTAGAAAAAATATATGCATTTATATTTTTATTCCAAATTCTGTACATAGTGATCTTGTTTTCATGGCTTTTGGATTTATGCAAGAATTTATAGAATTTATATAAGGGGACGAAAGGGACTGAAATACAACACATTTGGGCTTTGGACTAGAAAATTTACAGTAATGGATATAACATTTTGGATTAGGTTCAACACATATATTTATTTTGCAGCAATATTAAAACACCAAAACATAGCTCCATGTTTTGCATTAGATTGTAGGTCCGTATCAAGCTTCCTATTCACAAACAAAAATATGTCAAATATTAGTGAATGAGCATTTCCTAAACACTGCGGAAAAATTAGATGAGATGATCTACTTTTAAGCAAAACTTTGAAATGACGTTAACAGCAAAACACACATACAGTAACAGAAAAAACAAACCAGTCTCAACCAAACAATACTAAAGAGACACAAGTGACTCGCAGCTCACAGGCAGAACAGCAGCCCTGAGGCAGGGGAAGGAGCCTTTAAGGTGCGGCAGCCTCAGGTGTAAACCCAGGATTGGCCAGACGTTAAGGTGATGCACCAGTCAGCAGGAAGGGGACTTCATTAGGGAAGTGAACATCAGCATCTTCATTGCACAGCTGGGGAGCTGCTGCCTCGAAGGCTCTGTCTCCCATGGTTTTGAGCCATGTCCTGGGCTGGAGCAGACGGTGCTGTTGGCCTGACCGGGTCCTGGTTGAGGTGTGATCAGTGCTGTGAGGTAAGTGGGGGCCTCACCGTGCAGACAGTGATGGGTGTGGAGGAGGACTGTTGTGGATTTTTAAATCTGAGAAAAACAAAAACTGGAGAAAAGTTGTCTTCAATCAAGTCTGGATTTATTAAAGCAATTGTGCACAATTAGAGAAAAAGAATAGTAGATAATGGCTGAACATAATGACCCTCGCTTGAAGAGGCCCAGAGCAGATCATACCTCTGCCTGTGACCATGAATACTTTAGTTCTCTAAACCCAAACAATACATTCTTTAGCTTGACAAGAAATTTCCATCACAGGACCTTGTATTCAGTACGGAATTTAACAGGAAGCCAGTGCAGAGTGCGAAGGATGGGGATGATGGGCTCATGTTTCCGCACTCCCATCAGGACCCTGGCAGCGCTGTTCTGCATGAACTGGAGCTTTTGAATGCACCTGCCAAGGATCCCGATGAAGAGTGCATTACAGTAATCCAACCTGTAACTTTTTTCTTCCAGAGGAAATCAAATAACATTTTATGCACTTATGCATATCCTTTATGTTTATGTTGGGCATAAACGAGACTAGAAAGCCCTTCATCTTTGGAGAGTAGGATTCTACCAGAGATCAGTAAGTCCCTCTAAATACACATATTTAAATTTGAATTCTACGCACAAGAAGGTTAAAATTTACATATTGTTTTTGTCTTCTTTTATAACAGTAATTAATTAATTAATCATTGCATTTATATAGCGCCTTTCATGATACCCAAAGTGCTTCACATTCTTCATTCACTCTGCACTTGGTGGTGCTACTATTGTAGCCACAGCTGCCCTGGGGCAGACTGACACCAACACTCACCACTTTCATACTAGGCGATGTGGGTGAAGTGTCTTGCCTAAGGACACAACGACAGTTTTTATGACTGGCGCCCCACTGTGGCCCCTGAAATTCCCAGTGTCTCCCATCCAGGTACTAACCAGGCCCGGCCCTGCTGAGCTTCTGAGATCTGAGGGATCAGGGTTTGACAAGCCGGTAAGGCCAACACCAAAATATTTTGCTTATTGTTTCATAGGAATTCCCATCACTACACTAGTTTGTTGCCTTGACAGACTCACTGCCACAGTGAGATTTCCACCGAGGAAACACTGATCTGTGCCGTTTTTGGCTTCTGACAGAATTCGACCTCCTCGAGCAACGGACTTTAGCTTCAAATGAGCCAGAGTTCCCCTTTAAGTCTGTTTGTGTAAAAATGACCTTCTGTTGAATTTATGTTTCAAAGTAAGAGTTCCTGCTGAACGGTGATTACCATGGGATATCCAAATGTCCTCTCCCCATTATGATCTCCAGAAGAAAGCAAATAAGTTTAGTACAGACTATAAAGCTGTTTTAAAACCACCAGAGAATCAGTGCAGTGACGTGTTGTGTACATGAATATTGAACATTTTGCACAAATGAACCAATGTCACATTTTAGCTGCAAAACTTTTCTCAAATCCTCATTGAAATGAAGGGGATTTCACCAGTGCCACCACACTGGGCAGGCCCGAATAAGGTGAAAAGGAGAAAGACACTTCGGTGTAATCAGCTGCTCAGTGATAGGCCCTTTCTCTCTGCAGTCCTCTGGTGAGCCTGTTGGTTAACGGCCCCACGTTAAGCGAAAAATGACACTTAGTCATTTTAGAACATTAGTATCTCCTTAAAAACAACCATATTTGTGTTTTGTTTGATTGTTTGTGACCCTACATTATTGGATCTTCTACATATCCAAAGCTCAAAATGCTCTGTTCCACCTTGTGATGTAATTAATTGTGGTTGTTTTCAAATTAAAAGTATACAATAAAACACAATAACAATCATCCATATATACAGTCTATAAAAGTGCTACCGGGACAATAAGATAAAATTAAGTAGTAGTAAGTAATGAATATAATGTTTCCTCCTTCCTGTCCAGTGTGCTGTGCAGAGGGTGCCCTCCAAAATGAACCTGATCTGTCAGACACACAGCTCTGTAACCGTACACACTGTGGTCCAGTGGGGTATTCCACAGTCCAGAACAACAGAGGGACACCTGCACCCACGCCTGGGTCCAGCGCATTTAAGAGCACAAATCAGCTCACCTCTTGTAGTTCCAGCTAAGTCAGTCCTTTATGGTCAGATTGTGTTCAAATAAAGTTCAGATTAAAGATTAAAGTGATGCTGAGTTCAGCTGTGTCAAAATCACATTAAACGCCTGTAGTTGGACCCCTGTGCATTTGAGGGCTGAGGCTGGAAAACCTTGCAGTGAAGTGCAGTGAATTTCTTCACAATTAAAAAGTTTCATCTCTGGACACTAAAACATTCTCGGGAAACAATGGACCAGTCGACGCTGTTGCCCATAGACTTTGCATGTAAATTCTATGGCCCTGACCCCCTGTGGTCTGAAGGCAGCATAACTGAGCTTCACACAGAGCAGTGTCTACAGTTAGCTTCCGTACCCCAGGGACTGTTGATGATATCAGGTGCAAAGTATCAATATTTGTATTTGTATTAGGAAGTAGGTTGGATTGGGTGGATTTGTCTATAGCTAGAGCCAAGCTGCCTGAAACGCTGCCAGTTTCTCCCGGTGAGAGCACTGAGTTCAATTATTCATTTAGCCACAAGTTGAACAAGGAGCAGAATCATTTTGCGCAGGTTAAATCCTTGTATTTTGTCTTCTGATTGTTTTCTGAGTTCTGATGATTGTTTTACATTGTCAACATACCACTTGTACTCTTGTTTCTTGTCAGATGTGTTTGGGGCCAGCAGGTCTCTGCTGCTGCTTCCATCTCGAATAAAGAACTGCCTTTTTTTTTCCCCCTTTTCTTCCCCTTTTTTTGCCCCTTTTCTTCCCTTTTTTTTGCCCCTTTTCTTCATTTTCTTTTGCCTCAAACGTGTGAAAGAGTTTGTCTTTGCAAATTACATGATGAGGAACTACATCTACCTCAATGACAAACTTTCCAGAGGGGTCAAATTCTTGTTGAGAACTTCAACAAATCGAGGAGGTCTGAAGCATTTGTCTGCTGTGTTTTTGTGCTTAAACTCAAAACGTTGTTTAATAGCTTCCCTTACATTTTTATCGTATTTTTCTCTTTCATTGCTGTCAACTGGAACACCACATATTTCTCCATGTGGTTTGTCTTTTATTCCAAAATGTATTGTGCCATTGCTCTGTTTGTTCATACAAGCAGCTCCAAAGCGGATAACTTCATCCACAAACTTTGTCATTTTTGTTTCGTCTGTCGTGTTTGTAAATGCTTTGAATTCATGACAGGGCTCAATTAAGTTTGATGGACCAGATTCTGCTACACTGAGAATGTGTCCCTCAGTGTAAGAGACCGAGGCAGCGTGCTGATCAAACGGATGGGGTTCGCATAGTACTTGGGCTTCTATTATCTCATCACTTGCATTACCAATGCCTTCGGTTGGTACAACTGTTTCTGCCATTTGATTCCAGTCTTTATCTAAACGTTTAAGGTGATGTCCTGGTTGAAGAGAATTTCAGCAGACTCGGGGTCGACTCCTTGTTGTTAGTTCCAGTTTTTTTTGGAGAAGGGAGAAGAATCTGAGGACAACAAAAGAAAAGGGAATTAAAGACAGACAGTCACTGCTGACGCTGTAATCTGGACATGGAAGGAAAACCATTTCACCACAGACATAAACTGTGGGCATTAAAACCACTGAATATTGTTTCAGCCCAAGACAGAGCTTCTCAAAGTGTGGGGTGCGCCCATTTAAGGGGATGCAGAGTCGACCGGGGGGTGGGGGGGCATTATGTGATGACAAAAGACAAAAATCAGCGCCAACTTGGGGTTAAAGTGGATAGGACAGGTTAGACTTATTTAACTTAAACAAACAAAGATCATTACATTGAAGACTTGGCTAAAAATATTAAGATTTTTTCCCTGATTTTTTTTAGGGTTGAAATTTGACTTCCTGGTTGGAAATTGTGATTTGTGATATCACACTGGGGAATTCCATAACTGTTCAAAACACCTTTTTTATTTACTTAAATGTATTTGAAATCTTGTTTAAAATATCAGTAAAATGTGTTTCTTTATTTCTGTAAAGAGCTTTTGGACAGAATTCTCCCAGTGTGGAGCTCTCTAACAGAAAGCTGCACTTCCTCAATTCAGTTTTTGTGGATGGATGATGCAGGCCCAACTCCGAGCACTTTAGCTTCCTTTTGTTTTTCCCAGTGAGTGATTGCGATAGTGGTGTCGCCTATTGTTACGAGCCTTGGCCCGTTTGTGTTGTATTCTTCTGCTCCCGTGTTCTCTTTTGCTTTGCTCCTTTTTGTTGTATGTAAATCCCGTCCGCGAGCCCATGAGCCCTTGATTTACTGCAGCAGGTACTGCTGGACTCTGGCTCGGCTGTAACGGTCTCAGTCCCGGGGGCCCTGATGAGGTGTGAAAGGTCCTGGCTCCACTACACGCGTCAGCGACCACAGCGCGCTCCACCTGCAACTCCAGCAGGACATACGCACGGCACTGGTTCTGTGTTTCTCAATGGGAAAGCAGATTAAACTCGACTGGGCGTGTTTAGCCACTTGTATCAGGTCTACAGTGAAACTAACAAGCTGAACAGATTGTATTTACCGTATTTACAGGCTGACCGCGGCAAACGCGAGGGTTTCAAAACTAAATCACTAATTAAAAGTCTTTCTGGACCTGGGCTCTTTCACACGATACAGAACTGTCCCAGGAGCACGTTGTGCTGATGGTAAATGCACAAATGCAATATGCAATAGATTCAGGCGCCTACGCTCGCGTAGAAAGTCAAAAAATAGGATGGATCCTATTTTCTGAAATTACGAAGGACGTGCTGCTCCATACGCGCGCTTAGCGCGAGCAGTGGAGCCTCATCCACTAGTTTTTACGCTTGCGTAGGGCGAATTATGCGTGCAGTTGAACTATCTGTCTGCCAACGCGCGGCTCCTTCTCCTCCAAGGTAGATTTGTATTGGCTCAGGGTTCAGGATGCGTATAGGCAAATAGTAGTAATAGCAACTTCTTCCTGACCAAACAAAATCAACTTTGGCACTGAGCAGGTTTGTAGGGGTAGCGCAAAGGAGGAGAAATTTCTGCAGAAACTCTGGTAATACCTATCCTTTCCCACTCCCTCATTCCTCTTCCCCAAGAAGCGGCGGAGCGCGCGATGAACAGACGGATGCGGGCACGCAACTATAGCCATGGATCTTGACCTCTCGGGGCGTACGTATATTGCACTGCACGTCACAAAGGCCACCACAGTACAGTCCCTGACAAAAGTCTTGTCGCTTATCCATTCTGTAGAAACAAAAGCTTATAACCTGACTTTAAATGAATCGATTGGTTTAGAAATGTCTCATATGAAAGCTAAAACCCTCCCAAATTATGCTCAATATACTAAAATAAATTTGCTTCACTGAATAAAGATTGATCATTTAATGAACACAGATTTTGGCAAGACAAAAGTTTTGTCGCCTACAGAAAATTGAACAAATAATTTACTTCAAATACAAAAATATGTTGCATAACGTCAGTGAATTCAGTAGTGGTGCTGTGAGATCCATATTTAATATCTTGTATGACTTCCATGAGCTTGAAGGACTGCATCCATGCAGTTCCACAATGATTCATACAATTTGTTGATGAAGTCATCAGGAATAGCAAAGAAAGCGTCTTACATGTCTCCAGAGTGCATCAAGATTCTTTGGTTTTGCCTTCCATGCTTCCTCTTTCATTCTACCCCAGATATGCTCAATGATGTCCTCACCTGTACCAGGCTTGTATTGTCTAATTCCATGGGTAAAGATGTTTCATTAGCTTCAACAGGCTTTATTAGCAGCCAGTTAGCAGGCTAAACTAGCACTAATTCATTTACATAGAAAAACGGGAGCATTTTTCCATGATTTGCCTTCCATCCATTCCTTATTGCAGATATTTGCTGGGCCTTTATTCTGTTGGCTACAGTTAATCAGCAATTGAACAATTAGGTTCGATTATAACACGTTTGCAATTAACAGGTTTGCATTGCGTTACAGCTCAATAATATCGACCTGTTGCGGGCACACTACTAACTTCTTCTTTTTTTTTTTTTTGGGGTGTTGGCGTGATTGTTTTGCCTGTTTTGCCGTTTTCACTTCGTGGTCACTGGAGAGAAATGAAATCTAGCGACCGAGGCGCTACTGAGCAGCACAGAACGTCTAATAAACAAAATGTGAACTAAAACGTGTTAAATTAATATGATTGAGTTTGGAAAAATATCGGATTAAATTTATACTTGTGTTTATTAAAATGAAATGGCAAATATTGGCCGGGACTATTTTGTCTTCCTCATGTAGCCTGTTGGTTGTAACATCTCCCCACCTTCCCTATGGAAATCTGCGCCCTTGTAACTAACATCAAGTGGCCTATTCTACCAAAGGGAAACCCTGTCACTGTTTCTCGCCCTCCAACACTTAACTTTACCTTGGGTCAAGTTTTCGCCCTATTGTCTTCACAGATCATAACAGAGCCGTGTCCATGAGGCCTAGGCTCATATTTGCCAACAGGCCTATGACTATTGTTAAAAGGCCAAAGCGCCCGTAGACGGCCTTTCAGTCACTGCACTTGCACAGGTGCATGTGAGACTGAGAGCTGAAGTCACGTTATTTATTAGACACATGCCCCTGCTGTACAGTCAATAGTGCATGAACGAAAGTGAGAAGTGTACACAAGCCCACAGAGTGACTCAGCTTGAGCGGCCTAAAGCCGTGAGGTACAGAGATAATCAGACAGGTACCGGTTTTAAATAGACCCCCAAGTCTGTCTTTATTTTCTAAATAGTATTTTCTACTTTCTTTATTTTATATATAATATTTATATTTCAATTCTCTTTGTACATTTTGTACATATACTTATTCACTTTATATTATTTTTTATTATTATTTCTATTTTTATTCTTATTGTTTATCTTAATTGCGTCGCACTTTTTTCCTTTTTTGCACTAAACTGTCCTGGAGCTACTGTGACTGCTGAATTTCTCCACTGCGAGATCAATAAAGTCCTATCTTATCTTATCTTATCTTAAAGACGCTTTTAATGCGCACGGAAGCGACTTCGACAAAAGTGGACACAATAAGAAGAAGTCTCCACACCAGGGATGTGCACAGGAATTTTGAGGGCAGTTGCTCTGACATGAAGAAAGGGCAACAGCACCGCACCGCGCGGAGCGTCTTCAGGCGTCAGTGCGGCGCGAATCTGGCGTCGAGGCGGCGGTTTTCAGGTTCAGGCGTCGGCGTCAGAGGTTGAAAAAACTGAACTTTTGGCGTTGGCCGCCCCGGGCCTTGCTTCGCGGGTCCGGGGCTTTCTCTGCCGCGCCGGACCGTTGCTCGGCCGGACCGGGGCTTGCTCCGCCGGACCGGGGCTTGTGGGTAATCTCTTTTTACTTTGCACGCAGGCTCAGGTGCTGGTCGCGTGCAGCTCTGTGGCTCTGTAAACAGAACTGAGCCCCTCCCTCCAGATTCGCACTCGCGCGGTGCCCTAATGTAAGTGAATGAGGCGACTATTTTATTATCAATTTCAAATCTAGGCCTAGGCATTTTCATACATGAAAACCTGGTACTCCAACCTGCTACAACATTATGACATTTCCCTATTATACAGATCAAAATATGCCTTGGCTGTATGGTGTGCATCCCTATTATTTTCAAGAGCTTTATGCACAATGTTAAGAAAGAAATTGATTTTGTTTTGGTTACTTACCTGAAGTTGAGTTGATGTACTTACATTACATCAGGGGTGGTGAACAAGTTTGACACAAAGAGCCGAAATTTTTAACTGTGAGAGTGAAAGAGCCACAGCACACACTGACCTGCCAAGACAGACACACACGCAATTAAAACCATATTATTTCCCTAACACAGTCCTGTCCTTACAATACAACAGCAAGTATTATACTTGTGTTCATTTCAAGGAAAGTGTCCACCCTCAACACACACATCAAATGCAGCTTAGCCAGAGTTAACACAGCAGCTGGAGGTCAGATACCCCTCCACACACACAGGCACCTCTCTCAACTCCTCTCATACACACACTCTTAACTCTCTGCCTCTCTGACAAACACAACTACTGAACACACTTCACATGCAGATACTTGGGGGTAAAAAACATTTTTATATTAATGAATAAATTATTTAGATTCAGAACGTTTTTTTTCAGTCCTGGTTCAGGCCGTCTGTGCGGGGCAAAAGTCCGGCATCTCCGCTGATACTGTGAAAAAGCTTTGGTCAAATGACGTCAGTGACACCAAGACCAGGGAAGCCTGTACCAAGATGGCAGCGGTGTTAACATCAAGAGGCTGAGCGCGACATCTACTGTTCATAGATGTAAGACGGAATGAAGTATTTTTGACAGTAAAGTCGTACTGAAGAAAGCTTAATCGTAACTTTTTATTTCGTAATTGTAATTCTTGATGTCGTAACTTTTCAGTTCGTATTCTGATGGAAAAAATACACACAACATATTTTATGTAGTACGACTGGACTCATTCGAGAGTTTTTGGCTCGAGGGCCGCAAAGGGTTCTAAAATTTGATGGAAGGGCCGCACCAGGAGCAGATGGATGGAGTGCTTTGGTACCCCACCCCAGTGGAGAAAAAATACACATCTTGGGAAATGGAGAAAACATGTGCTTTAATTTCGAATGAAAATGAAGAAAAGAATGACAACAAAATATCTGACTTTGGAATAAGTCTTAAAACACTGAAAATCCAATGAATAAAATGTGTCTTTTTTATTACTAACCATTTCTATTTTAAAGCACTGAAAGTTCTGTTATCCTTCAGGATATCACCATCACTCTCCTCCTGACTGTCTTTTTTTTTTTATCAAAAACGGTAGGAGATGCAGATGTACTTGTCCTGCTCCTTCTATTCAATTTGTTTCTCCAGAGCCAAAAGTCAACAACGACCAGTGTAAGGACGAAACAGTGGCAGCAAGTCAGTCTGTGGAGCGGCGTTATATGTGATCTACGCGCACTGTTTATTTTGAGAACATGCGCATCACGGAGACACGTTTCATTTTAATGGGAACAGTGTTGTTGGTCTCTTTTTTAGCCAGCGCATCAAAGTCTGGAGTTAGTGGGTTAGAGGTGTTGGTCTGTTAACTTGGATCTGTGGCTGGCTTTGTTGATGTTCATGATACTGAAGGTTTGTTCACACACGTAAGTCGAGCCGAACAACGCCAGCATCTTCTGCGCTGTCCGCCGGAGCTGTAGCTCCTCAGGAGCTGTTTCTGGGTCTTGTGACAGAGGACACCAACTGAAGTGACTTGTCAATTTTGTCAAAATCAGAGAACCGACGGCAGAATTCTCCACGCAGTGCATCCAGTGACTCACTGTATTTCTTCACTTTTGCTTTGGCCTCTTTCAGCGTGGCTAATGTAGGAAAATGAGTAAATGACTTGTTCAAAATTTGCCTGGAGAATAAAGCCAGCTTGGATTTGAAGGCTTTCACGTTTGTGTACATGTCATGCACAGACTGATCCTTCCCCTGCAGTTTCGTGTTGAGCTCGTTCAAGTGTGAAAATACGTCTGTAGCAAACGCAAAGTCACAAATCCAGCTCTTGTTGCTCAGCTCAGGAAATTCATCAGCCTTCCTGATGCTCCAAAAACACGCCAATCTCCTCTTTGAGCGTTTAAACACTTTGCCCAAACTCAACCAGCGGACACGGGATAAAGTGATAAAGCAGGTCCTGGTGATCCGCATCAGTTTCCTCCACGGAATAAACTGACGGTGCTGAAGGCCCCTTGCGCGTATGAAGTTGACGAGCCACAGAAGTGGAGGATGTGGTGTTGGAGTTAAGTGTTGCTGCTTGTGGTTAGCTCACCACAAAGGTGGAGGATGTGGTGTTGGAGTTGCTCACCACAGAGCACACCTCTGAGCCTGGGGAGGCCAACTCCCAGGCTCAGGCGACCCGGGGATCGAACCCGCAACCTTCTTGCTGTGAGGCCTGAGTGTTGCCACTCAGCCACCGTGCCGGTACAAAATTGTACTATTTACATAGGTAAAACTGTTATTTACGGTTATTATACAGTAACTTGCATTACTGAGTGAAGTGAGTGAGTAAATGAGTGAAGACGTGCGCTGCGTCTCTCTTCTTTTATCTTCACAAAAAGTAACCACTGAATACAACTGCAACAAGGTGTAACTTACCGCTGCTGTCTTCTCACATGAGTCGTTTAATCCGCACTTTGCGAACATGTAAATCCATGTGGGACAGTTCAATCATTTTATGCCCGCTCGTATGTCACATGCTGTTGCACTTTTTCCACTTTTCAGGCGCTCTTCAGGGCAACAAACACAGGCGGCTCAGCGTTGAAAATAAATCTCATTACTACAGATGAAAAATCCAATTCTTGTTGTTAAACTCCGCCAAAAATGAAGCGAAGATCATCTCAAGCTATAGCCACACTTCCATTGCGACCAGCTCCAGTAGCAGCTTCATCGCGTTAACCATAAATCGTGGTACCAATCCTGCAGGTACAGGAAGTCACTGATTTACCCAGATACCATTGGAAGAAAAATTGTGATTGGTCCATTTCCATTCCGTTATATTAACCATTTGTTTGCCAAAAGTCTAAGGTTATAACAATGATGTAGTACAGTGGTTCTTACCCTGGGTTCAGTGAGTCCAACTCATATGATTTGTGATGACACGCTCCGTATCTTCCTTTTCGAGGATCCTGGACATAAAAACGAAGAAAAGGAACGGACTTTGTTGTTAAAATAACATGAGAGCGGCACTTGCCAAAGTGAAGCTGCGCATTTCTGAACTGGTCTCTAAAAGGCAACAGCAGAAGTCACACTGATTTTTAGTTAATAATTCATTATTAGGTATTTTTTTTGTGTGTGAAAACCTTGTTTTGATGGTTTTGTTCTTGGAACACAGTGATACCAATAAAATATATAACTTTGTTGTTGAATTTGAAAAATACATTTTATTTTTCCAATTAAGAAGGGTTCGGTGAATGCGCTAATGAAACTAGTGGAGTTCAGTACCTCCAACAAGGTTAAGAACCACTGATCTAGAAATTATCACTAGTGTAGTGTTTATTACTCACTGAATAAAAATATTGATAAAATATATTAGTAGTGCAAAAATGTTTTCAACATTTCTTCTTGGGCCTTGGGCGTTGGGCGCTGATGGTGCAAGACTTTAATTTGCTGGTTTGCCACAAAATGGGGTCTGACAACGTAATAGCTGATGCCTTGTCCAGAATGTGTATAGCTTATAATAATTACCCCTTCATTTTTGTAGACAATTCCTTTCCATTCTGAGACAAATTTTAGTTACACTCTTAAGGGGAAGTGTTGGGGGCCTTGGCCTGACTGCGGTGAAGTTTGACTTTAGATATTTGTCTCTGCAACAACAGCGGAGGTTTCTGTGGTAACTTGGCAATAAAAGACTGAATGGCCATCACTGTATGGTAGAATGTCCTCTGTTGTGTGAATGTACTGAACCTCATGTCAATTTAGCTTAATTTTTCTGAGCCAGTCACGGCCCAAAAGACTGGGTCCACTACCCTTTGCTAACACTAGTCTGTCCTCGGCCCTCTTACTTCCCACTGCACTGCTCATCTTCAACACTCCCAACTGGAGGTATGGGCTGACCTATGTAATGTCCTTAGCTTGAGCTTTGATGGAGTAAGGGCGGTGGCTGTGCGTTGCTGTAAAGCGATAAGTTTCAGCAGTAAATATAAATGACTAATTGTGTATAGTTATGTAGAGGTTCTTAACAGTGTAAACTCCCTGTTGAGAATAATGCCAACTAAGGAAATAATACCAGTACATGTGTCTGTACCGTTACAAGTGAGAAGAGGAAGAGGTGAAGGAACCTAGTTAAGTTTGTGATTTTTTTCGAATTGGTGTGTAAGTCTCCCATTTATTCATGAGCCCAAAAAGCCTTACCTTAAAAGACTTTGATCTTTTTGTCTTTCAATGTGCATTTTGTATGTATGCCTAGATTTGTGAGGTGCATTAAAAAAAGGATCGTCTACTAAATGAGATATTTTTAGTTCTCAATCAACAACCCATCTGAGCTCTGTCACACACCATTGTTAATATTAATCTGTAGGATATACCATAGAGAAGCTCTATGATGATCCCTAGAGTGTCTGAAAAGCTTTGACCAAAAACAAACAAACTGAAAAATTAGAAAGGATAATGTAGCAATAATAAATTTATGACTGAGAGTGTCAAGTGCCTTTTGATAATCCAGAAAATAAAATTAAGGGATCAGTCAGAATCAATCTTTGTGTGCAAAATTCCATAACGCTTTGCACAAAATCAACCCCCCACTGCAAAAAAGGACTATCAAAAATAAAATAAAAAATACAAATTTTGAGGTAAAAATGCCCTATTTTAAGTGAAATTATCTGCCAGTGCAGTAAGAAATTTTCACTTTCCAAGTTTTCTTATAAGTATTTATGGCAAGATTTTTCACCTTATTGGTTTGAGAAGGAAGTTAAAGAGGCTTAACCTGGACTGAGTTAATATAAAAAGTGCTTAGAATAAGTTGTAATATCGAGATAAGATAAATCAGGATGAAATATCTTGAAACAAATAAAAAACGCATCTTATTAAGTAAAAAATCTTAAATTTGGTCTTTTAAGATGAATCTGCTTAATTCAAGTCAGTTTAACTATGCTAGAAAATCCTTTTTAGTAGTGCACCAATTTATTTATATCCAAATTCAAGGAAACTGAACCGTATTGCACCTTTTGCCAAAGTGAAGAAGAAACCCTCTCCCATCTCTTTTTTACTGTAAATATTCAAAGGAACTATGGTGTTATGGCTTCTAATTTGACTTTAGCTGTGAGACATGAATAGCCATCCTCGGGTGTCCGCTTCTTGACTCACACAAAATGTTATAGAAAAACTCATGTAGTCTGTTGTAGTTTGATTTCTTTTATTTGCAGATTATCATCATCGTGCGTGTGCGTGCGGTCAAAGACTGTGTTGGTCACCCTCCCCACTAGAATAGACCCATCCTCCCACACCTGTGGCGGCTCGTCAAAGCCTGATCCCGTCAGAAGCTCAGTCTTTCAGGTAAGGCCATTTATCAATGTCACTTTAGGTGAATATGTTTGCTTTTGCATTTGTCTGGGTATATGTCTTTTCCAGTTCAATAAAGTTATTACCACTCATATCACCAACTTGTAAACCATTTATCTCATAACTGTTAACTGGCTTTCTTTGTCCCATTGTTTGCAATAAAACCTTTGTCTTTTTCCATTGATGTTGAGCTGTCTCATAATATTTTCTGTACAAAATGTAGCTGTGCTTCCGGGGTCAAGGAAAGCATATGTTAAGATTGTTTTGTCTCCTTTTGTTGCTTTTAGTTGTACAGGCACTATTGACAATTTGCAGCCATTTCCAGCCCCAGTATCACAACTTGTCTTCTTTTCCATTGAGTATAATGTGCCACTGACCGACTGTTTCTGTTGCACATTTTGATTTGATTGAAGTGTGTTTTTGTGCTTGTTTATAGCCCATATTTGCATCCATGTGAAAACAGCTCCTTACAAGCTCTCTGGCTTGGCCACTTGTATATTGTTCCAAATAATAAATCTGTCATCATCATTATTTGTTTTACTCTCAATGCCATGTTTAAAAGCTCACACAAATGTCTGAAATTGTAAAGGATTCCCATCAAACTCTTGTATGTCTGGAGGGAGTGAGGACGGTTGCTGCTGTGACATTAGGAGACTTGTGATGTCATTTTGTTTTTGAATAACAGTAAGCAGCTCTTTGGATAGAGATGATTTGCCTGTATTTGTGCTTGTGTCACTTTCAGAGCCACTTTCACTTTCAGATTGAGGAGCTCTGACATGTACAGGTGTAGAGTTAACTTTGTGTCCTTTGGACGTTCCTGCATTGGCTGGTTCGTTTACAAAACATTGAAGAGGAGTCTTGGGTATTGTACCTATATCAAGATATTTAGCAGATGAAGTTTGAGAAATACCCATGGACACATTGTATTCTTTGATACTGGTGATATTTTGATCATGTTTACTTTTACTCAGTGCTTTGTGTGGAATTACATTTTCAGGGCTTTGAACATTTAACCTGGCATCAGATGCAGATATATTTGCTGCCAGCTCCATTTCTTCCAGTTTCGCAGTTATTCTGGCCTTTTCTATTTCCATTGCATGCTTCTCTGTTAGACTAGATAATGTCCTAACCCGAAAAGTGGGGGATCCATTTATTATAATATAAGCGTTGTATTTATGTGTTTTGATGCTTTAATTTTAATTTCATCAAGAAGGAAGCGGACTGCTGAGGCGCGGCGGTGTTTTAAGGAAGATTCCTGAACGTGAAATTGCGTTTTTAACCTTAAACTAGCCCCGAAATCACTTGTAGTTTAGTATATTTAGTCTATACTCTGCTATGTATGTTATCAGATGGAAGTGAACCGACTGACTGACCTCTACAGCGCCCCCTCATGGTTTCAGAAGGAAGTTTTCCCCTTCATAGGCTTTTTGGAAAAAATGTGCATGTTCTTGAAGAGTTTTAAATCAATTCGAGGCTAATTTTGCTGCACTAGTTTGAGTTTAACCTTTATAAACGCCTATATACTAGTGTAGTTTTGATTTAAAATAAGTCGTGAGGCTTAAAGCTGCACTGTGTAACTTTTCTGATAGGGGAAACACCATCTTCTGCACAGTATGGCATTAGTTTAATTCCACGTGTTTTTATTATATTGTGATGGGGCTCGTCTCTCCACAGATCTGACCCGTAACTTTATCCGGTGTTGTCATCTGCTTGCGCGCGCACATTTTAATGCCATACTGTGGGACATTCCTGGCAAAGCAATAACATCAATGTGGAGACGAGCCGTGATGTAGTGAATTTAAACCAAGGCTGAGAACAAAACCGCTACAGGGAAAAGTTATAATATTTGTAGAATTTTGATTTTAATAATGATCTGAAATGTGATTAAAACAAGTGCAAATTTAAAGATGCACTGTGTAACTTTTCAGGTAATGACCCACCACTTAATTGTATCCACGGCGATGTCATTTAGTCCACACTATTATATTAAACCTTTCCATTTTGCAGCTGTGAAATCACAGATGTTTTACTGGTCAAACGCGTTCTTACTGTGAGCCTCTCCACAGATCTGACCTGTAACTTGGCCGAGTGACGCCATCTGCTTTTCTATGTTTAATGCCACACTGTGAAACATTCTAGAGAGAAAAATGACAAGCTGTTGGTGGATGCTCCATTAGAAAAGTTCCAGAGTGCGTCTTTAAAGAGTGTTTTTGTCACTGCTGATTCTCTCTTCATGTGCACAGGTTTTTGGAGTTTTCTGTGGGACAAAACTCATTTAAAAGACATAATCAGAAGCTTTTGGTGCGACTGAGCAAAACAAGGCCGTACTAGTCTAATCTAAGTCTAATTCTAGTCTAATTCTTTGTCTTTCCTTCGTCCCAGAACCTTTCCTGATCCCATGGAGGACTGTGCTGTGCTGTAGTTTGAAATGCAAAAAGCTGCTTCTCATTGTAGAACTCTGATTGGTTCATCTGCTGCAGTCTGTTTTTTATTATTTTTAATAAACTCATCAAAACCACATTGTGTGAGTTTGTACAAAACTCAGTAGGGCTGTGTGTGTCACACATTCCCCTTATTGTGTGGACACTCTATCACACTGTGTTTGTATGTGCACGGGTCCCAGCTAGTGAGCGGGAGGAGAGAGCAGAGGAAAGAGAGAGGGGGAGGAGAGGGGAGAGTGAGAGGGGAGGAGAGGGAGAGCAGACACCAACTTCCTGATCAGGCGTTATGAGGGCGTCAGTGACGCAGGATACGCATGATGCAAAATGACACCATGGACAGTGTAAGGAGACTTTCTTAAAGCGATGGGCTCGATGCGAAAACTCGAGGCATTACTTCCAGGCTCGTTTAGCCCATCATTAATATACAGTGGTAAAAATGACAGAAAACACTGTACAGTGTGCAAAATTATACTGAATAATATAGTAAAGTATAAACTATGACACTGCTTCAGGCTCAGAATTCATATTCACAGGGCTCAATACCTGCATTATACAAATGTTACAGATGTAGAAAAAATATATGCATTTATATTTTTATTCCAAATTCTGTACATAGTGATCTTGTTTTCATGGCTTTTTATGCAAGAATTTATAGAATTTATATAAGGGGACGAAAGGGACTGAAATACAACACATTTGGACTTTGGACTAGAAAATTTACAGTAATGGATATAACATTTTTGATTAGGTTCAACACATATATTTATTTTGCAGCAATATTAAAACACCAAAACGGAGCTCCATGTTTTGCATTAGATTGTAGGTCCGTATCAAGCTTCCTATTCACAAACAAAAATATGTCAAATATTAGTGTTTCCTAAACACTGTGGGAAAATGAGATGAGATGATCTACTTTTAAGCAAAACTTTGAAATGACGTTAACAGAGTAACATCTATGCAGCATTTTCAAGCATACGTCTTATTTGTTACAAAATATTTCCAATATTTGCAAACATTGTTCCAGTTAATGTCAAATCTGTAAATCTGTTGTTCCAAACAAAAACAGAAGCTGGTTTATTTGTCATGTCTTTGTTTTAAAGACATTTGTAATTTCATAAAGTTAATTAAGTTAGTTAAAAAGTTATAAATAAGTTACTAATTGCTCAATAAATAGGGTCACTTAATTTGTTTACTGTTAAAAACACTATGTTAAAAATGTCAGAGTGAGACATCTGTCCTTTAAGGATCATTTAAGTTTCAGCGCAGAGTGAGCGCTTCTGTTATGCATAGAGGATCTTTGACGTTTTTTCCTTGTGTAAAAAACTAGCAAACGCCACATCAGAAAAAGGCAGTCAAAGTGACTCAAAACACGCTGAATGTATTCTAAACATTTGAACCTTGGCAAACTTTCGTCTTTTTATTACAATTATACATATATGTACATATGTGAACAAGAAACTTCAAGTAAAAGCAAGAAAAGCAAGCCTTGTGTACGGAGTTTCTTGAGTAGTTCGCTGGCTGTCTAGCTTCACATAGTCACGTGTCGTGAGGACAGCACAGTAAAAAGACGACTACTCGGCGGGTTCAAGCAGCACAGAGCTACATTAAGTCAACATGAGTCTACGTTCAGGAAGAAATTATCTGCGAGAGTATGATCAGCAGAATGAAGTAGACGCAGAGTTCGAGCCAGATGTCGTTTCGGAGCAGCAACCAGACCAGCTAGATCCTGCAGACCAAATGTCGCCAGAGAGGCCACAGCAGTCGGAGAAGCAACAACCTTCACCTCCACGCAGTGCCAGGTCCAGGGCTACCAGCAGGCGGTCTCATTCCTCAGTATCATCAGGTTTCTCAGCTACAAAGGCCTACGCCAAAGCTCAAGCAGCTAAAGCTCAACTCACCTATGCTGTAAAAGAGGCCAACATGATGAGACAAAAGGCTGATTTAGATGCCAGTCTCCACATCCTGAAATGTGAAAAAGAGGTAGCAGCAGCTGAGGCAGAATTTGCAGCCTATGAAGAATTAGAAAGTCAGAGCGGGGAGTCAGAAATAGGACCCCTCCTCCAAGGTCAATCCTTTAATGCAGTGCAACGCACAAGTGAATATGTGGAACAACAACGCAAGTTACTGGAGCCTTCAAATGCTTTGAACTTGCAATCTACCAAACAACCAGTTGACCAAGTTACAACTGCAGCTCAGCATGTCCACTCACCAATAAAAAGTGAAATGAAACATGAATCAAACGTAAAAGTAGCTCCAAGCAACAACTATGCACTCAATCCTCTAGCTCACAACTTCAAGCCCACAAACAACAACCAAGCAGAACTAAATGGGGCACATGATTTCGCCAAATATCTCATCCGCAAAGAACTAGTCAGCACTGGTTTACTGGAGTTCGATGACAAACCAGAAAACTATTGGGCATGGAAAGCCTCATTTGTCAGTGCAACTAAAGACTTAAATCTGTCAGCTAGAGAGGAGCTAGATCTGTTAACAAAGTGGTTAGGCCCAAAATCCTCAGAACAGGCTAAAAGGATGCGCGCAGTACACACCCTCAATCCCACTGCTGGCGTAAAAATGGTTTGGGAATGTCTTGAGGAATGCTATGGCTCCTCAGAGGCCATTGAGGACGCACTCTTGAAAAAGATTGAAGAGTTTCCGAGACTGACTAACAAAGATAGTAGCAAGCTAAGAGAACTTGGTGACATCTTGTTAGAGTTACAGTGTGCTAAGTCTGATGGTACACTACCAGGGCTCGCGTACCTGGACACAGCCCGAGGGGTAAGACAAATAGTTGAGAAACTCCCCTTCAACTTGCAGGAAAAGTGGACAACTGTAGGAACACAGTTCAAAGAGGCTCACACAGTGTCATTTCCCCCTTTCTCAGTTTTTGTACAGTTTATCCAGCACCAAGCAAAAATGAGAAATGACCCAAGCTTTGCTTTAACCAGCCATAACAGTCAAGCTTCCACTCGCATGGAAAAGTCCTCATTCAATCGCAAGGCCACTGTGTCAGTGCACAAAACAGACATTGCAGACAAAAAACAAAGTGGTCTTGAACAGAAGAAAATTGAAGAACCAGATCGACAATGCCCAATCCATAAGAAGCCACACCCCCTCAAAAAATGTAAGTCATTTAGAGACAAACCAATTGAGGAACGTCAGGCTTTTCTCAAAGAGCATCGTATCTGCTATAGATGTTGTGGCTCAGTGCAGCATATTGCCAAAGATTGCAAGGTGACAGTTAAATGTGTAGAGTGTGACAGTCCAAAGCACTTATCAGCACTTCATCCAGGTCCCACTCCTGTCTCAAAAGCAGACACCTCAGAGACTGCAGACACTGAAGAGCAAAAAGAGCGCGCTCCTGCAGTGGTCTCTAAGTGCACAGAGGTATGTGGTCAGAGTGAAAGCCCAGGCTCTTGTTCCAAGATCTGTTTAGTAAAAGCATATCCAGAAGGCCAGAAAAGTAGAGCTGTTAACATGTATGCAGTGATTGACGAGCAGAGCAATAGGTCCCTGGCCAGGACAGAGTTCTTTAACCTGTTTAAAATCAAAACAGCACCTTCCCCGTACACATTAAAAACCTGCTCAGGAAAAGCAGAAACAGCAGGCAGGAGAGCAGTGAACTTTGTCATAGAGTCTATGGATGGAAACATAAATATCAAACTGCCTCCTCTAATTGAATGTGATTCAGTCCCGGACGACAGATCTGAAATCCCTTCACCTGAGATTGCGCAGCATCACCCCCATCTTCTCCCCATTGCAAACAAAATCCAGCCTGTTGATCACCACGCTCCAATCCTCCTCCTGCTGGGAAGGGACATCCTCAGTGTTCATAAGGTACGTGAGCAGATTAATGGGCCTAACAATGCACCTTATGCCCAAAGACTGGACTTGGGTTGGGTTGTAGTGGGAGAAGTATGTCTAGGCAAAGTTCACAACACTACAGAGGTCAATGTTTACAAGACACACATGTTAGATAATGGACGCACAACATATTTTGAACCATGTCCAAACATCTTCACAGTGAAAGAAGATTACAGTGTTAAGCCCCAAAACACACTAACAGTCATAAACTGTGTGGACATTACAGAAAACTCGGACAAGCTAGGTCAGTCCGTGTTTGTCAGAACAGAGTCGGATGACAAGGTAGCACTGTCTATTGAAGATAAAACCTTCCTAACGATTATGGACAATGCAGTTTGCCAAAACCAAGAAAACAGTTGGGTAGCGCCTTTGCCCTTCCGCTCTCCAAGAAGGAGGCTTCCAAGCAATAGAGACCAAGCCCTAAAACGCCTCTATTCACTCAAAAAGACATTAGAAAAGAAACCAGAAATGAAGGATCACTACATCCAGTTCATGCAGAAAATGCTGGATAACGATCATGCCGAACTTGCACCACCTCTGCCCGAAGGCAAAGAACACTGGTACCTCCCAACATTCGGCGTATACCACCCGCAGAAGCCAGATCAAATTCGTGTTGTTTTTGATTCCAGCGCAGAGTGTGAAGGCACGTCTCTAAACCAAGTGCTTCTAAGCGGACCCGACCTGAACAACTCCCTGTTAGGAGTGCTGTTGCGATTTAGGAAAGAGCCAATAGCCCTGACAGCTGACATACAGCAAATGTTTTATTGTTTTGAGGTGTGTGAAGACCATAGAGACTATCTTCGCTATCTCTGGTTCGAGGACAATGACATTACAAAAAACGTGATTGAATATAGGATGAAAGTACATGTTTTTGGTAACAGTTCATCTCCCGCTGTTGCCATTTACTGCATGCGACGGGCAGCAAAAGAGGGTGAGCAAGAACATGGCACAGACGTCAGACAGTTTGTTGAGAGACAGTTTTATGTTGATGATGGGCTCACATCTGTCGCCACCCCAAAACAAGCGGTCGACCTGTTAACAAGAACACAGAACATGTTAGCAGAATCCAACCTGAGACTCCACAAAGTGGCATCTAATTGTAACCTAGTCATGGAATTATTTCCTGTGGTGGACCGTGCAAAAGACTTAAAAGATTTGGATCTTGGAGTAGATCCCCTGCCGGTCCAGAGGAGCTTAGGCCTGTGTTGGAACTTGCAAACAGACAGTTTCACGTACCTTGTATCAAATGAGACTAAACCATTCACACGCAGGGGAGTACTGTCAACTGTCAATAGCCTGTATGATCCTTTGGGTTTTGCCGCTCCCATAATCATGCAGGGAAAAGCACTTCTCAGAGAATTGTCATCTGAAGAGAGAGACTGGGACGCACCTCTTCCTCCAGGAAAAGAGGAAATCTGGAACTCATGGAAAGACTCGTTAAAGGCCCTGGAGGATCTGCAAGTCAAAAGGTGCTACACCCCAGGTTCGTTACGTGACATGAAAAGTAATGAACTTTGCATTTTCTCTGATGCATCTACTGTAGCTATAGGGGCAGTAGCTTACTTGCGCTCTTTAGACAGTCAAGGTCAGCACCACATAGGGTTCGTAATGGGAAAGTCAAAACTTGCGCCCCGACCTGCACACACTGTCCCACGGTTGGAACTTTGTGCCGCCGTACTTGCGGTAGAACTGTATGAGTTAATCAGGGATGAGTTAGACATTAATATTGACAATGTTAAGTTTTTCACTGACAGTCGTATTGTGTTAGGGTACATACACAACTCCTCAAAGAGATTCTACATGTATGTAGCAAACCGTGTCATTCGCATTAGGTTATCCACACAACCTGCCCAGTGGCACTATGTGCCAACAGGTTCAAATCCTGCTGACCAAGCAACTAGATTCATCCCAGCCGCTGAACTCAGAAACAGTAACTGGTTCATAGGCCCAAGGTTTCTGTATTCAGGAAAACTCAGTGATTCACAAAAAGGCTGTTCATTCTCACTTGTTGAACCTGAAAATGACAAAGAAATACGACCAGAAGTCAAAACACTCAAAACTACTGTATCAGGGCCTCAGCTAGGTTCAAAACGCTTTGAAAAATACTCAAGCTGGACAACAGCGTGCAAGGCTGTAGCAAAACTCATTCATGTTGTCGCTTCTTTCAAACAAAACACGGGTGGACAAAAGGTATGGAAAAGTATGAAAGAATGTATAAATGTGAAAGAACTCACTCAAGCCAAAAATGTTATCATTCTTGCAGTTCAACATGATGCATTCAAAGAGACATTGATAAAGATTAAAGAAGGAAAAAAGATCAACTCAAAAAATGACGTACTCAAAAAGCTAAATCCAGTTGTGGATAATGATGGACTTTTGCGGGTTGGTGGACGTCTCTCCTCCGCTGACCTCACAGAAAACGAAAAACACCCTCTCATTATCCCTTCCTCCAACCACATTGCCACGCTTCTCGTCAGACACTTCCACGAACAGTCAGCTCATCAAGGACGACATATTACGGAAGGAGCTGTTCGCAGTGCTGGTTTCTGGATAGTTGGAGGGAAGAGGCTTGTGTCCTCTGTAATACATAACTGTGTCACTTGTCGCAAATTGCGAGGTAAAATGCAGGCCCAGAAAATGGCTGACTTACCTGCAGATCGACTCACACCTGAACCTCCATTTACTACAGTTGGCTTAGATGTGTTCGGGCCATGGACTATAATCACACGCCGCACTAGAGGTGGCAGTGCCTTAAACAAACGGTGGGCTGTTATTTTTTCATGCATGACGACTAGGGCCGTGCACATTGAACTTATTGAAACTATGTCCACAGACAGTTTTATAAACGCATTGAGAAGATTTTTCTCTATTCGTGGTCCAGCAAAGCTCTTGCGCTCAGACAGAGGAACTAATTTTGTTGGAGCTTGTAAGGAACTGGGTTTAGACACGGACAAGTCAGCAGTTGGAAAGTACCTCCAAGGAAAGGGGTGCTCATGGACATTCAACCCCCCACATGCGTCCCATATGGGAGGGTCCTGGGAACGTCTCATAGGAGTGGCGAGGCGTATCCTAGAGGCAACGTTGTTACAAAATGCTCAAACATGTCTTACTCATGAAGTTTTAAGCACGTTTATGGCCGAGGTAATGGCAATCATAAATGCAAGGCCTCTTGTTCCAATATCTACTGATCTGGACTGTCCGACAATACTCACACCAGCAATGTTACTAACACAAAAGTCAAGCACAGTGTCTGCTCCATCAGGAAACTTCTCCTCTGGACAGTTGTATGGAAAACAATGGAAACAGGTACAACAAAGGTGGAAAGGAGAATATCTGTCTACGCTGCAAAAACGCACAAAATGGACTGAAAACCAACCAAATGTCAAAGAAGGAGATGTAGTGCTGTTAAAGGATGCACAAGCTCACAGAAATGAATGGCCCATCGGACTAATAGTGAAGACTTTACCTAGCAGAGACAAAAAGGTCCGAAAGGTGGAAGTACGGATTGTGAAAGAAGGGACTGCAAAAGTGTTTCTAAGACCTGTTTCAGAGATTGTTGTTTTACTTTCAGAGACATAGAGAATATGCCATGTAACACTTGTAATTTTTCCTGTGTTTTTGGTGTCTATGGTGATATAATGTGATTATATCAAGCGGGGAGTGTCATGTCTTTGTTTTAAAGACATTTGTAATTTCATAAAGTTAATTAAGTTAGTTAAAAAGTTATAAATAAGTTACTAAATGCTCAATAAATAGGGTCATTTAATTTGTTTACTGTTAAAAACACTATGTTAAAAATGTCAGAGTGAGACATCTGTCCTTTAAGGATCATTTAAGTTTCAGCGCAGAGTGAGCGCTCCTGTTATGCATATTTTGCCGTTTTTTCCTTGTGTAAAAAACTAGCAAACGCCACATCAGAAAAAGGCAGTCAAAGTGACTCAAAACACGCTGAATGTATTCTAAACGTTTGAACCTTGGCAAACTTTCGTCTTTTTATTACAATTATACATATATGGACATATGTGAACAAGAAACTTCAAGTAAAAGCAAGAAAAGCAAGCCTTGTGTACGGAGTTTCTTTAGTAGTTCGCTGGCTGTCTAGCTTCATATAGTCACTTGTCGTGAGGACAGCACATTATTGTTAGACTCCCTCGTGATAAGTTCTCTTCTATATTTGTTATTTGTTTTAATGCTTAAAAACGTGTCAGAGGTACCATCTTTAGAGGTGTGTATATAAGTGTTATGACCCAGCTCTGCTAGGGACAGGGGAAGTAACAAAAAACCAAGATGTTAAAGGTGTGATTTATTTAAAAGGATGTAAAGGTAAAAACAGGGAGAGAGAAATATTTACAAGGATTAACAACAAGAAGCTCTAAACAGAGTAATCAAAAACTAAGTAAACAGAACTAAATTATACAAATTACAGTAACAGAAAAAACAAACCAGTCTCAACCAAACAATACTAAAGAGACACAAGTGACTCGCAGCTCACAGGCAGAACAGCAGCCCTGAGGCAGGGGAAGGAGCCTTTAAGGTGCGGCAGCCTCAGGTGTAAACCCAGGATTGGCCAGACGTTAAGGTGATGCACCAGTCAGCAGGAAGGGGACTTCATTAGGGAAGTGAACATCAGCATCTTCATTGCACAGCTGGGGAGCTGCTGCCTCGAAGGCTCTGTCTCCCATGGTTTTGAGCCATGTCCTGGGCTGGAGCAGGACGGTGCTGTTGGCCTGACCGGGTCCTGGTTGAGGTGTGATCAGTTCTGTGAGGTAAGTGGGGGCCTCACCGTGCAGACAGTGATGGGTGTGGAGGAGGACCTTGTATTCAATATGGAATTTAACAGGAAGCCAGTGCAGGGTTTGGAGGATGGGGGTGATGTGCTCATGTTTCCGCACTCCCATCAGGACCCTGGCAGCGCTGTTCTGTACATACTGATGATTGTTTTACATTGTCAACATACCACTTGTAGTCTTTTTGTTTCTTGTCAGATGAGTTTGGGGCCAGCAGGTCTCTGCTACTGCTTCCATCGCGAATAAAGAACTGCCGTTCCCCCCCCCCCCCCCTTTTCTTCTGCATCAAACGTGTGAAAGAGTTTGTCTTTGCAAATTACATGATGAGGAACTACATCTACCTCAATGACAAACTTTCCAGAGGGGGTCGAATTCTTGTTGAGAACTTCCACAATTCGAGGAGGTCTGAAGCATTTGTCTGCTGTGTTTTTATACTCAAAACATTGTTTAATAGCATCCCTTACATTATCGTATTTTTCTATTTCATTGCTCTCAACTTTAACACCACATATTTCTCCATGTGGTGTGTCTTTTATTCCAAAATGTATTGTGCCATTGCTCTGTTTGTTCATACAAGCAGCTCCAAAGCGGATAACTTCATCCACAAACTTTGTCATTTTTGTCGTGTTTGTAAATGCTCTGAATTCATGACAGGGCTCAATTAAGTTTGATGGACCAGATTCTGCTACACTGAGAATGTGTCCCTCAGTGTAAGAGACCGAGGCAGCGTGCTGATCAAACGGATGGGGTTTGCATAGTACTTGGGCTTCTATTATCTCATCACTTGCATTACCAATGCCTTCGGTTGGTCCAACTATTCCTGCCATTTGATTCCAGTCTTTATCTAAACGTTTAAGGCTTGGTGATGTCCTGGTTGAAGAGAATTTCAGCAGACTCAGGGTCGACTCCTTGTTGTTAGTTCCAGTTTTTTTTGGAGAAGGGAGAAGAATCTGAGGAAAACAAAAGAAAAGGGAATTAAAGACAGACAGTCACTGCTGACGCTGTAATCTGGACATGGAAGGAAAACCATTTCACCACAGACATAAACTGTGGGCATTAAAACCACTGAATATTGTTTCAGCCCAAGACAGAGCTTCTCAAAGTGTGGGGTGTGCCCATTTAAGGGGACGCAGAGTCGACCGGGGGGTGGGGGGGCATTATGTGATGACAAAAGACACTGTTACACAGTTTCAAGAACTACTTGTTACCTTGATGAGTCTCAGACTTAACTTGTCTTTGCAAGATCTTGCATACAGATTTTCAGTCTCTCAGTCCACTGTGTCTAGAATCTTTGACAAGTGGGTAGATGTTTTAAATGTGAGATTGGACTTTTTGATTATATGGCCAGAAAGAGAAGATTTGATCGAAGCCATGCCCAACTGCTTCAAGGAAAATTATGGTAACCGTGTAGCTGTGATAATCGATTGCTTTGAGGTTCTTATCAACAGACCCTCGAGCTTGCTTGCACGAGCAATCACGTGGTCAAACTACAAGCACCACAACACTGTCAAGTTTTTGATTGGTATTACACCGCAAGGAGTTATATCATTTATATCAAAAGCATGGGGCAACAGGGCCACCGACAAACATGTTACTGACAATTGTGAAATATTAGAAAATCTCATTCCTGGTGATCTTGTACTTGCTGATAGGGGGTTTGACATCGCAGAAAGTCTAGGACTATATCAAGCATCATTGAAAATCCCAGCCTTCACACGTGGAAAAAACAACAACTTTCTGCTAATGAAATTGAGGACACTAGAAAAATTTCAAATGTCAGAATTCACATAGAAAGAGTCATTGGTTTGGTAAGAAGAACGTATGTTATTCTTCAAAGTACTTTACCGGTAGAATTTGTTTCTGTGAAATCTGGTCAAACTGAAGCACCCATCGACAAGATAGCCAAAGTATGCTGTGCTCTTACAAATCTTTCAGAGTCAGTTGTACCATTCAATTAACTTACTATTTATTTCATATTACATATATTAATTAAATACCAGTCAACAAGTGTGAAATTTCAATTTAATATAGTGGTTGTTGACATTTGAGTGATTAAAAAATATAATAATAATAAAAAAGAGATAGAAAGGAACTAATACAGTAAATATGTTGTAGAACAAATGCTGGAAAACTATGAAACAAAAACAAAAAAGTACTAACAAATAGTAGTTTGTTAATGATAAATTGTCAGTATCGCTCAACCATTCAATGAAAGCCTTCATTGTATTTTTCGTTGCTTGATTGAGTTCTGGTTAAGTGGTACTGACAATTTACCACTAAAAAGTTTAAAACAACTTTACATTTCTATGACTATTTTCTTACTCTGAATCAAGCACAAACTATTGTCTACATGAAGGGCAGTACCATTTTCCCTTGGGTGCTAGACAGTCCATGTGAAACCACACAATATCACAGTTTTCACTATCACATCCTATAAGTCTGCATCCTTCTAAATGTTCTTGGCAATAACACCAAGGTCCCTCCTCATCAGACTCTTCACCACTGTTAGTCACAGCTGATCTGGAAAACCACCTGCCCACAATCTCTGGGAGAATAGCTAACTTAAATAGCTTGGTTGCCTTGTGGGAAAGTGAACTTTCCCAAAATAAATGGTCTGGCAATACTCTCTCAATGTGGATATCCTTTTGTGTCCAAACAACAAAGTCACAATAATCAATATTGCAAATAAAAATCTGGGCCTGTACTTGATAATAGTAGGCGTGACTCTTGTCCAGAGTTAAAGTACCATCCTCTTCGGTCAGAAAAAAGTTCCCTTTTTTTTTGCAGCTTCAGACAGCATTTGGCTTTTGACATACACCTGTGCCACAACAGTCACAGTTCACAAAGCCATCTGGCGATGCACCCATATGTGGCCATTTTTTGTTTATGTTTAAGCCACTATAGCTAACTACAAAATGTTCATGCAAGGTGCACATTTTCCTTTCATATGCTTGTCTAGCAGTGTTTTCATGGGTGCAACCCCATTCAGTAGCAGCTGATTTGAACTGGTGAGCTTTAGGATAGCAAATGGATTTAATAAGACTCTTTGATGGTTTCATTGGGTCTGTATGACAAGCTGCTTTCAGTTTTGATGCTGTGATACGGCCACTTCTATGTTCAAACCAGTCATTACATGTACTTTGTTTTCTGGTTAATCGTTCAATGATGCCACATTCTTTTTCAGTTATTAAATTTTCAGTGTTGTTGCATACATTTAACAACTGTTCATAGTTGAGTTGAATGAAACTTTGTTTGTGAAGATTTTTTAAACTTGAAATTTGTTTCTTTTGGCTTAAAGTTTTTATTATATGGAGGCACAACTGATAATACTGCTGATCTGACTTTTGAATGTGAGAGTCTCTTGAAAAAAATCTATTTTTTCAGCTGGTGTTGGTTTAGGAACTATTTCTCTTTTTGGTGGAGGTGGCTGTACATTTTCTTTATCATTCTCTATCTCTTTATACCGTCTCTTCGCAGAGGCAAAATCCACTTCACTCACAGGAAGATATGGTACTTTTTTCACATGTGAAGGTAGCCATTTACTTACTTCTTGAGTACCTGTGACAGATTTCCTCATTTTAACTGCTGTTTCGCAAGCAAAGAGAACAGCTCCTATGTGCGAGCAGGCTTCACCGAGTCCAGCCATACAGGAACAATGAGCTAGCGCCACATCACCAGATTTTTCAGCTAGCAGCCATGTCTTGAGAGGTGGTTCTCTTGTTCTTTGAGAATGATTAACCTGAAATAATCATAATAAAGAATAATACTAAACATTTTTTTAACAATAATAATAATGCATCAGCTTTATAAGACGCTTTACAACCAAGACAACAGGTACGAGCTATTAAAGCATGGTCTTTTGAACAGGTGTCGAAGCTAAGTGTGTTGTGTTTATCGACTCGGTTTTTCGGTAGTAAACTTACCCTTGCAAATACAACCACTCGTTCACCACCACTTTCTTTCGTTATAAGACCACTAAAAAAGTTATACGCTTCCAGGCTTTTGTAGGCCTTAATTTGACTGCTGTTCAGCCACGAGGTTTGAAGTACCAAATAGTTCACGATGTCTGGGTATTCAACTGACGGTAATTCAGCAATATCTTCCCTAAACTCTGAACATTTAAAAAAATATGGGTCAAAGCCGCATATTTTAAACTTCTCCTTATATCTTGTCTTAGTAGAAGCTTCTAAATTCGAGTAATAGTCAGATAACTGGATGTCACAAGTAGAAGTCGCCATTTTGTTTAGAACGTTTATCATCCAACATGGCGTCGCTTGATGACGTAATGTTTTTTTGTCACGTGGTTGCAACCCAAGAATAGGATGGATCCTATTTTCTGAAATTATGAAGGACGTGCTGCTCCATACGCGCGCTTAGCGCGAGCAGTGGAGCCTCATCCACTCGCGATGCATGTGCAAATGTAGTTTTTAGGCTTGCGTAGGGCGACATATGCGTGCAGTGGACCAAGGGCCAACGTGTCTGTCTGCCACGCGCACTTCTCCTCCAAGGTAGATTTGTATTGGCAAATCACTTAACACTTAAACACTTAACTTTACCTTGGGTCAAGTTTTCGGCCTATTGTCTTCACAGATTATAACAGAGCCGTGTCCATGAGGCCTAGGCTCATATTTGCCAACAGGCCTATGACCACGAGGCGCGAATCTGGCGTCGAGGCGGCGGTTTTCAACGTTCAGGCGTCGGCGTCAGAGGTTGAAACTGAACTTTTGGCGTCGGCCGCCCCCGGGCCTTGCTTCGCGGATCCGGGGCTTTCTCCGCCGCGCCGGACCGGGGCTTGTGGGTAATCTCTTTTTACTTTGCGCGCAGGCTCAGGTGCTGGTCGCGTGCAGCTCTGTGGCTCTGTAAACAGAACTGAGCCCCTCCCTCCAGACTCGCACTCGCGGGGCCCTAATGTAAGTGAATGAGGCGACTATTTTATATTCAATTTCAAATCTAGACATAGGCATTTTCATAGATGAAAACCTGGTACTCCAACCTGCTACAACATTATGACATTTCCCTATTATACAGATCACAGGCCCGTAGCCAGACTTCCAAGGGGGGTGGGTCGTTTTTTAAGCCAAAAGTGACCTTTTTATACGGGTGCCTTTGCGACCCAGTGATTGTACTATAAGTACATGCTCTATGGCATGTGATGCAATGGGTTCAGGGGCATCCTCACCCAGAATGTTTTTAAGTAAAGAGCCTGTTTTAGCACATATAAAAGTTAAGGCTGTTGCATATGCTGAATATAAATAATTATCATGATTTACACCCTTAAATCATGATAATTATTTATATTCAGCATATGCAACAGCCTTAACTTTTATATGTGCTAAAACAGGCTCTTTACTTAAAAACATTCTGGGTGAGGATGCCGCATATTAATTTGGTACAAAAATTGTACTATTTACATATTTAAAACTGTTATTTGCGGTTATTAAACAGTAACTTGTGTTACTGAGTGAAATGAGTGAGTAAATGAGTGAAGACGTGCGCTGCGTCTCTGTTCTTTTATCTTCACAAAAAGTAACCACTGAATACAACTGCAACAAACTGTAACTTACCGCTGCTGTCTTCTCACATGAGTCGTTTAATCCGCATTTTGCGAAAATGTTAATTCATTTTATGCCCGCTCATTTTATGGCCGCCCATTTTATGCTCGCCCATTTTACAGGTGTAGAGTTAACTTTGTACCTTGTCTCTGACGCCCCCTGTTGGACTTCTCTTGCAAGTATCTCTGTGTTGTGCACTTTTAGGTCAAAACATCCCACTCTACGTACTGTATAATTAATACTGATGATCCCGTTAACACGTTGATTTGCCTTTTTTATTACTGTACGTATTTGTAGTTATCGGTATGTGTGTGTACAGTTCTAATCATTTGTACATATTTCTTTTTGTTTATTACAGAAAACCACACCCCCTCATATGCATACAAGTCAACCCTGTCATTATTAAACTTCCTCCTATATAAACTTCTGGATCCCGCTGCGATCTTTCTGACCAAAGACTTAGGCCAGACTCCCATAGGTCAGCAGACATTCTACGTATAATATGTCAAAATCTAAAACTACTCCCTAATTTATTTATTTTTTAATTTAACCTTTATTTTACCAGGTAGGTTGGTTGAGAACCAATTCTCATTTTCAACGACGACCTGGGTGTGGCACCGGGAATTCCCAGTGTCTCCCATCTAAGTACTAACCAGGCCCGGCCCTGCTGAGCTTCTGAGATCTGCCGGGATCAGACTTTGACAAGACGGTATGGCCACTAAAAAACACTTTTTATTTTTTCTACCCATCTGCTGGGTTAGGGCGGTTGGGTTATTGGGTCGTTTTAACCCAGATGCTTGAGACGTTTCAAATCTAACATAATGATACTTTTTTTAGACATTTTCCTTTCCTTTTTCTGGTCTACGTTCTGGGTCAAATCATCTCAAAGAACTCAGCAAATCGGGTCAAAGACTTCAACTGTCAACAGCGGCCATTACTCACCTCCTCTTCAGAGAAACAACTGTGAGCCCCTTCAGTGTGTCCTGAGTGTGAACACAGTCACAGGGAGGCATCCAGGAGATATGTGGAACAGATGCCCTCCCGTCAGAAGGCTCCTCTCCATGTGGAGGAGCAGCGGCTCTACACTGAGCTCCACCCTAGTGAGCCTCCAGCCACTCTGCACAGGGAACTCATTTCGTCCACCACGTTGTCTTTTCGGTCATGACCATAGCTTGGTTCTGTTTTCTACATTTTACCGCATGTATGTTTCATAGTACAGCATTAAACTTGACACGAGGAAGAGACAAGCCGCCGTAGCAACTTACAGTTCAGATCCATGGAGAGGTGACCCCATTCAAAGCAATAATATTTTTACACCCGCAACAGAATAAATGCACGTTAAGTTTAATGCCATACTGTGGAACATTCACAGCAAAGCAATAACATGTCCTAATAATTCCTCACCAGAAAAGTTACACCTTTAAGTGAACCTTAAAACTATAAATCTTAATTGATCAATACAAGACCAATCACTTTGAGATATGAATCATAAAACCATATTCCAACTGTAAAATAAAAACAGCAGCTGATTTTACACAGTTTGTTTATTTTCAAGTAGAAAGTTACAGCGGCCGCAGATATTTACACTCATGTACAGTTAAACGGGCACAAAGCTACGTCTATGGAGACTTAAACAGCAAAACTCCAACAGAGGAAACACAGGTCATCCTTATGAACTACGACTGCTTATATTTACAGAGCAGACAACTCAAACTGCAGCTCCCAACAGATAAATAACAACATATTTAAACAATAAAAAACTCAAAGTGATTATTTAACAGTGCTCTGTCAGTGTCGGCTCCAGGACCTGCACAGGAAACACAAAACAACACAGTTAAAATACTAAAATTGATATTACAAACTTCAACTTAGAATAAAAAGTGGTACAGTAGGCAAAATGTGTACTCAAGAGAAAAAGTACAGTAGTAGTAGTCCAATAAATGAAAAAAATAAGTACGAGTAGCTGTCTGGGCACAACATTTGTTTATATTTTGATTTTAATTTTAACTTTTTTTTTTACTTTTGAGCTTTAAGTCATGTGATAATGTGGTTTCCTCTTCAAAAACAGACCTGGAGTTGTGTTTGTTTCATTCACACGTTTGAGTGACTCTTTATTATTAGTCTGTCTACATCTCCCAAGCTCAAAAAGCTCTGTTCCACCTTATGATGTCATGTAGTGGTAGTCTTAAAGTTTAAAGGTGGAACTTGAGAGAAGAACTCAGCCTAAATGTGCAGGATTTGTGAGTTAAACGATGGGAGAATGAAACAAAACACGACTCCAGGTCTGTTTGTGATGAGGAAACGACATTAAAACACAGATAATAAATGGTTTAATATGGGCCCTTTAAGTTATAAAATGTGAAAGGCCGAGATTAAGCTGTCTACAGTGCGGTAAATTCACATAATCGTGTACGGACTTCACGTGTGAGCGCTCTCAGATGTCCGTCCTAAAGGTGCACTGTGTAATTTTTTGGTTCGGGGTCCGTCGCCTATTTGTTTCTATCATTGCAGATCAGGACACGGCTCCAGATCCACTCGTCTTTGTAAAGTTTTATCAAAATTAAAGTATTTCGCCGGGTTTGGTGAATTCTCAAACTGACTTTTGGCGCCCTCTTGTGTCTGTTTAAGAGACGGCAGCTTTGACTTTGATTAGAAGCGCTTGGAAGTGTAAATGCAGAGGCTGTTATTACGGAAGTGGAGCATAACTGAGCCTTTATTTAACCGTTTTAGGATATTAAGAGTAAATAAAAGTAATATATAACTGAGATTTTATATTTTAGTACCTATTTTTCTCTTTTATTTGACTTGTAGATGCACATTTATACAATTATGTCTTATTTGATACCCGTCTCTTGCTCTTTCTTGCTGCTTTTTTCAGAATTTATTATTACCATTTGTATTTTTCTCTTTGTTATTATATTATATTGTGATGTGTGAGCTACTGTGTCCAAATAATTTCCGTTGTGGGTCAGTAAAGTTTGTCTGATCTAAAATAAGTTAAAAGTCTTACCTCTTGTGTCCTGATCACACTATCGTCGCTGGACCGATGACTGGACCTGCATTCTGCCAAGAGAAAAAACACACAATACTTAGATTATTTTCAGTATTATTGCATTTTTTATAGCCTACTGTAAAAGGTGCATCGTGTAACATTTCTGAAAGTTGCTTGACTCTGCGTAGATGTTCTTGTTTTTCCTGGAGTATTTTAGAGAATGGCGTTTAATTTAACAACCTTTAACGACAGGTCAGATCTGCAAATCGGCTCATTCACGGTAAGAATACATGTTGTTTTTTTTTTCTTTTTTTATTGGTTAAGATCAATTTTATATTCGTAATCAGACATCAAAATCAAATAACATTTAAATTTTTTCCCCCAAAATCTCCAGTCTCGAGCTCATGGTGACGTGTTTAACTCTTTACTCCTATGAGAGATGAAGGTAAGAGGCTCTTATAAAGTTGTGAGCGCGATCAGCTGTTTCCTGTCTACAGTAAAACCACTCGCCCTGAGTCAAAACTGTGTTAAAAATGGATCTTAAAGTGGAACTCCAGCACGTTTGAAGCTAAAGTCCATTGCTAGAGGAGGTCGAATTCTGTCAGAAGCCAAAAACGGCACAGATCAGTGTTTCCTCGGTGGAGATCTCACTGTGGCAGTGAGTCTGTCAAGGCAACAAACTGGTGTAGTGATGGGGGCAAGTTCTTAACTTCCCCGTAAAATGGCAATCCACGAGTCTAACAAACAAAACGCTCTGCCTGGTTCACTCATTAGTGCCTGGAAACGTTATAAAACAACTTTATAAGCAGCTTTACACTTACCTCTGTTGGTAGCCGCCAGAAGCAACAAGTGAGGATCGACTACTGACTGTGAAGAAGAAGAGAAACTGAATGTTGTTGAAAGAAAATGGTTCGGGAATGTATTGTTTACCGTTTTCCAAAAAATATAATTCACTTGTAAATAAATGGGATTAGAAACAACATTGACGATCGAGTCTTTCAGTTTCTCTTCTTCTTCAGCGTCAGTTGTCGATCCACACTTGTAGCTTCTGGCGGCAACCAACAAAGGTTAAGGCTGCTTATAAAGTTGTTTTTGGTGTTTTACGTGGAAATTAAGAACTTGCCCCCATCACTACACTAGTTTGTTGCCTTGACAGACTCACTGCCACAGTGAGATCTCCACCGAGGAAACACTGATCTGTGCCGTTTTTGGCTTCTGACAGAATTCCACCACCTCTAGCAACGGACTTTAGCTTCAAATGTGCTGGAGTTCCCCTTTAAAATAAAGTAATTCACAGGCAAAACTGTCAGTATGTTGGTGCATGTTGGTACAAATAGGTGTTGAAAACTGAGCAATATTTACTTATAAAATGTTCTCACTTTCTTAAAAATATTCCAAAAGTAAATCACAAAAATATAAAACGCTGAATCTTGAGTCGTGTTCGTGTTTCTCACTGACGTCCGTGCAGCGTCACAGTGGGCGGTACCACCAGGTGCAAAGTATCAATATTTGTATTTGTATTAGGAAGTAGGTTGGATTGGGTGGATTTGTCTATAGCTAGAGCCAAGCTGCCTGAAACGCTGCCAGTTTCTCCTGGTGAGAGCACTGAGTTCAATTATTCGTTTAGCCACAAGTTGAACAAGGCGCAGAATCATTTTGCGCAGGTTAAATCCTTGTAGTTTGTCTTCTGATTGTTTTCTGAGTTCTGATGATTGTTTTACATTGTCAACATACCACTTGTACTCTTTTTGTTTCTTGTCAGATGTGTTTGGGGCCAGCAGGTCTCTGCTGCTGCTTCCATCTCGAATAAAGAACTGCTTTTTTTTTGTCTCAGCATCAAACGTGTGAAAGAGTTTGTCTTTGCAAATTACATGATGAGGAACTACATCTACCTCAATGACAAACTTTCCAGAGGGGGTCGAATTCTTGTTGAGAACTTGCACAAATCGAGGAGGTCTGAAGCATTTGTCTGCTGTGTTTTTGTGCTTAAACTGAAAACGTTGTTTAATAGCTTCCCTTACATTTTTATCGTATTTTTCTCTTTCATTGCTGTCAACTGGAACACCACATATTTCTCCATGTGGTGTGTCTTTTATTCCAAAATGTATTGTGCCATTGCTCTGTTTGTTCATACAAGCAGCTCCAAAGCGGATAACTTCATCCACAAACTTTGTCATTTTTGTTTTTTTTGTCGTGTTTGTAAATGCTTTGAATTCATGACAGGGCTCAATTAAGTTTGATGGACCAGATTCTGCTACACTGAGAATGTGTCCCTCAGTGTAAGAGACCGAGGCAGCGTGCTGATCAAACGGATGGGGTTTGCATAGTACTTGGGCTATTATCTCATCACTTGCATTAACAATGCCTTCGGTTGGTACAACTGTTTCTGCCATTTGATTCCAGTCTTTATATAAATGTTTAAGGTGATGTCCTGGTTGAAGAGAATTTCAGCAGACTCGGGGTCGACTCCTTGTTGTTAGTTCCAGTTTTTTTTGGAGAAGGGAGAAGAATCTGAGGAAAACAAAAGAAAAGGGAATTAAAGACAGAGTCACTGCTGACGCTGTAATCTGGATATGGAAGGAAAACCATTTCACCACAGACATAAACTGTGGGCATTAAAACCACTGAATATTGTTTCAGCCCAAGACAGAGCTTCTCAAAGTGTGGGGTGCGCCCATTTAAGGGGACGCAGAGTTGACCGGGGGGTGGGGGGGCATTATGTGATGACAAAAGACAAAAATCAGCGCCAACTTGGGGTTAAAGTGGATAGGACAGGTTAGACTTATTTAACTTAAACAAACAAAGATCATTACATTGAAGACTTGGCTAAAAATATTAAGATTTTTTCCCAGATTTTTTTAGGGTTGAAATTTGACTTCCTGGTTGGAAATTGTGATTTGTGATATCACACTGGGGAATTCCATAACTGTTCAAAACACCTTTTTTATTAACTTAAATATATTTGAAATCTTGTTTAAAATATCAGTAAAATGTGTTTCTTTATTTCTGTAAAGAGCTTTTGGACAGAATTCTCCCAGTGTGGAGCTCTCTAACAGAAAGCTGCACTTCCTCAATTCAGTTTTTGTGGATGGATGATGCAGGCCCAACTCCGAGCACTTTAGCTTCCTTTTGTTTTTCCCAGTGAGTGATTGCGATAGTGGTGTCGCCTATTGTTACGAGCCTTGGCCCGTTTGTGTTGTATTCTTCTGCTCCCGTGTTCTCTTTTGCTTTGCTCCTTTTTGTTGTATGTAAATCCCGTCCGCGAGCCCATGAGCCCTTGATTTACTGCAGCAGGTACTGCTGGACTCTGGCTCGGCTGTAACGGTCTCAGTCCCGGGGGCCCTGATTAGGCGTGAAAGGTCCTGACTCCACTACACGCGTCAGCGACCACAGCGCGCTCCACCAGCAGCTCCAGCAGGACATACGCACGGCACTGGTTCTGTGTTTCTCAATGGGAAAGCAGATTAAACTCGACTGGGCGTGTTTAGCCACTTGTATCAGGTCTACAGTGAAACTAACCAGCTGAACAGATTGTATTTACCGTATTTACAGGCTGACCACGGCAAACGCGAGGGTTTCAAAACTAAATTTCAAAGCACTAATTAAAAGTCTTTCTGGACCTGGGCTCTTTCACACGATACAGAACTGTCCCAGGAGCACGTTGTGCTGATGGTAAATGCACAAATGCAATATGCAATAGCTTCAGGCGCCTACGCTCGCGTAGAAAGTCAAAAAATAGGACGGATCCTATTTTCTGAAATTACGAAGGACGTGCTGCTCCATACACGCGCCTAGCGCGAGCAGTGGAGCCTCATCCACTAGTTTTTACGCTTGCGTAGGGCGAATTATGCGTGCAGTTGAACTATCTGTCTGCCACGCGCGGCTCCTTCTCCTCCAAGGTAGATTTGTATTGGCTCAGGGTTCAGGATGCGTATAGGCAAATAGTAGTAATAGCAACTTCTTCCTGACCAAACAAAATCAACTTTGGCACTGAGCAGGTTTGTAGGGGTAGCGCAACGGAGGAGAAATTTCTGCAGAAACTCTGGTAATACCTATCCTTTCCCACTCCCTCATTCCTCTTCCCCAAGAAGCGGCGGAGCGCGCGATGAACAGACGGATGCGGGCACGCAACTATAGCCATGGATCTTGACCTCTCGGGGCGTACGTATATTGCACTGCACGTCACAAAGGCCACCACAGTACAGTCCCTGACAAAAGTCTTGTCGCTTATCCATTTTGTAGAAACAAAAGCTTATAACCTGACTTTAAATGAATCGATTGGTTTAGAAATGTCTCATATGAAAGCTAAAACCCTCCCAAATTATGCTCAATAGGCCTATACTAAAATAAATTAGCTTCACTGAAGAAAGATTGATCATTTAATGAACTCAGATTTTGGCAAGACAAAAGTCTTGTCGCCTACAGAAAATTGAGCAAATAATTTACTTCAGATACAAAAATCTGTTGCATAACGTCAGTGAATTAAGTAGTGGTGCTGTGAGATCCATATTTAATATCTTGTATGACTTCCATGAGCTTGAAGGACTGCATCCATGCGGTTCGACAATGATTCATACAATTTGTTGATGAAGTGATCAGGAATAGCAAAGAAAGCGTCTTACATGTCTCCAGAGTGCATCAAGATTCTTTGGTTTTGCCTTCCATGCTTCCTCTTTCATTCTACCCCAGATATGCTCAATGATGTCCTCACCTGTACCAGGCTTGTATTGTCTAATTCCATGGGTAAAGATGTTTCATTAGCTTCAACAGGCTTTATTAGCAGCCAGTTAGCAGGCTAAACTAGCACTAATTCATTTACATAGACAAACGGGAGCATTTTTCCATGATTTGCCTTCCATCCATTCCTTATTGCAGATATTTGCTGGGGCTTTATTCTGTTGGCTACAGTTAATCAGCAATTGAACAATTAGGTTCGATTATAACACGTTTGCAAAACAGGTTTGCATTGCGTTACAGCTCAATAATATCGACCTGTTGCGGGCACACTACTAACTTCTTCTTTTTTTTTTTTTTTTTTTGGGTGTTGGCGTGATCGTTTTGCCTGTTTTGCCGTTTTCACTTCGTGGTCACTGGAGAGAAATGAAATCTAGCGACCGAGGCGCTACTGAGCAGCACAGAACGTCTAATAAACAAAATGTGAACTAAAACGTGTTAAATTAATATGATTGAGTTTGGAAAAATATCGAATTAAATTTATACTTGTGTTTATTAAAATGAAATGGCAAATATTGCTAGGGACTATTTTGTCTTCCTCATGTAGCCTGTTGGTTGTAACATCTCCCCACCTTCCCTATGGAAATCTGCGCCCTTGTAACTAACATCAAGTGGCCTATTCTACCAAAGGGAAACCCTGTCACTGTTTCTCGCCCTCCAACACTTAACTTTACCTTGGGTTAAGTTTTCGGCCTATTGTCTTCACAGATTATAACAGAGTCGTGTCCATGAGGCCTAGGCTCATATTTGCCAACAGGCCTATGACTATTGTTAAAAGGCCAAAGCGACCGTAGACGGCCTTTCAGTCACTGCACTTGCACAGGTGCATGTGAGACTGAGAGCTGAAGTCACGTTATTTATTAGACACATGCCCCCTGCTGTACAGTCAATAGTGCATGAACGAAAGTGAGAAGTGTACACAAGCCCACGGAGTGACTCAGCTTGAGCGGCCTAAAGCCGTGAGGTACAGAGATAATCAGACAGGTACCGGTTTTAAATAGACCCCTCAAGTCTTTCTTTATTTTCTAAATAGTATTTTCTACTTTCTTTATTTATATATATAGTATTTATATTTCAGTTCTCTTTGTGAATTTTGTTCATATACTTATTCACTTTATATTATTATTTTTATTATTTCTATTTTTATTATTATTGTTATCTTAATTGCATCACACTTTTTTTCCTTTTTTGCACTAAACTGTCCTGGAGCTGCTGTGACTGTTGAATTTCTCCACTGCGAGATCAGTAAAGTCTTATCTTATCTTATCTTATCTTAAAGACGCTTTTAATGCGCACGGAAGCGACTTCGACAAAAGTGGACACAAAAAGAAGAAGTCTCCACACCAGGGATGTGCACAAAAATTTTGAGGGGCAGTTGCTCTGACATGAAGAAAGGGCAACAGCACCGCACCGCGCGGAGCGGCGCGTCTTCAGGCGTCAGTGCGGCTCGAATCTGGCGTCGAGGCGGCGGTTTTCAGGTTCAGGCGTCCGCGTCAGAGGTTGAAAAAACTTAACTTTTGTTGTCGGCCGCCCCCGGGCCTTGCTTCGCGGGTCCGGGGCTTTCTCCGCCGCGCTGGACCGTTGCTCCGCCGGGCCGGGGCTTGTGGGTAATCTCTTTTACTTTGCGCGCAGGCTCAGGTGCTGGTCGCGTGCAGCTCTGTGGCTCTGTAAACAGAACTGAGCCCCTCCCTCCAGACTCGCACTCGCGGGGCCCTAATGTAAGTGAATGAGGCGACTATTTTATATTCAATTTCAAATCTAGACATAGGCATTTTCATAGATGAAAAAACCTGGTACTCCAGCCTGCTACAACATTATGACATTTCCCTATTATACAGATCAAAATATGCCTTGGCTGTATGGTGTGCATCCCTATTATTTTCAAGAGCTTTATGCACAATGTTAAGACACTGAAAGAAATTGATTTTGCTTTGGTTACTTACCTGAAGTTGAGTTGATGTACTTACATTAGATCAGGGGTGGCGAACAAGTTTGACACAAAGAGCCGAAATTTTTAACTGTGAGAGTGAAAGAGCCACAGCACACACTGACCTGCCAAGACAGACACACACACACGCAATTAAAACCATATTATTTCCCTAACACAGTCCTGTCCTTACAATACAACAGCAAGTATTATACTTGTGTTCATTTCAAGGAAAGTGTCCACCCTCAACACACACATCAAATGCAGCTTAGCCAGAGTTACCACAGCAGCTGGAGGTCAGATACCCCCTCCACACACACAGGCACCGCTCTCATCTCCTCTCATACACACACTCTTAACTCTCTGCCTCTCTGACACACACAACTACTGAACACACTTCACATGCAGATACTTGGGGGTAAAAAACATTTTTATATTAATGAATAAATTATTTAGATTCAGAAGGTTTTTTTCAGTCCTGGTTCAGGCCGTCTGTGCGGGGCAAAAGTCCGGCATCTCCGCTGATACTGTGAAAAAGCTTTGGTCAAATGACGTCAGTGACACTAAGACCAGGGAAGCCTGTACCAAGATGGCGGCGGTGTTAACATCAAGAGGTTGAGCGCGACATCTACTGTTCATAGATGTAAGACGTGATGAAGTATTTTTGACAGTAAAGTCGTATTGAAGAAAGCTTAATCGTAACTTTTTATTTCGTAATTGTAATTCTTGATGTCGTAACTTTTCAGTTCGTATTCTGATGGAAAAAATACACACAACATATTTTATGTAGTACGACTGGACTCATTCGAGAGTTTTTGGCTCGAGGGCCGCAAAGGGTTCTAAAATTTGATGGAAGGGCCGCACCAGGAGCAGATGGATGGAGTGCTTTGGTACCCCACCCCAGTGGAGAAAAAATACACATCTTGGGAAATGGAGAAAACATGTGCTTTAATTTCGAATGAAAATGAAGAAAAGAATGACAACAAAATATCTGACTTTGGAATAAGTCTTAAAACACTGAAAATCCAATGAATAAAATGTGTCTTTTTTATTACTAACCATTTCTATTTTAAAGCACTGAAAGTTCTGTTATCCTTCAGGATATCACCATCACTCTCCTCCTGACTGTCTTTTTTTTTTTTATCAAAAAACGGTAGGAGATGCAGATGTACTTGTCCTGCTCCTTCTATTCAATTTGTTTCTCCAGAGCCAAAAGTCAACAACGACCAGTGTAAGGACGAAACAGTGGCAGCAAGTCAGTCTGTGGAGCAGCGTTATATGTGATCTGCGCGCACTGTTTATTTTGAGAACGTGCGCATCACGGAGACACGTTTCATTTTAATGGGAACAGTGTTGTTGGTCTCTTTTTTAGCCAGCGCATCAAAGTCTGGAGTTAGTGGGTTAGAGGTGTTGGTCAATTAACCTGGATCTGTGATGGGCTTTGTTCATGTTCATGACACTGAATGTCTGCTCACATACGTAGGTCGAGCCAAACAAGGCCAGCATCTTCTGTGCCGTCCTCCGGAGCTGTAGCTCCTCAGGAGCTGTTTCAGGGTCTTGTGAGAGGGGACAGGACACCAGCTGAAGTGACTTTTCAGTGTTTTCAAAATCAGAGAACCGACGGCAGAATTCTCCACGCAGTGCATCCAGTGACTCACTGTATTTCTTCACTTTTGCTTTGGCCTCTTTCAGCGTGGCTAATGTAGGAAAATTAGTAAATGACTTGTTCAAAATTTGTCTGGAGAATAAAGCTAGCTTAGATTTGAAGGCTGTAACATGTTTGTACATGTCGTGCACAAACTGATCTTTCCCCTGCCGTTTCACATTCAGCTCATTCAAGTGTGAAAATATGTCTGTAGCAAACACAAAGTCACAAATCCAGCTCTTGTTGCTCAGCTCAGGAAATTCATCAGCCTTCCCCAGTCGCTCCAAAAACATGCCAATCTCCTCTTTGAGCTCCCACACGCGTTGAAAAACTTTGCTCAAACTCAAAGCAGCCATACTGTTTAGTTTAATGCCATGTGGTTCAGGCCCACGCTCTGCGCCTGAGCCGCACACAGAGCTGCTCGGACGACCCGGGGATCGAACCCGCAACCTTCTTGCTGTGAGTGTTGCCACTCAGCCACCGTGCCGCCTATTAATTTGGTACAAAATTGTACTATTTACATAGGTAAAACTGTTATTTACGGTTATTATACAGTAACTTGTGTTACTGAGTGAAGTGAGTGAGTAAATGAGTGAAGACGTGAAGACGTGCGCTGCGTCTCTCTTCTTTTATCTTCACAAAAAGTAACCACTGAATACAACTGCAACAAACTGTAACTCACCGCTGCTGTCTTCTCACATGCATCCGCATCCGCATGCATCTGCATTTGCGAAAATGTTCATTCATTCACTTTATGCAGATGTTCATTCATTCACTTTATGCAAATATCTGACACTTTTAGGTAGGGGTTGCAATACCGTCTTGTCTGTGTCAAGTGTCCCGGCTCTTCTCAGAAGGCTCACACCGGCTTCCTGTGTGAGCCGACCACAGCTCGTCCTTACCTCCTCGGTAAGGACCGGCTTCCTGTGTGAGCCGACCACAGCTCGTCCTTACCTCCTCGGTAAGGACCGGCTTCCTGTGTGAGCCGACCACAGCTCGTCCTTACCTCGGTAACCTTCCACACTCTCAGTTGAGTGTGAGCCGACCACAGCTCGTCCTTACCTCCTCGGTGTGGCTCACAGCTCGTCCTTACCTCCTCGGTGTGGTCGATGTGGTGCACAGCTCGGTGGGACAGGAAGCCGGTTGAGTGTGAGAGAGTCACACAGAGTCTGAGTCTGAGCCTCTGAACCTGGGGAGGCCAACTCCTAGGCCTGGGTTCAGGCCCTGCCTGGCTCTGCCTGGGCCTGAGCCGCACACAGAGCTGCTCGGGCGACCCGGGGATCGAACCCGCAACCTTCTTGCTGTGAGGCCTGAGTGTTGCCACTCTGCCACCGTGCCGCCTATTAATTTGGTACAAAATTGTACCAAAAAATAGTACAATAGTATTTACATTACTATTACTATTTACGGTTAGTAATAGTAATGTATATTTTATAATGTACATTTTCAGTTGCATTCTTCTCCGCAACCTCATCCCCGTCGTTTTGAGGTTTTTCCTCCTCATTTCCTTGTTCTACAGTTTCATCCGTTTTTATTTTATTCTTTTTTTTTTACAAATCAGTTCCAATTTTATTTAATTTCCTTTACAATCCGCGTACTTGGTAATTCAGTGCGTAATTGTTCGCATTTCCAGGGCGCTCGATAGAGCTTTAGTTTACTCATGGCACGCGCGCCTTGCGTCCTTACGCGTCCAGCGTCGCGGCGCCTTTGATTCATTCATAATTCTAAACGTACTAACCAGGCCCGGCCCTGCTGAGCTTCTGAGATCTGCCGGGATCAGACTTTGATAAGACGGTATGGCCACTAAAAAACACTTTTTATTTTTTCTACCCATCTGCTGGGTTAGGGCGGTTGGGTTATTGGGTCGTTTTAACCCAGATGCTTGAGACGTTTCAAATCTAACATGATGTTACTTTTTTTAGACATTTTCCTGCCTTTTTCTGGTCTACATTCTGGGTCAAATCATCTCAAAGAACTCAGCAAATCGGGTCAAAGACTCTTCAACTGTCAACAGCGGCCATTACTCACCTCCTCTTCAGAGAAACAACTGTGAGCCCCTTCAGTGTGTCCTGAGTGTGAACACCATCACAGGGAGGCATCCAGGAGGTATGTGGAACAGATGCCCTCCCGTCAGAAGGCTCCTCTCCATGTGGAGGAGCAGCGGCTCTACACTGAGCTCCACCCTAGTGAGCCTCCAGCCACTCTGCACAGGGAACTCATTTCGTCCACCACGTTGTCTTTTCGGTCATGACCATAGCTTGGTTCTGTTTTCTAAATTTTACCGCATGTATGTTTCATAGTACAGCATTAAACTTGACACGAGGAAGAGACAAGCCGCCGTAGCAACTTACAGTTCAGATCCATGGAGAGGTGACCCCATTCAAAGCAATAATATTTTTACACCCGCAACAGAATGAATGCACGTTAAGTTTAATGCCATACTGTGGAACATTCACAGCAAAGCAATAACATGTCCTAATAATTCCTCACCAGAAAAGTTACACCTTTAAGTTAACCTTAAAACTATAAATCTTAATTGATCAATACAAGACCAATCACTTTGAAATATGAATCATAAAACCATATTCCAACTGTAAAATAAAAACAGCAGCTGATTTTACACAAAGTTTAGTTTATTTTCAAGTAGAAAGTTACAGCGGCCGCAGATATTTACACTCATGTACAGTTAAACGGGCACAAAGCTACGTCTATGGAGACTTAAACAGCAAAACTCCAACAGAGGAAACACAGGTCATCCTTATGAACTACGACTGCTTATATTTACAGAGCAGACAACTCAAACTGCAGCTCCCAACAGATAAATAACAACATATTTAAACAATAAAAAACTCAAAGTGATTATTTAACAGTGCTCTGTCAGTGTCGGCTCCAGGACCTGCACAGGAAACACAAAACAACACAGTTAAAATACTAAAATTGATATTACAAACTTCAACTTAGGATAAAAAGTGGTACAGTAGGCAAAATGTGTACTCAAGAGAAAAAGTACAGTAGTAGTAGTCCAATAAATGAAAAAATAAGTACGAGTAGCTGTCTGGGCACAACATTTGTTTATATTTTGATTTTAATTTTAACTTTTTTTTTTTACTTTTGAGCTTTAAGTCATGTGATAATGTGGTTTCCTCTTCAAAAACAGACCTGGAGTTGTGTTTGTTTCATTGACACGTTTGAGTAACTCTTTATTATTAGTCTGTCTACATCTCCCAAGCTCAAAAAGCTCTGTTCCACCTTATGATGTCATGTAGTGGTAGTCTTAAAGTTTAAAGGTGGAACTTGAGAGAAGAACTCAGCCTAAATGTGCAGGATTTGTGAGTTAAACGATGGGAGAATGAAACAAAACACGACTCCAGGTCTGTTTGTGATGAGGAAACGACATTAAAACACAGATAATAAATGGTTTAATATGGACCCTTTAATTATAAAATGTGAAAGGCTGAGATTAAGCTGTCTACAGTGCGGTAAATTCACATAATCGTGTACGGACGTCACGTGTGAGCGCTCTCAGATGTCCGTCTTAAAGGTGCACTGTGTAACTTTTCGGTTCGGGGTCCGTCGCCTGTTTGTTTCTATCATTGCAGATCAGGACACGGCTCCAGATCCACTCGTCTTTGTAAAGTTTTATCAAAATTAAAGTATTTCGCCGGGTTTGGTGAATTCTCAAACTGACTTTTGGCGCCCTCTTGTGTCTGTTTAAGAGACGGCAGCTTTGACTTTGATTAGAAGCGCTTGGAAGTGTAAATGCAGAGGCTGTTATTACGGAAGTGGAGCATAACTGAGCCTTTATTTAACCGTTTTAGGATATTAAGAGTAAATAAAAGTAATATATAACTGAGATTTTATATTTTAGTACCTATTTTTCTCTTTTATTTGACTTGTAGATGCACATTTATACAATTATGTCTTATTTGATACCCGTCTCTTGCTCTTTCTTGCTGCTTTTTTCAGAATTTATTATTACCATTTGTATTTTTCTCTTTGTTATTATATTATATTGTGATGTGTGAGCTACTGTGTCCAAATAATTTCCGTTGTGGGTCAGTAAAGTTTGTCTGATCTAAAATAAGTTAAAAGTCTTACCTCTTGTGTCCTGATCACACGATCGTCGCTGGACCGATGACTGGACCTGCATTCTGCCAAGAGAAAAAACACACAATACTGAGATTATTTTCAGTATTATTGCATTTTTTATACTGTAAAAGGTGCATCGTGTAACATTTCTGAAAGTTGCTTGACTCTGCGTAGATGTTCTTGTTTTTCCTGGAGTATTTTAGAGAATGGCGTTTAATTTAACAACCTTTAACGACAGGTCAGATCTGCAAATCGGCCCATTCACGGTAAGAATACATGTTTTTTTTTTGTTTTTGTTTTTTTGTTAAGATCAATTTTATATTCGTAATCAGACATCAAAATTAAATAACATTTACATTTTTTCCCCAAAGTCCCCAAAAATCCCCCAAAATCTCCAGTCTCGAGCTCATGGCGACGTGTTTAACTCTTTACTCCTATGAGAGATGAAGGTAAGAGGCTCTTTTCACGCTTAAGGCCGCTACACACTACAGGATTTTTCTGTTTTAAACTATTTTTATACGTGCGACAAAAAGCGCAGACCACAGACACAAGGAGAAACTTATGAGACTAAAAATCTCTTCAGCAGGATCTGTCTGCGGACCACAGGATATAAAGTTGTGAGCGCGATCAGCTGGGTTCCTGTCTACAGTAAAACCACTCGCCCTGAGTCAAAACCAGGGCCGGCCCCCCCATTAGGCAACATAGGCAAATGCTAAGGGCGCCGCCGCTCCACTAGGGGGCGCCGAGCGCAAAAATCGGCGATGGGGGATAAAATCCTCCACTGTCTAAAACAGGGGTGGGCAAACTACGGCCCGGGGGCCACATACAGCCCGTTAACCTTTTTAATCCGGCCCGCCAAACATGAATGAACTGCAATAAAATTTATTATTAGTTTTATTTTTCCTGCAATTCTGGCGTTTCCCAATAGATGGCGCACTCTAGATACATTGACACATAAAACCAAATTATCCACACAGGCCCATGGCACGGTGCCCGGGGTAGAACTATATCTTGAACAAGAGTTCCTCACTCATGGTCCGAAAACCTTCCCATAAAGCACTGCAGCCAAGTATATATCTAGTGTGCCACGCACACTGCACCTGCTCCTGCACGGCGCGTGCCACATTTCCTCTTGTTCGGTGTGGACACCGCGCGTGGACTGTGTCTTGTTGCATACGCTGCGTGGACCTCGCATTCTCCTGTGCACCTCTAAACCAGAACTAACACCAGGACTAAGCCAGGTCTAAAGCAGGTCTACACCATGTGTAAACAAGCATTAAATCAGGACTAAAACCAGGTCTAAACCAGGATTAAAACCAGGTCTAAACCAGGACTAAAACCAGATCTAAACCAGGTCTAAACAAGGTCTAAAACCAGGTCTAAACCAGGACTAAAACCAGGTCTAAAACCAAACAAGAATTTGCAGGAGGTGGTTGCTACTTTCTTGTAGTTTTAAAAAAAAACATGACAACATCAAGTAATCCAGTTACTTATTTAAGTAATTTAATGGATTACATTACAAACTACATTTTGGGGTATGTAATCTGTCATCTGTAGGGAATACAGTTTAAAGTAACCTTACCAACACTGTCAACAGAATTATCAAATGTGTCACAATCAAACGGAAGTCAAAACTTCTGAAACGAAAAATGTTAATTTTTGAAGTGGAAAATCATCGGCCCGATATATGGTGCACATGTTGAATTGAGATGTTTGAATATGTCACATGTAAATTGTTGGATCCTGCAAGTTATTTTCGTCTTATTTGCTGGGTTGACGTAGTCAGACTAGAACACTCCATCCATCTGCTCCTGGTCCGGCCCTTCCATCTAATTTTAGAACCTTTGTGGCCCTCGAGCCAAAAAGTTTGCCCCCCCCGGTCTAAAACATCGTCACTATGAACTGTTGGATTTCTTGTGAGTATCTGGACTCTGGCAGTATTTTTTATTTTTTTGCAATCCAAGGGGCGCCACCTGAAATCTTGCCTAGGGTGTCAGAATGGTTAGGGCCGGGCCTGGTCAAAACTGTGTTGTTATTATTTGTGAAATGTGGTGCAATACTTCAGATCAGGGCTCTACAGTGCGCCCATTTCACTCGCATTTGCCAGTAAATATTTCGCCGTGCGAACGAGGAAAACAAAACAGTCGCACCAGTGCGAGTGCTTCTGCAGCCACAATAAGAAGAACCGCGCACACGCGTAACTGACGAGCTAAACGTTCTAAATGTATCAAACATTAGGGGCGCAGTCACATTAGGACTTTAGAATCGTGCCCAAGCCTGGATCGCCCCTAAAGCGCCTCACACATGCCCAGCGCAAGCGCAACCGAACCGAGCCCAGGCACGACACCTCTGACCGCGCACGACCCCAGCATATGAGCTCCGCGTGTGCGGCGATATCACTCAGACGAACAAACTCCGCTTAAAAACACACCCATGCCCACCTTCAACGAGGAGCGCCCCGCAGCAGGACCTACACCTGTCCCACCACTCAGTAGACACCCCGTGCCGCTGGACTTCCTCCTCCAACAAAGCGAGAGTTTTGTCTTGGTCTTGTCTCGGACTCGAGCGCATTTGGACTCGGTCTCGTCATGGATTCGGGGTCTGAATACTGAGTGTGGTCATATATCATTACGGCCGCTGCTGTCGGCAATAAACTTGTACTGGTGTGCGGGACCTGTGCGCTGGAGCCCGTGGACACTGCGCGGCACCGCCAACGCGCGGCTTGTCCACAGCGCCACCCTCAGCCTGCATCACAGGGCAGGTTAAACATCTCACCTGTCCATCCGCCTCGTCAAATACGCCAATACTAATTTCATGTCCGTGTCTGCACAGAGCAGACCTACGGCACAGAGCAGGCGATATGTGGGCTGAAGTTTTACAAATAAATCTGTTTGTCACAATGTGCGTTTTGTTTGGTAAATGTGCAGAGGTTAATAACCACTGTAAAACCACTAAGAGAATGTAACTCCAGTTATGAATTTGAAAACACAGGTTTAAAAATCCTGCACACTTTTTACACTTTGAAACAGTGTTGTGTAAAGTGCCAGTGGAAGTTCTCTTAAAGAAGAGGTTCTCAAACTGTGGGGGAAGGTCCAAAAAGGGCCACAGAGTGTTTAAGTGCAGTACAGTTTGTTTGGCTTATTTTAAGTCTAAATATTAATCAGATAAAATGAAGATATATTTATAAAAACATTGCGATCATGCAGGAAAAGTACAGTCATAATTCTTTTGTTTTTTTGTATTAAATTTATTCACTGTTGGTGTTGGTGTGTGCAAGTTCTGCACTGTAATAATGTTCAAACGAAAACCTACTTGTGCCCCCATTTTTTTTTCTGTGCTCCTAAAATTTTTAACTTAGGGGCACATGTGCTCCTGAAAAAAAAGGTTAGTGTAGAGCCCTGCTTCAGATACAGGATTTTTAAAGCATAAAAGGTTGGAGATAAAGTCCACAGGAAGTAGAGTCACTGTCGCTGATCTGCAGCTTTATGATCTGTGGACGTAAACAAACACACGCAAAGGAACAACTAAAAAACGCCTCAAAATGAATTAACAGCGCGGTTTTGTGGACTGGATGTCATTATTTGTGGAGGACAGTTTCTATGTATGATGTGGATTAGATGCTGCACTTTAAATTAAACTAGTGTAGTGATGGGGGCAAGTTCTTAACTTTCACGTAAAACGCCAGTTGTTTCACACTGAGTCTAACAAACAAAACGCTCTGCCTGGTTCACTCATTAGTGTCTGGAAACGTTATAAAACAACTTTATAATCAGCCTTACACTTCCCTCTGTTGGTAGCCGCCAGAAGCAACAAGTGAGGATCGACTACTGACTGTGAAGAAGAAGAGAAACTGAAAGTTGTTGAAAGAAAATGATTCGGGAATGTATTTTTTAGCGTTTTTCAAAAATATAACTCACTTGTAAATAAATGGGATTAGAAACAACATTGACAATCGAGTCTTTCAGTTTCTCTTCTTCTTCAGCGTCAGTAGTCGATCCACACTTGTAGCTTCTGGCGGCTGCCAACAAAGGTTAAGGCTGCTTATAAAGTTGTTTTTGGTGTTTTACGTGGAAGTTAAGAACTTGTCCCCATCACTACACTAGTTTGTTGCCTTGACAGACTCACTGCCACAGTGAGATCTCCACCGAGGAAACACTGATCTGTGCCGTTTTTGGTTTCTGACAGAAGTCCACCACCTCTAGCAACGGACTTTAGCTTCAAATGTGCCGGAGTTCAACTTTAAAATATTATTATAATTATTTTGAGATTTATGAAGGCCTAGATATGTTTTCTTGATAAGTAAATTTCACTTCCTGCACTGTCAGATCATTTCACGTGTTTCTAGAGCATTTTAACTTAAAACAAGTGTATTTTTCTCATTTTAAGGAGGGCATTTGTGCAGTGCACCTTTAGTTCAACTGTATTTATTATTTTTCTCTGATCTTAAATGTGTTTTTCCTCTTCCTCAGGGATTTGCTGGGGGACAATCCCACGGAGAAGTTGGACATAAAGATGCAGCCCGATGGGAGTGGACAGCTCTACGTCCCCGGACTCACAAAGTTCTCTGTGGGGAGTCCTGAGGATATTAACGGGTCAGACGCTTCTTTATGGATTTATTTTTGAGCGCTGCTTTCTTACACTGTCTATTTAACAAATTCTAATCAAACCATCATTAAATCGTTGGCCATCGCCAGTATATTAGAGCTGTAACACTAATCTGCTGCAATTATTTAATAGCATAATGTCTGCAAACGAAATATTATCCATTGTATGAGGTCTGACTCAGGGCGCAGTACCATCGCAGGCCAGGAGAGGGCGCACTGTGTCCAGTAAGGAGCAGTGCCTCAGCCATTTGGAAAGAAATAACAACTCTGAACTGAAATAGTGCATTATATTTTCTGTTAAATTGGGAGGTAACTTTGTTTGATATGACACACCTAGTTTAACTCTATTTTTCCAAACTGTCCACTCATGTTGTTTGCTTTCCCTCACATGTTCTTGTTATGTTTGTATTTTTTGCCACATTGTTCGCTGTATTTTTCACATCTGTCTGTAAACTGTGCCGTTGTCTTGCAGGTATTTGAGCTGGGCCACATGAACAGAGCCACGGCCTGCACCAACCTGAACGAACACAGCTCTCGTTCCCACGCTCTCCTCATCATCACCGTGTCCGGGTACAACTCCACCACTGCCACTCACACGCAAGGTACAGATACGAAACTACGGGTTATATGGGATTTATTATTATTATTTTCTTTATTTTTACTCACTACCTTTACTTAATACTACTGATGCATCACTCTCATTGCTCTTTTCTAACCAAGTTCCACCAGATCTAAACCAGGTCTTAAAAAGTATTAAACTGTTCTAGGTCTAAACTAAAGGGCTAAACCAGGACTAAAACGGATTACACGTGCACTATATAGTAGTTCTAAACATTTTCAGCTGTATTCCAGGTCTATAGGTGTGAATGATGACAGTTTTGATGTAAAATATTCACACACGGAGCCACTTTGAAGCCTGTAGAGGTTCCTGAAGTAAATTTCCCACACGTTTTCCCATTAACTAAGAGGCTCTGTATGTAACTATTTCAGTGTGTAAAAAAAAAGATCTTTTAGAGCAGGGGTGGGCAATTATTTTTTCCATGGGACCACATGAGGAACAGAAAATATTGTGGAAGGCCTAGTATGAATTGTATTTCTTTATAAAAAGCAGTAAATAACATTGTTTTGACACGCTGGTCAGACCGGGAAGAGTTGAGTTTATGTTATGACTAAGTGTTGGAAAGGCAGTAGGTTGGTGAGGAGCGCCCACTAGTGGTGCTGATAGTTAATACACATTTTAGTTTAGAGCACGCTGCACCGCTGTTTAATTAGTTCACAAGGCTCGAGCGTGCAGTCATCTGTTAGCTCAAGTTGTGCGTCGCTGACAAAGAAGTAAGTTATGTTCTTCAGGGCTGTTTAGACGTTTTATAAGTCTTTTAGTATTGTTTATGCAAATCGGGGTATGTTGTTTATGTTTGTTATATATCATCTGTTCAGTTTTGATCTATAAGTAAGTTAGCGTAGCTTAGAAGCTAATGCTATTTCGGGTGTGTCATGCCGTGTACATTCATTATTTATAGTTAGATTACGTCTTTATTCAGTCCCTCCTATTTAGTCACCCTGTGTTATTTATGTCTGTTTTTGAGTTTACTGTGTTGCTATATAGTGCAATAGACTTAATTTGTTTTATTCTTTCTTTTTCTTTATAGACCACACACACACACACTCATACCCAGAGTGTCCTGTGATGATGCTCGAGTTTCAATAAAACCCTAAAATTACCATATGCATCCTGTCTCCTGTGTCCTGACCGACACTCCAGGGCGAATATCACTCACCGGACTAAAACCTATACAGTCCTTAAGCCTAAGAGATAGTACCATCTTGAATACTAAGCAATGAAAAAGTGAGGCTGCCTTAAAAAAAAAATCATTTACCCTTTAAACGCCGGCGGCAGGTGTATATTTGATAAATAACCGGCGGTTCCAAAGAAACGCTGCATCTAAAACAAATCGAGGAGAAAGACGTGACCACTGACGCTGCATGTTTTTCTTCTTCACCGGTTTTATTTTGGTTTGTTTTTACGTAGCCCATCGCGTTTTCTTTCTTTGGCTCCGGTACAGCGAAAAAATAAACAATACGGCTTAAAATTTAAACTTTCCGTGGTAAAAAGCTGAGGAAAACTCGGAGGAATATTACTTCAGTTTGGCAATTCGGAGGAAGCAGCAATGTTATTGTAGCTGCTGTGGTGTAAGAGGAAAATTGTGGCAAAGGGGCGAGAAAAGGCAGGGGACGAGGCGGCAGGAATCGTGCCGACGAGGTAAAGGCAAAGAAGTCACCAGGCCTTCGTATAACGGTGACGTCTCCTCCGAGTTGTGCCGTAAAAACTATAAATTATAGTCATACGCCGCAATGTCACTGGTGATTCCCGTGGTTTATAAAGGGTTAAAAAACACCTCTAAAATAAAAGTAATGCAGCTTTAGTCCATGTCGGTAAAAGTATAAAATATGTTTGTTTTGCAATTACAAATGGGCTTAAACAGGCCTGTCAGAGTCAAACAAAGGGCTGTACAGGTCTGTTATAGGGTATATACAGTATCCTGAGCACCCTGAGCAAGCTTTTTATATATTTTTTTCAAAAGGTCTTTGGAAAAATTCATGGGAAATTTGTCTCTGTTGAGCTCCATTTTATCAGTAGAGGAATTAAAAACTAAATCATCCTATATAGACTAATAATAAAGGGTTACTCAAACATGTGTGAATTAAACAAAACACAACTCGTCTGTTTTTGAGGAGATACAAACATTATAACATGGCTTAAAGCTCACGAGAATCCATTTTGTGTAATATACTGTAGATTTACACACTTTAACGTTCATATTTATGCAATTTTATGGGATTTTAAATTGTCTTGACGTCACCCTTGCGTCTCTGTCTCTCGTAGGTAAGCTGAACCTGGTGGACTTGGCGGGCTCGGAGCGCATCAGTAAGTCGGGCGCAGAGGGAAGCCGTCTCCGGGAGGCTCAGTGCATCAACAAGTCTCTGTCGGCGCTCGGAGACGTGATCAACGCCCTGCGGAGCAAACACGCTCATGTCCCCTTCAGGAACTCTCGCCTCACGTACCTGCTGCAGGACTCTCTGAGCGGGGACAGCAAGACGCTCATGATGGTCCAGGTCAGTGTGGACGATGTTAGGGTTGCTAGGGTTGGGCGGTAATATGGTAATACGTTCTATTAATATGGTAATAGAACTCAGCCTAAATATGCAGGATCTGTGTGTTAAAAATGTGTGAATGAAACAAAACACAACTCCAGACGTGTTTGTGATGAGGAAACATTATAACAGATGAGAAAATATAGTAACATGAGCCCTTTAAGAAAACTACTGATGATACTAGATCAACTGTATCATTCAATAGACAAAACAATTATTTTCGGGTCAGTATTTACCGAGAGTTTCTTTTTGTTAGTGGGGAACCAAGTTTTTTTTTTTTAAAATACAACACATTTATTCATCCCTCTACAGCTCAAATCTTATGTTTCATTTATTCCATTAATGTAAATAGAATTGTTTTTTGCTTTAGTGTTACTACTGTGTCATCTATATTTTCATTTGCATTTTACCGTACTTTTTTATTGTGACAAGCCTACGTCCTTTTGTTTTCTGACCGATTACACAATTAAATGCCAGTTACAGGAAAGTGTGAGTGTTATGCAATGAAACGTGATTAAGATTATGATGTTTTTTTCGACAATTTACAAATAATACCTACATATTCATAAGAAAATTGAATAGTAAAGTAGTAAACGGGTCTACATGTGGCAAGTTTGAAAGGTGACTCCTGCCCCCTTCTGGCCAAACCCTCTTACTGCAGCATCTGGCCTGCAATATTGTCCAATCCGTTTTATTTAAATAGATAACGCTAATCATAAGACAGTCATGTGAAGTGCGGCAAAACAAAACAAGTGTCATCTTCTCTGCTTTTGTAATTCAATATCTTTTGTGTTTCTTTCATGTTTCAGGTTTCCCCTTTGTCGTCGAACATGAGCGAGTCCGTCTGTTCGCTGAAGTTCGCTCAGAGAGTCCGGACGGTTGAACTCGGCTCCGGCTCCTCGTCGTCATCGCGGAAACTCGAAAACTCCTCCACCTCGTCCTCGCCCACCCACGACAGTGTAGAGGTAACGGGCGACACTACGGGATCGGCTGTCAAACGCTGGACACAGGTTTCACGTTCTAGTCGAGTTTTAATTTGAGTTATTTCATGAAACGGGGGCAATGTGCAGTTTATATTAGCCTTAACAGGAGAGATGCATTGGACTGAATGACTTTTTGGATTCTTTACCATACAAAAATGTGTTTGCGCTCTCTCTCACCCAGATTAAATTACGTGTGGTTGTATTTTCACTTTCATGCTACGTCCTGGTTCAGTCCTCACAAACATACCAAGTTATTTGTTTCATTCACACATGTTTGAGTAATCCTTTATTAGTCTGTCAAAGCTCAAAATCCTCTGTTCCACCTCTCTACAGCTACATTTACCTTTTGGTTTAGTAAGGATCGGCAAGTCCAGGGCTGAAATTATCCAAATGATTCTAGTGAAGCTGTGTGGAGTTTGAGTGTTTTGTTTGCGAAAAGAACTGTGCAGGTTTTGCGTGTTAAACGTGTGCGAATGAAACAAAACAGAACTCCAGGTCTCTTTGCGACGAGGAAACAACATTATCACGTAATATGGCTCCTGATTATTCATAAAACACACATATTATTATATTTTATAGCGTAACAAAAGTCTAAATCTCCCCCCGTCTGCCCCTCTGTCAGCTGGACTCTCCCCCCACCACCCCCCGTCCCCTGCCCAACACCAGAGCCAGCAGCGCCGGCTCCACCCACACCACCCTCTCCACCGCCTCCAGGACCACCTCTGGGTCCCGCAGGAGGTCCCAGTCCCAGCTGTCTGCAGGTAAGGCACACGCACCCGGGGCATTGTGGGAAACGTAGGAGAGCGGAGATGTGTCTGAAATCACTCCCTGGCTTTGTTTGGTTTACATGATTTACTTTAATGTTGTTTCTTTGAACTCCAACGAGGTTTTTAGTGTAACAGTAACTGACAAGTGAAGGGATTAGCCTGGATTATCGTGAAGTACATATGACAGATTAAACGACTCATTTTAAGAGTTAAAATAAGGACAAATTCACTCATCGGTTTCTTGAAACGGGTGCGTTGGGCGAAAGGGAGCATCCCGCACACCGTCTTACCTGCGAAATGTGAGATTTATTAGGACATTCTTACGTTTTATGCTTTATTTTTCTCTATTAAAACATAATTAACAATTATATTTTAAGGTAAATTGTGTACATTTTCATGTGGAGGGTCCGTCAAACGTTTTTCGAGATGTTATTGCCTTGTCTGGAACGTTTCACAGTATCGTACTAAACCTTTCTGAGAAGAAACCAGACCAAGTTACGGGTCAGATCTCCGTTCACAGTCGGAATGCATTTTTACATTTTTTCTAGGTGTTTTTGAGCCACAAAACCACCTGTAATTGAATAAATATACTGTAATTAGAGCGGTTTAATGTCATACTGTGGAACATTCCAGGCAGACCAATGACGTAGCCAACAAAAAATGTATAGTGCACCTTTTAAGAATGTCTAGTTTTTTGTAGTTTTTAACTTTTAATGAACCTTATAAATTTACTTCCTGGTTAAACACGGGCAGCAGATATGAAATACATAAACAGTCGGTAATTTCATAACTGTCACTTCGCAATAATAATGTTAACAAGGACCAAAACTTGTTTAAATTAATGTTTTTGTTTTATTTGGACAACTAAATGTACAAGACAGCATTTTTATTATGTTTAAATGAGTGTTTAAACGTCCTTTCCTGTAAATTGTCCTTGCATTGTTAATGGAGTTTTGTGCGCTGGTGACATAGATTCAGTTTTAAAACTCACGGCCCGATTTGACGACGACGGTTTAACCAGCGAATGGCGACGTATGAAAAATTTGGCGAATACGCTGCCATGCTAAGGATAAGTTATAGATAAGTTTTGTGTAAGTTATGAACACGCTGAAACACGCTGGCATCTAAAACGCTCTATATAAGTTATTAATATGTTTTGTATAAGTCCAACTCGTTATGAAGACGCTATGTATACACCCAAAAATGAAAAAAAACAAAACATAGATAGTTCAGCGTGTGCCAGCGTTTTAGGGAAATTCTGGTACATTGTCAAACGCTGGCTAAATCGTCAAAGTGTGACAGGGCCCTCAGCGCTAGTGCTGCCTGTATTTTTGTAATTTCTTAGAGGAGAACTCGGGCACATTTGAAGCTAAAGTCCGTTGCTAGAGGAGGTCGAATTCTGTCAGAAACCAAAAAATGGCACAGATCAGTGTTTCCTCGACGGAGATCTCGCTGTGGCAGTGAGTCTGTCAAGACAACAAACTAGTGTAGTGATGGGGGCAAGTTCTTCACTTCCACGTAAAACACCAATTTGCTTCACACTGAAGAAGCTTCACACCAGTTTAACCCATCTGACAACAGCCACGAGTCTAACAAACAAAACGCTCTGCCTGGTTCACTCATTAGTGTCTGGAAACGTTATAAAACAACTTTATAAGCGGCCGTAGCATTAGCTTGTTGATTTTCTACTGAGCATGCAAAAGCCCAAAAGACTCGATCAAATCAAATCAAAGTTTATTTATAAAGTGCTTTTCATACAAAAAATGTAACAAAAAGTGCTTTACAGTGATTAAAAACAATCCCACATTTCCTTCCTCCCACCCAACCCCAAAACTGCCCGACCCAACACAACCAAACAACCCAGACACACACACACACACACACACACACACACACACACACACACACACACACACACACACGCACACACACACGCTCACACACACACACACACACACACACATATGAACACTCTAAAATACAAAGTAAAACATGAGGCATGAGGCTGGGTACAGGTGAACCAGTTGAGAAAGCAGAGGAACCGTCTACACCAGGAGCAGAGCCATCCGCCGCCACCAGGGAGCGCTGTAGGCCCCAGGGGAGAGACGGGCCCAGGCACCATCCCCCCACCAGGACACAGGGCCCAGGGGAGAGATGAGGCCTAAGCACCGTCTCCCACCAGGAGCCCACGGGACAGACCCCGGCACCCACAGCCGAACACGGCTCCTGGTGCAGAGGCTCCTGCAGAGGAAACACTGGAAATCCTAAAAATATGTCTAAAATAAATAAATATAATAAAATGTGTATAATAAAAACAAGTAAAAGTATAAAATTTCAATTAAAAGCTAAGCTAAAAAGTGAGGAAATAAATATAATAAAAGCTAAGCTAAAACAGTGAGTCTTAAGCCTACTCTTAAAAACATGAACGTTCTCTGCAGCTCTGAGCTGATCATTGATGTTGTTTCTAATCCCATTTATTTACGAGTGAATTATATTTTTTTGAAAACGTTAAAAAAATACATTCCCAAACCATTTTCTTTCAACAACTCTCGGTTTCTCCTCTTCTTCACCGTCAGTAGTCGATCCTCACTTGTTGCTTCTGGCGGCTCGAGCCTCTCGCCCTCGCTGGAGTCGACAGTCGAGTCTTTTGGGCTTTCGCATGCGCAGTGGGAATCAACAAAGCTAATAAAGTTGTTTTATTACGTTTCCAGACACTAATGAGTGAGCCCATCTTACAACGGCCACGAGTCTAACAAACAAAACGCTCAGGAAGAACGTTTTGTTTGTTAGACTCGTGGCTGTTGTTAGATGGGGTAAAGTGGTGTTAAACTTCTTCAGTGTGAAGCAAATTGGTGTTTTACGTGGAAGAAGTTGCCCCCATCACTACACTAGTTTGTTGCCTTGAGAGACTCACTGCCACAGCGAGTTCTCCACCAAGGAAACACTGATCTGTGCCGTTTTTTTGGCTTCTGACCGAATTCAACCACCTCTAGCAACGGACTTTAGCTTCAAACCTGCCGGAGTTCCCCTTAAAACTAAATATTTTCTGCACCTACTAACCCACCAAACCAAGTAATAATCAGAAAAACATGAAAACCTGTCATATGCACTTTGAATGAGTTGGATGTAGACTTCATCCTTTAACATTTGATATTTATGAACTTAAAAAATGTGAAAAATATATTCTACAAACCACGTGGGATTCTTTGTGAGGTGATTTCAGACACAGCGTTTTGTATGATCCCAAATCCAGGTGTGTTTCCCATCTGTTCCTCTTCTTCCCCATTCTGTGGTCTGATTGGCCGGTGCTCAGACAGGCAGGTAGACCGAGCCAGCCCATTGGTGGACGGTGGGCAGGTAGGTGGGCTCAGAGAAGCCGATTGGTGGAAAGCTTTGGCATGGACGTGCTCGGCATGGCATGGCCCCCCCAGCGTGGTGTCAGTGTGGACCCCGACATTAACCCCGCCCCTCCTCCTTAAAGACACTGTGACCCTAACAGAGAGACTGAAGGGCCCCGCAGAGGCCTTGAGCGCGAGTGGCAAAGCTCAGAGGGTTTTAGGTTTGGGCAGTGGGTCCATCTCTGCTGCTGGAGCTCAGGACTAAACCAGGACTAAACCAGGACTAAACCGGGTCTAAACCAGGGTCTAAACCAGGACTAGACCAGGACTAGACCAGGACTGAACCAGGTTCTAAACTAATGTCTGAACCAGAATCTAAACCAAAGTCTAAACTAAGGTTTAAATCATGGTCTAAACTAGGGTCTAAACTAAGGTCTAAACTAGGATCTAAATCAGAACTAAACCAGGATCTAAACCAGGGTTTGAACCAGAATCTAAACCAGGATCTAAACTAAGGTCTAAACTAAGGACTAAACCAGGGTCTAAACCAGGGACTAAGCCAGGGTCTAAACCAGAGTCCGAATCAGGATCAGGATCTAATCTAAGGTCTCCAGAAAAGTTACACAATCCAACTTTTTGGATCAGGGTCCGTCACCTGCTTGTGTCTATGGATATTGCACCTGCTCTGCCTGGAATGTTCCACAGTGTGGCTTTAAACAGCTCTACTTTATATTTATTCAATTACAGCTGGTTTTATAGGTCAAAAACATCTAAAAAAAACCAGGGTTTTGTGAATTATTTTCTTGAAACTGTGAATTATTTTCTTGTGTTAATATTAAGGAATGATTGAAGGAAACACATAGGTGCTTTGATTCTATTTTAACTTGAACATATGGACCCTATGACAAATGGAGTTTAACCTGTTGACCTTGTGACCCTTGAAGTGGGATATTTAAAGAAGTGAGATGGCTCTGTAAAGACTTGTATGTTACCTTATATGGTGAGCTAGAAGCTTAACATATGGGATCTATACATAAACAACAAGGATAGAATAGCAGCTGCATGCATCAACAGGTGGGATAATGTTTGAGTTTAACTATAAAAGAGGTCTCGCAGAAGGAGGCCCTTCAGAGACGAGGAGGGAAGACCCACCATAAAGGCCTGTATCCTGTTGTAGCCCGAATAAAGATCTTTTTGAAACTGCTCCACGCCTTCTACGTTTTTGTTCTGAGGTGTCTTAAAGAACCAGAAGCTTACAGATGGTGACCGCCGACGTGATCAGTGATACGTAATCGTGGAAGCCAGGCCTTATCATCTCTTATCGTCTCTCCGCAAACCCCCTGAGAAGACATCACAGACGAGTACTCCAGAAACGATACGGTATGACAGTAGCCTTTTGTTCTAAAAATCCTGTCAATTGACTTAATGCTAAATTTAAAATGTGGTGAATTTTTGGGGACTTTGTGTAATATTAAGTGATAATTTTAAACTATGTAAATTTGTTAAAGCCGTGTTTTATGCTTTTGCACGTGAGAAAAAGGGGAAAGCAGGTTTTTTTTTGTAATTTATTTCCGTGTTTTATGCTTTTGCACGTGAGAAAAAGGGGAAAGCAGGGTTTTGTTTTGTTTTTTTGTAATTTATTTCCGTGTTTTATGCTTTTGCACGTGAGAAAAAGGGGAAAGCAGGGTTTTGTTTTGTTTTTTTGTAATTTATTTCCGTGTTTTATGCTTTTGCACGTGAGAAAAAGGGGAAAGCAGGTTTTTTTAGAAATTTATTTCCGTGTTTTATGCTTTTGCACGTGAGAAAAAGGGGAAAGCAGGTTTTATAGTAAATTTATTTATTTGCGTGTTTATGCTTTTGTCACAAGAGGAATAAAGAAAGCAGGTTTTATATTTTAATTAAGTTTATATAAAAATACAGGCCCTACATATACATATTTAAAAAAAAAAAAGAAAAAACAGATCTAGAATGTAACCCTAGAAAATACTATATGTATTTCTATTAGTGTTTTTAGAAACGAAGGGAGCTCCAAGAGATAGAACCTGTGAGTTGCGCAACATAAACATAAGATAACCCTGCGAAGCAGGAGACAGGAGTAGTGGGTCTGGTCAGGAGCCGTTCAGAGACCTGGTCAGGAGCCGTTCAGAGACCAGTGGCTGCGTGGTTGTGGTCTTAAATTAGTGCTTAAACGTGCACCTGTCTGGTCTGTGCTGTAGACGCTCGAGATAGTTTTGTACTTTGTGTGCTTGCGGGTACGAGCACAAGGGGGGAATGGCCTGTTCAGGGTAGCTGGGTGTAAAATGATCATGTTTAAATATTTGTGGCATTGCAGTACATGGGCTAGGTGAGTGAGCGTTGAGTACTGGTTAGGATAGCGCGGTGGTTACTGGGTTTTGTATGGCTCCTGGTTGGGTGTTTGTTCATGAGGTTAGGTGGAGTGTAGACATTATTAAGTGTTAGTATAATGAATTAACTAGATAAGAATTTAGAAAACAGTAGTTGTTGTTAAATGATAGTAAAGGTAGGCTGAAATCAGGTAAAGTGGGACAGTGCTAAAAATCAAATTTTCATAAATGTATAATGTATATTTCATTCAATTCATTAAAAGTCATTTATAAAGACACTGACAGTATAATGTGTTAAAAAGCTAAAATATATTGCTATAATATAATGAACAGAGTTATTCTACACATAACATAGTTCCAGAGGTCAACTTGACCAATCACAATCCTTGTTTCATAATCCAGTAGACATTCAGCAATAAAACAGTGACAATTGTTGTGATTGGCCAATAAAATATTTTTTATATAACAGATAAGCTTGTGTCTTAGTCAACCTGATGTCCCACTCAATCTGACTTTACCCTATGAGTAATTAATTAATTAATGTAAAATAAAACTGTTATTCAGGGAGAATATTAAAATTGTTCAAACTAATTTAATGTTGCCTCTTAAATAGATTTCAAATACTATCTAAAGTTAAATTTCTGCTCCTTTTTAGAAATCAGTCTAAGGAAGTGGGAACAGGAGGGAAGCTTTTTGGGATTAAAAAACTCTTAGTGCCTACAGGTAGATTGCAGGAAATAGACAGTTCATTTAAACAGTGACCCAATCAAATCAAAATAGTATCCAATTTATAATAAATAGTAGCTGAGAGGGTAAATATTAATATACCACAAATGTCCCAATTCACCACATTAAGTCAATTGATGGAGTTTTGGAATGGCAAGGCACTTGAAGAAGAGGCAGATCCGAAAAAGGCGCAAGAAAATCAAACTGCGATTCAAGATATGGTCAAGAAATATGTCAAGAAAAAGATTATACATGGAGGAAAAAAGACAGTCGCCCCAACAGAAAGAGCAGTGGAGGAATATAAGAAGTTATTACAAGGAAAAAATCAAGCAATATAAACTGAAGTCCACCAGAAATGCTATAATGAGGAAGATGAACCAATCAAAAATACAGAAGTATGAGAATGAGATGAATATGGCCAAAAAGATGTACCAATGGGCAAAAGAAATGAATGTAATGCAAGAGACGAGAAATTTGTCCTCCATTTTAGTTCTCAAACAAAAAGAGGAGGGTGTGATTTTAAAGGAGGAGCTTCAGAGAGACACTTTAAGAGAACCTGCTGTGAAAATATATCCAATATATCCAAAGCTTCCAAAGCTTGGAGAAGATAAACTACCACACAAATATTTCACACGCTCTAAAGACAGAAATTTCTGGGAAGAATCTGAAAAATCAGAAGAAGATGTTCCCCGACTAGAGAGTACATTACGATATGCAACAAATCCATCCCCAGAAGATGAAGAATGAGGAAAGATAATCCTCCTCCATATTCCGGTGTCACCAGTAAAGGTCAGAAATACAGAACACCCCCTGCTTCTCAGATGCTACCAGATCTGGATGTATGTCCAACCCCAAAGACAACTCATAAGATAATTGGAGGAGAGTTGGCGTTAAAATCTGTTAAAACACGGCCGAGTGAACTAGAAGAAAAAATAGAAGCAGTCCAAAACCAAGTGACTATTCTGACTCATATCGTGGAAACGGAGAAAAAGATGAGGAAAAGTGATATGGGGAGACACATGAGGAGGCAAGAAATAGACTTTGATTAAGAAGACCATGCAACTGTTTACCCAATAAGAATGGATGGCCAACAAGTAGTATACCAGCCATTTTCACTGAAGGACTGGAGTGCTTTAATGCTCACACTTCCAAGGCTAACTAAAGGTGGTGTCCCATGGATGAGAGCCCTGATAAAACAGACTGCCGGAGATAAATTGTGTTGGGGAGACATACAAGCTGCCATAACCAAAGCTACTGATGAAACAATTGCTGAAAATATCAAAAGAGCTGTGGACAGGAAACTAAGGATACAGCTACGAAACAATCACGCTCTTCATATTTTCCGTGACGCTCTAGAGGGAGAACTCAGGACAAGATTTCCATGTATTATCACTGATGAATTATTGTCTATGCAGATGGGAGACAAAGAAGATTATTACAGCTACAAACAACGTGCCACAAATCTGTACCATGATGTCACGGGTGATGCAGTTGAGACAGGGACTGGTATGGCAATCATCTTTCGGTCAGCTTTGGTTAAAGCTATGCCTAAGCCGGTTCAGGAGGCGCTCCAGAATGTAATGGGACTGTATAATATACCTGAGGAAGAATTTGATGCACATTGCAATCATCAAATAAACAAGTGGCAGAAAAATAAGAAGGAGATTGAAGAAAACAAACAAGCGTTGGAACTGGCTGCTATGAAATTGCGATTGCAGAAATACCAAGGTGAAGATGTGCTGAAGGCTTTAAATATCACTCAATGCTTTGGAATTGACGTTGCCGTCACATCTGCCATCCGGGGTGAAGAAAGCTGACCATCCTTCACCACAGGAGCTCCAGGGGAAGAGGAGGACAAAAGGGGAGAAGTGATGTGAATGATAAGGAGAGTATAGTCATTGTTTTTTTGAAAAATTCTCGATGTGTATTTTTGACAATGCTAATTGTTATACTTTCTATTGTTCTAGTGTATTGGTACATTTCACATACCCATAGAAGTAATGAGACTGGCCTCGGACAGCCAACAATCAAAATGATGAGCCACGATGCAACGACTTGACAACAAAAAATACAGGTAAGAAACAAGTAACGCTGAAAAGGAAAAAAGGGACACTAGACACACCCCAAAGATTGTAAAATATTTCTATGAGGGACAAACCTGTAACATACTTTTTGATGTATGTGAAGTGCTAGACTGTATGCTAGATATACCCGCTATAGATCATGTGCTAAATGTACAAATTGTCTGTAAGGATACTTGTCTGTCAAAAACAGATGCCTATGGACACGCAGTTATAGAGACTGCCAGTTATAACTAGTACTGATGGACAACAAAATGAGGAAAACACTTTTAAAACTGATCTACAGCAGAGAATTACCTTAACAAAACTCAGAAAGGATGATGGATCCTATCAAGCAGATCTAAAACATTGTAGAGAGCCCAAATCAATTACTCAACGATGTAATCCTTTGATATTATCTATTAAAAATCAGCAGAGATTTATCAATTATACAATTGAGGCAATAGAAGGCATTGTTGAGCAATTGGGCCCTACGTCGCTCATGGCTTGGCAAAATCGGATCGCCCTTGACATGTTACTCGCCAAAGAGTCATCAGTATGCAGCATGTTCGGAACAGAATGTTGTACTTACATTCCGAATAATACTTCCCCTGATGGAAGTATTGCTAAAGCTTTGAACAAACTTAAGTTGTTGTCCACAGAATTTGTTAGGAACTCTGGTGTGTCTGAAAACACTTGGTCAAATTGGCTCTACGGAATATTTGGACCTTGGACTGATGCCATAATATCTGTAGTTATTACAATATTAACTGTCATCGCTATATTAGTAGTAATTGGATGCTGCATTATCCCTTGCCTTCGATCACTGGTAGAACAATTAATTGCTACTACCCTAACACAGAAAACTCCTACGTCTCTGTAGAGTCTTAAAGTCCCTAACTATTGATTAAACTGCACCGTTTGACCTTCTGACTTGAAGGAGGTAAAATTCATAATTCTAAAAGTCCCAGTAAGCGTTCCTTGTTTCTTATTTTGCTGTCCGAGAGTCATATATTTTAATTTGTGTGTTATATTTGAGTGTGGGGTTGTGTTATAATTGGTGAAAAAAAACATACTTTTTATTATTACTTTTACTACTATTACTTTATTATTATTTTTATTTCTTTACTCATATTATAGGAATTTTATGTTAAGATAGAACATTATGTGAAGGTAGCGTCTGCTCCTCTGTTTTCATTTCTGTGATCATAAATGATCAAAAGGGGGAAACTGTGAATTATTTTCTTGAAACAGTGAATTATTTTCTTGTGTTAATATTAAGGAATGATTGAAGGAAACACATAGGTGCTTTGATTCTATTTTAACTTGAACATATGGACCCTATGACAAATGGAGTTTAACCTGTTGACCTTGTGACCCTTGAAGTGGGATATTTAAAGAAGTGAGATGGCTCTGTAAAGACTTGTGTGTTACCTTATATGGTGAGCTAGAAGCTTAACATATGGGATCTATACATAAACAACAAGGATAGAATAGCAGCTGCATGCATCAACAGGTGGGATAATGTTTGAGTTTAACTATAAAAGAGGTCTCGCAGAAGGAGGCCCTTCAGAGACGAGGAGGGAAGACCCACCATAAAGGCCTGTATCCTGTTGTAGCCCGAATAAAGATCTTTTGAAACTGCTCCACGCCTTCTACGTTTTTGTTCTGAGGTGTCTTAAAGAACTAGAAGCTTACAGATTCTGACTGTGAGTGGGGTCGCCTCTCCACAGATCTGACCTGTAACTCAGTCTACGTTGGTCTCCATGAAGATAGAAAAGGTTTAATGCCGTACTGTGGAACATTTCAGACAAAACAAAAACATCTAAAGGGAGAAAAGCTTTTGACGGACGCTCCAACAGTAAATTTACACCTTTAAAGCGGCGGGTAATTAAAGATTAGTAAACGACTTGGTAAACTTAATTTTTTTATGTTTAATTATACGAAAAGCGTCACTAAACGTCTAGATCTGTGCAGGAAACAGAACAGCAGAGATGAACCACTCCCCAAACTGCTTTTATCTGGACAAACTTGGAGTGAATGTTGAATGAATGAATGACTTCTGTGACTCACTTTCCACTTTTTGTTTATTTCCCCGCTGCTCTGTGTCTGCTGCCCGTGTGCAAAGGATTGTGGGAAATCTAACATTGTGTTTGCTAAAACTAAAACTCACTGATGGAAATGCATGGAACTGTTGTCGAGTAACGGCTTTTATTTCACCATCCATCCATCCATCTTATTCCGCTTATCCGGTGCCGGGTCGCGGGGGCAGCAGTCTAAGCAGGGGCTCCCAAGCTTCCTTGTCCCCAGCCACTTCCTCCAGCTCCTCCAGACGGACCCCGAGGCGTTCCCAGGTCAGCCGAGAGACATAGTCCCTCCAGCGTGTCCTGGGTCTTTCCCGGGCCCTCCTACCGGTGGGACATGCCCGGAACACCTCCCGAGGGAGGCATCCAGGAGGCATCCGGACCAGATGCCCGAACCACCTCAGCTGGCTCCTCTCGACGTGGAGGAGCAGCGACTCTACTCCGAGCTCCTCCCGTGTGACCGAGCTCCTCACCCTATCTCTAAGGGAGCGCCCGGCCACTCTGCGGAGGAAACTCATTTCGGCCGCTTGTATCCGCGATCTCGTTCTTTCGGTCATTACCCAGAGCTCATGACCATAGGTGAGGGTAGGAACGTAGATTGACCGGTAAATCGAGAGCTTCGCCTTTCGGCTCAGCTCCCTCTTCACCACAACGGTCCGATACAGCGACTGCATCACTGCCGACGCCGCACCGATCCGCCTGTCAATCTCGCGCTCCATCCTCCCCTCACTCGTGAACAAGACCCCGAGATACTTGAACTCCTCCACTTGAGGCAGAGACTCCCCACCCACCCGGAGAGGGCAATCCACCTTTTTCCGGTCGAGAACCATGGCCTCGGATTTGGAACAGCTGATTCTCATCCCGGCCGCTTCACACTCGGCTGCAAACCGCCCCAGTGCACGCTGCAGGTCCTGGTTCGATGGAGCCAACAGGACAACATCATCCGCAAAAAGCAGCGATGAAATCCTGTGGTCCCCGAACTGGACCCCTCCGGCCCCTGGCTGCGCCTAGAAATTCTGTCCATAAATACAATGAACAGAACCGGTGACAAAGGGCAGCCCTGGCGGAGTCCAACATGCACCGGGAACAGGTCTGACTTACTGCCGGCAATGTGAACACAGCTCCTGCTCCGGTCATACAGGGACCGGACAGCCCTTAGCAAAGGGCCCCGGACCCCATACTCCCGGAGCACCCCTCACAGGGCACCACGAGGGACACGGTCGAATGCCTTCTCCAAGTCCACAAAACACATGTGGACTGGTTGGGCAAACTCCCATGAACCCTCGAGCACCCGATGGAGGGTGTAGAGCTGGTCCAGTGTTCCACGACCAGGCCAAAAACCACACTGCTCCTCTTGAATCCGAGGTTCGACTATCGGCCGAACTCTCCTCTCCAGCACCCTGGCATAGACTTTACCGGGGAGGCTGAGGAGTGTGATTCCCCTGTAGTTGGAACACACCCTCCGGTCCCCCTTTTTATACAGAGGGACCACCACCCCGGTCTGCCAGTCCAAAGGCACTGTTCCCGACCGCCACGCGATGTTGTAGAGACGTGTCAGCCAAGACAGCCCCACAACACCCAGAGACTTAAGGTACTCAGGACGGATCTCATCCACCCCCGGAGCCTTGCCACCGAGGAGCTTTCCGACCACCTCAGTGACTTCGGCCAGGGTGATGGATGAGTCCGCCTCTGGGTCCCCAGCCTCGGCCTCCTCTTCGGAGGACATGACGGTGGGATTGAGGAGATCCCCAAAGTATTCCTTCCACCGCCCGACAACATCCCCAGTCGAGGTCAGCAGCTCTCCCCCCGCACTGTAAACAGTGTTGGTGAAGGACCGCTTCCCCCTCCTGAGGTGCCGGACGGTTTGCCAGAATTTCCTTGGGGCCGTCCGATAGTCCTCCTCCATGGCCTCCCCGAACTCCTCCCAGACCCGAGTTTTTGCCTCTGCAACCGCCCGGGCTGCAGCACGCTTGGCCCGACGGTACCCGTCAGCTGCCTCAGGAGTCCACCGGGCCAGTAAGGCCCGGTAGTACTCCTTCTTCAGCTTGACGGCATCCCTTACTTCCGGTGTCCACCACCGGGTTCGGGGATTGCCACCGCGACAGGCACCGCAGACCTTACGGCCACAGCTACGAACGGCCGCATCGACAATGGAGGCCGAGAACGAAGCCCACTCGGGCTCCATGTCCCCAGCCTCCCCCGGGATCTGGGAGAAGCTCTCCCGGAGGTGTGAGTTGAAGGCCGCACTGACAGAAGGTTCCGCCAGACGTTCCCAGCAGACCCTCACGATACGCTTGGGCCTGCCAGGTCTTTCCGGCTTCCTCCTCCGCCAGCGGACCCAACTCACCACCAGGTGGTGATCAGTTGACAGCTCTGCCCCTCTCTTCACCCGAGTGTCCAAGACACACGGCCGGAGGTCAGATGACATGACAACAAAGTCGATCATCGACCTCCGGCCTAGGGAGTCCTGGTGCCACGTGCACCGATGGACCCCCTTGTGCTCGAACATGGTGTTCGTTATGGACAAACTGTGACTAGCACAGAAGTCCAATAACAGAACACCGCTCGGGTTCAGATCAGGGAGGTTGTTCCTCCCAATCGCCACTCTCCAAGTGTCACTGTCGTTGCACACATGGGCGTTGAAGTCCCCCAGTAGAACAACGGAGTCCCCGGTCGGTGCACTATCCAGTACCCCTCCCAGAGACTCCAAGAAGGCCGGGTACTCTGCACTGCTGTTCGGCCCATAGGCCGACACCACAGTGAGAGACCTGTCCCCGACCCGAAGGTGCAGGGACGCGACCCTCTCGTTCACCGGGGTAAACTCCAACATGCAGCGGCTGAGCTGTGGGGCTATAAGCAAGCCCACGCCAGCTCGCCGCCGCTCCCCGCGGCCCACGCCAGACAAATGGAGAGTCCAGCCCCTCTCAAGGAGTTGGGTTCCAGAGCCCAAGCTGTGTGTGGAGGTGAGGTCGACTATATCTAGCCGGTAACGCTCGACCTCCCGCACAAGCTCAGGCTCCTTCCCCCCCACCGAGGTGACATTCCATGTCCCCAGAGCTAGTCTCCATGTCTGGAGATCTGGTCGCCGAGGCCCCCGCCTTCGACTGCCGCCCAGATCTCTTTGCACCCGGCCCCTATGTCTCCTCCCGCGGATGGTGGGTCCAGGGGAGGGCGGTCCCACGTCGCTCCTTCGGGCTGTGCCCGGCCGGGCCCCGTGGGGAAAGGCCCGGCCACCAGGTGCTCGCCCACGTGCAACCACCCCAGGCCTGGCTCCAGGGTGGGGCCCCGGTACCGCCTTTCCGGGCGACGTCACTGACCTTGTTTATAATCTCATCATAGGGGCTTCTGAACCGCTCTTCGTCTGACCCGTCCCCCCGGACCTGTTTGCCTTGGGTGACCCTACCAGGGGTATAAAGCCCCCGACAACATAGCTCCTGGGATCATTCGGGTACTCAAACCCCTCCACCACGTTACGGTGGCGGTTTCACCCTCACTTTCCAAACGCTACGCCATGTTTTCAGGCAAATTGTTTAAAATTTTACTTTAAAGGTGCAACTTTTGTGTAACTTTTTGTTTGGGGTCCATCACCTGCTTGTTACTATGGAGATGTCATTGCTCTGCCTGGAATATTCCACAGTGTGACATTAAACAGCTCTACTTTACATTTATTCAATTACAGGTGGTTTTATACAGTCAGAATAACTAGAAAAACAGGCAGATGACCCGTTTACATGAGAGCTTTAAATCTGATTAAAAATAAATTAATTCGGAATAAAAAATTCAACAGTGGTAAGTTTAAGTCACTGATTTATGTGATATGTTCTGTTACATGTGAACAACAAGAGAGTCGCAGTTTAACAAAATTCACTTTACTTTAGCCGCTGTGTGCTAAACAGGAAGTGCTCCAGGAGGCTCTTCCGGCTCCTTCTCTCCCTTTTTCCCACTGACTCACATTAGGATCTTATCGCTCCTCTCTCTGTAACTGCTGCTGTGGCCTCGTCATTTTGGTCTTAAATGTTCGTATGAACCCGCGACACATGATCCTGAATTGTTCATTTTGTTGATTTGTTCCTAAATCAAGATGAACATAAATAACGGACGAATCAGACGCCTTCACTCCCCGAGGTCCCTCCCCCGAGCGTTAGCAACAGGTTTGATTGACAGTTAGCACGTTTCTCTGCTAAGTAAGTTCCCTTCCCTCTTTCCTGCCCCGATTGACTATTTTTTAAATAAAATGACAAAATATCTCAAACAATTACAATAGCTAATGTTACTAGACTTTTAACAAGCACTTACTTAGCAGAGAAACGTGCTAGCTGTCAACCAAACTCCTGAGAGGGAGAGACCTGAAAAACAGGTCTGGAATCCTCAGGGTGTCATTGTTATATGAGCTCACCTCACTGCTATGAGCCGGACAGTCCAGGAAACTGCTGTAAACTTTAGGACTTCATTCTCCTGCCGCTCTCCTACGGGTATCACGGGACCTTTTGACGGTGAGTGAAGACAAATATTAATATATATTTGTACAGCAGATGATTTAGGATCGCAAATGTGTGTGTGTGTGTGTGTGTACTGAGCACCCACTTTATAAAGCAAACCGGCACCTTCACTCCGGTGAAGTTGGTAGGATGATGTAAGAACGATGTGCCAGGCTGTCATGGCAGTTTTTATATATATATACAGTATGTATATATATATATATATATATACAGTATGTATATATATATATATATATATATATATATATATATTTTTTTTATTAAACTGTGTGTGTGTGTGATTTTTTTTATTTTTTAAACCAGGCCTGCTCAGAACCAATTCTCATTTTCAACGACGACCTGACTGTAGCAAATGGAATTACCAGTTGTCTCCATCCAAGTACTGACCAGGCCCGGCCCTGCTGAGCTTCTGAGATCTGACGGGATCAGGCTTTGACGAGCCGGTGTGGCCACACCGGTTTGAGTTTGTGGTGAGTTCCATGGTCTAAAAAGCAAAACATCCTTGTACTTGCCGTTGTAAAGCAGGGAAATAGGAGGTGAGGCCACAGGTCTATGGGCAGCGCTGACTCAGCAGGACGCGTTCATTCAGTGCGCTCCCTCACTGTTCCCTCACTGTTTCTCCATTTAAAGTGATCAAATATCTTCTATGTGGACTTTTTCAAGAGTTTTGTCTTCTTATCGTCAGGAAGGAGCACGTTTAGTGAATTAATGTGACATTAAACAGTGTTAGAGCCGAGGTGAGGCTGGCCTCTGCGCGAACACGTGTGGCCGCACATTTACCACAGAAATATGGACTATAAGTTTTATAATAGATATGAGGCAAGATTCCTTTCAAAAGTAACACGCGCATAGAAACTCTATGCGAGGAGGAGGAACTGTTCAGAAACTGCTCACGGGCGCCGAAACTACTCGTGCCTGCCGAAACTGTGCGCGCGAGACGGAGAACTGCGCGCGTGAGTAAAGAAACACGCTCGCGAGAGTAGAACAAGCCCTCGCGCGAGCAGAGAAACTCCCCTCTTATGTGAGACAAAACCACTCTGCTCGCTCGGAGTTGACTTCTGCTCGCGCGGAGAATGTGGACTAATGGGGGAGGGAACCTGAGGATGACGGCTATTGTGATTGGTCTGTCCTGAGACACAGGACTTTGACAGACCGCCCAAAATTTCCAAACACTGCATGACATGTGCGTTGGCCGCCACTAGGGGGAAACGCTACTTGCTCTGACGCTACATTACAGAATCTCTGTGAATACATGGGTAGAGCCAGAACTATAGATGAGACAGTTGAGTTTGACAAGTTTAAACAAAAGTTTAAAAAGTTTAAAAAGACAAAAGTTTAAAAAGACAGGTTTAAACAAAAGTAGACATGTGCATAAATTAGGACACCCTTGTTGTTTTATTGATGTTAATACCTTTAGCACTAATTATTGGAACACTTTTGTTTAAGTAATTATTGCACACTTTCTGTAAATCCTATAAAGTTCTTTTCACTTCTCGAATATTAGTGTGTTTCTCTGCTATATGATATATTTAACTGAAATTGCTTATCCGAACAACCAATGATTTATAAAGGAAAATCTTGAAAATGATCAGGGCCCAAACTTTTTCACATGACTGTATACTCCATAAACTGAACTGGCTCCCAGTTCATTTTCGTATCCAATTTTAAATTATTGTCCTTGTTTTTAAATCCCTCCACAATCTGGCCCCTCCCTATCTATCTAACCTCCTAACTCCATACCAGCCTGCCCGTAGTCTTCTCCACTGATGCACATCTGTGGACCATCCCCTCAGTCTAGACGCTGCACATGGGTTTAGGGCTTTCACTGTTGCTGGTCCTAAACTATGGAATGCCCCATGTCACTCGGCAAGGCGCAAATTTGTCCACATTCAAAAAGAATTAAAAGCCCACCTTTTTACCCTAGCTTATCCCAATTCCTGAATCCAAATTCATTGTTTCTTTCTCATTTTTGATATTATTTTATTTATTATTTATTTTATTTTATTTATTTATTTTAAAAATGTATTATTTATTCATTATTCATTTATTATTTTAAATCTATTCTATGAATGGTCCTGTTATTTTGTGTTATAATCTTATTGCCAAATTATTGTTCATATTAATATTATTATCATCATCTTTTATTATTATTACCAACCATCCATCCATCCATCCATCCATCTTCTTCCGCTTATCCGGAGCCGGGTCGCGGGGGCAGCAGTCTAAGCAGGGGCTCCCAAGCTTCCTTCTCCCCAGCCACTTCCTCCAGCTCCTCCGGATGGACCCCGAGGCGTTCCCAGGCCAGCCGAGAGACATAGTCCCTCCAGCGTGTCCTGGGTCTTCCCCGGGGCCTCCTACCGGTGGGACATGCCCGGAACACCTCCCGAGGGAGGCGTCCAGGAGGCATCCGGACCAGATGCCCGAACCACCTCAGCTGGCTCCTCTCGACGTGGAGGAGCAGCGACTCTACTCCGAGCTCCTCCCGTGTGACCGAGCTCCTCACCCTATCTCTAAGGGAGCGCCCGGCCACTCTGCGGAGGAAACTCATTTCGGCCGCTTGTATCCGCGATCTCGTTCTTTCGGTCATTACCCAGAGCTCATGACCATAGGTGAGGGTAGGAACGTAGATTGACCGGTAAATCGAGAGCTTCGCCTTTCGGCTCAGCTCCCTCTTCACCACAACGGTCCGATACAGCGACTGCATCACTGCCGACGCCGCACCGATCCGCCTGTCAATCTCACGCTCCATCCTCCCCTCACTCGTGAACAAGACCCCGAGATACTTGAACTCCTCCACTTGAGGCAGAGACTCCCCACCCACCCGGAGAGGGCAATCCACCTTTTTCCGGTCGAGAACCATGGCCTCGGATTTGGAACAGCTGATTCTCATCCCAGCCGCTTCACACTCGGCTGCAAACCGCCCCAGTGCACGCTGCAGGTCCTGGTTCGATGGAGCCAACAGGACAACATCATCTGCAAAAAGCAGCGATGAAATCCTGTGGTCCCCGAACTGGACCCCTCCGGCCCCTGGCTGCGCCTAGAAATTCTGTCCATAAATACAATGAACAGAACCGGTGACAAAGGGCAGCCCTGGCGGAGTCCAACATGCACCGGGAACAGGTCTGACTTACTGCCGGCAATGCGAACACAGCTCCTGCTCCGGTCATACAGGGACCGGACAGCCCTTAGCAAAGGGCCCCGGACTCCATACTCCCGGAGCACCCCCCACAGGGCACCACGAGGGACACGGTCGAATGCCTTCTCCAAGTCCACAAAACACATGTGGACTGGTTGGGCAAACTCCCATGAACCCTCGAGCACCCGATGGAGGGTGTAGAGCTGGTCCAGTGTTCCACGACCAGGCCGAAAACCACACTGCTCCTCTTGAATCCGAGGTTCGACTATCGGCCGAACTCTCCTCTCCAGTACCCTGGCATAGACTTTACCGGGGAGGCTGAGGAGTGTGATTCCCCTGTAGTTGGAACACACCCTCCGGTCCCCCTTTTTATACAGAGGGACCACCACCCCGGTCTGCCAGTCCAAAGGTACTGTTCCCGACCGCCACGCGATGTTGTAGAGACGTGTCAGCCAAGACAGCCCCACAACACCCAGAGACTTAAGGTACTCAGGACGGATCTCATCCACCCCCGGAGCCTTGCCACCGAGGAGCTTTCCGACCACCTCAGTGACTTCGGCCAGGGTGATGGATGAGTCCGCCTCTGGGTCCCCAGCCTCGGCCTCCTCTTCGGAGGACGTGACGGTGGGATTGAGGAGATCCCCAAAGTATTCCTTCCACCGCCCGACAACATCCCCAGTCGAGGTCAGCAGCTCTCCCCCCGCACTGTAAACAGTGTTGGTGAAGGGCCGCTTCCCCTCCTGAGGCGCCGGACGGTTTGCCAGAATTTCCTTGGGGCCGTCCGATAGTCCTCCTCCATGGCCTCCCCGAACTCCTCCCAGACCCGAGTTTTTGCCTCTGCAACCGCCCGGGCTGCAGCACGCTTGGCCCGACGGTACCCGTCAGCTGCCTCAGGAGTCCACCGGGCCAGTAAGGCCCGGTAGGACTCCTTCTTCAGCTTGACGGCATCCCTTACTTCCGGTGTCCACCACCGGGTTCGGGGATTGCCGCCGCGACAGGCACCGCAGACCTTACGGCCACAGCTACGAACGGCCGCATCGACAATGGAGGCTGAGAACGAAGCCCACTCGGGCTCCATGTCCCCAGCCTCCCTCGGGATCTGGGAGAAGCTCTCCCGGAGGTGTGAGTTGAAGGCCACACTGACAGAAGGTTCCGCCAGACGTTCCCAGCAGACCCTCACGATACGCTTGGGCCTGCCAGGTCTTTCCGGCTTCCTCCTCCGCCAGCGGACCCAACTCACCACCAGGTGGTGATCAGTTGACAGCTCTGCCCCTCTCTTCACCCGAGTGTCCAAGACACACGGCCGGAGGTCAGATGACACGACAACAAAGTCGATCATCGACCTCCAGCCTAGGGAGTCCTGGTGCCACGTGCACCGATGGAGCCCCTTGTGCTCGAACATGGTGTTCGTTATGGACAAACTGTGACTAGCACAGAAGTCCAATAACAGAACACCGCTCGGGTTCAGATCAGGGAGGCCGTTCCTCCCAATCACCCCTCTCCAAGTGTCACTGTCGTTGCCCACATGGGCGTTGAAGTCCCCCAGTAGAACAACGGAGTCCCCGGTCGGTGCACTATCCAGTACCCCTCCCAGAGACTCCAAGAAGGCCGGGTACTCTGCACTGCTGTTCGGCCCATAGGCCGACACCACAGTGAGAGACCTGTCCCCGACCCGAAGGCGCAGGGACGCGACCCTCTCGTTCACCGGGGTAAACTCCAACACGCAGCGGCTGAGCTGTGGGGCTATAAGCAAGCCCACGCCAGCTCGCCGCCGCTCCCGCGGCCAACGCCAGAGAAATGGAGAGTCCAACCCCTCTCAAGGAGTTGGGTTCCAGAGCCCAAGCTGTGCGTGGAGGTGAGGCCGACTATATCTGGCCGGTAACGCTCGACCTCCCGCACAAGCTCAGGCTCCTTCCCCCAGCGAGGTGACATTCCATGTCCCCAGAGCTAGTCTCCATGTCCGGAGATCTGGTCGCCGAGGCCCCTGCCTTCGACCGCCACCCAGATCTCTCCGCACCCAACCCCTATGGCTCCTCTCGCGGGTGGTGGGCCCACCAGAGGGCGGCCCCACGTCGCTCCTTCGGGCTGGGCCCGGCCGGGCCCCGTGGGGAAAGGCCCGGCCACCAGGCGCTCGCCGGCGTGCACCCACCCCAGGCCTGGCTCCAGGGTGGGGCCCCGGTGTCGCCATTCCGGGCGACGTAACTGGCCTCTGTATATTGATCATCATATGGGGCTTCTGAATTAATTAATTATTACCAACATTATTACTATTTCCTTTGATTTTGTTTTAACCTATATTCTATTTCTATAATTTATGTTTGTACTTTATGTTTACTGTACAGTGTCCTTGAGTACCTTGAAAGGCACTTATTAAATAAAATGTATTATTATTATTATTATTATTATTATTATTATTATTATTATTATTATTAAACCTGTCAAACTCAACTGTCTCATCTATAGTTCTGGCTCTACCCATGTATTCACAGAGATTCTGTAATGTAGCGTCAGAGCAAGTAGCGTTTCCCCCTAGTGGCGGCCAACGCACATGTCATGCAGTGTTTGGAAATTTTGGGCGGTCTGTCAAAGTCCTGTGTCTCAGGACAGACCAATCACAATAGCCGTCATCCTCAGGTTCCCTCCCCCATTAGTCCACATTCTCCGCGCGAGCAGAAGTCAACTCCGAGCGAGCAGAGTGGTTTTGTCTCACGTAAGAGGGGAGTTTCTCTGCTCGCGCAAGGGCTTGTTCTACTCTCGCGAGCGTGTTTCTTTGCTCACGCGCGCAGTTCTCCGTCTCGCGCGAGCGTGTTTCGGCAGGCACGAGTAGTTTCGGCGCCCGTGAGCAGTTTCTGAACAGTTCCTCCTCCTCGCATAGAGTTTCTATGCGCGTGTTACTTTTGAAAGGAATCTTGCCTCATAAATAGACGGTGTCAGATTTCACCGCGCAGTTTAATTGAGCTTTTACAACCAAATAAATCATCATCAAACACATTAACTATTATCATAATGTGGAGGAAGGCTTTGTAATCAACTGACTCACCAGTGGAATAAGTTTCTTATTTGGCTGGGTTTATTTTAGCTGGTTAAGGCACTACCACCTCATTTAGAATACAGAATACAGAATAAATCTAATCAGTTGGAATACATTAAAATGCACTAGAATACAGCAAAAATTACAATAATATTCAGCTTTTTCCTTTGGTTGATAATCAGAAAAGCATTCTAACTTATTTGTTGTGGCTTTTAATGTTGCCTCTAAGAAAATGCCTTTGTGCTTCTCTGATGTGAATAATACAGATTCATTGAGTGGAATGTGAATAACTAATAGATAAACAGAGTTTGAAGTGACGCCTCCTGAAGTAGATCCAGCTCTGTTTACTTTGAGGGACATCTTCCCCGTTTTAAGAGCAGAGCCAACCCAGCCCTGGGATGAAACTTTAATCTCTCCCATAATGTACCAAAAATGTAACAAAATTCACAAAAGCATTTCTCGACTCAAAAGAAAATGTTGCGCGATTCACAAATGTCAGTGCAGTTACATTTATTTGCAAACCGATGAACCTGCCTTTATAAACGTACATATTTGTCACGACCCCTGCATTCATTTGTGGATTTTTAGACCTTCCTGACAGCGTATTTTTATGCTGCAACAGTTAAGCATTTTGCGTCAAATATAGCGCTAAAAACCTTAATTACTTACCCTTGTATCTACGCAAATGCGCATTACACATCTGTTGCATTCACTGACCGTCTGTGTGTTCATGACATAACCTTACATCACTTTTTTTTTATTTTTTATAACAGACCAGTAATAAAATGTAAGTGGACCAGTCCATAGTTAATACCATTTTTATAACTAGGTCTGCAATAAAGCAAAATAAAATGCTGTGACAAGTATGAATATTGTAAACAGACAATGTTTATTTTATCTGATGATTTTATCTCAAACCAAATGACCAAAATGGAATCACATTAGTGCATTTTAGCGCAAACTCTTAAGCAAACGTGAACAGATTACATGTTACAGAGATTATCAGAAATCATATTATTATTATTATTATTATTATTATTATTATTATTATTATTATTATTATTATTATTATTATTTTAATAATCATAATGTTTTTTTCACAATCACTCAGGTGCACTGTTCTTCTGTCCTGCCTACGGGGAAACTAGAGCTCTCAGACGGTGCGAGGCCCACTTCATCCTCCTGCTGCTCTCTTCAGGGACACTGCAGGCATCACTGGACTTTCTGACGGTGGGTGATGACAAACATTAATGTAAAGTCCACTATTTGTACAGCTGACGATTTAGGGTCATGAAATGTGTGTGTAGTGAACACCCATTTGAAAAACAAATCAGCGCCTGAATGCACCTATAGGAGCTCACTGCGGTGAAGCTGGTAGGCCTGTTTGAGATAATTTTAAACTGTTTTTAATTTCTGTAAAAATGAGTGTAAAAGCGATCAATACATTTTATTACCCGCACTGTTAATCTGTTGCTTATATGAGATACATGTTGTGTAATGCAAATAGGCCCCACAGCTGTGAAGGGCCCCACCTCTCGAGTCTCTATTAGTAAATCTTTCTTTTGTGTCAATCTACAGTCTTGACTGGACTGGACAGCATCAGGGCACTGATGTGACACTGTCAGATCCGACCACAGAATTATAATAAAATCATCCATGGATCTAACCCAGGGTCAACCTGCATTCAGCCACTTTACTTTCCTCACAGCTACACGTCAACTGAAGTGCGGCGTGGGGTTTATGGTTGGCAACATTGCCCACAGTAGTAATATGAAGGATATTGATGAACATTAGCCAGACTCTGCCAACTCAACTGGTGACTAACATTAGGTAAACATTAACTTTCAAATACTTTAAATTATGTTCAGCCACAAATAAAGGACTTTACACAAGTTAAATTATAAGGAGGTAAAGAATATTGTACTTAGAGCTTCCCTATGAACTACTCCTCTATGCCACAACTACTATGGGCAATAGTAGAACAGTGTTGTCAACCATAAACCCCACGCTCGAACTTCTGTTGATGTGATTTTCTTAAAAACAACAAAACGCATTTGTACATCGAATGTTGTCAGGAAGGTCTCAAATACCCACAGATAAATGCAGGGGGCGTCACAAACATGTGCGGTGGTTTGTAAATGCAGGTAATAAATGTAACTGCACTGACATTTGAGAACTGCATAACATTTTCTTTTGAGTGGAGAAATGCTTCTGTGAATGTTGTTACATTTATTTGCAAGTCATGAATTATATTTGTGAATTTCATATTTGTCTCTGGACGAAGAAATGTATTTGCGAATGAGCTGATATTTATTTGATAATAAAGACTCTAACCTATCTCCATATTTTTAGCATTTGTAAGCATTATGGGTCAAAATATGGTGCTAAAAAACCTTAGTTAATGGACCTGTGTGGCTGCACCATGTGTGTGCCATCAGGCCGCTCTGGTAAAGCGCAGAGGACACAGACTGGGCGGTACAAACCACCACACCCACCATGTGATGTTGTAAAATATGTAGGTGATGTAGGACAGGCAATCTGTGCTGAATAACCCGCTCAGTCAGTAAAGAGTCAGAAGAAATACTGACTCCTTTTCTGTGTTACAGAGCATCGTGTCTTTGTCTCCTGAGCCTCCAAAAATCCAAGCCGAAGGTAAGCGGGGACTTGTTATTCACATGCTTAATTACAAATTATAGTTATTGTGGTGTGTGCACGAACACAAATGATGAGGCAGATGGATGGAGTTTCCCATTTTACTTTTCAGTCTGCTCAGAACACTCATACACTGCACCTACAGACATCGCGCCGCTGTTCCCACTTATCACCACTTATCTACGCACATGCGCATTACACATCTGATGCATTCACTGACAGTCTGTGTTCATAATGATATAACATTATAGCACTCTTTTTTAACAGACCAGTAATAAAATGTAACTGGACCAGGCCAAAGCATAATACATTTCACTGTGCAGCTTTAAGTGACATTTTAATTGAATTATATTAATGAAACTGCTGAGACCATCAGTGTTAGAACATGTGTCCAATACCTGGATCCCAAAAGTAAAGTTATGTAGTTCATCTTTGTTTTGATTTCCTCAGAATAAAGACATGGAACATCCTCCAGACACAGAAGCCGACCCTGAGTCTGCCGAAATACTCGACCAGAACATCAGAAAAAAGAAAGCCAAACAAATACTATGGAATCCCCACCCATTTGGTCTGTACACTGAGGAATTTGTTTATATTGAGGGAACCACTCTCAGTGTAGCAGAATCTGGTCCATTAAACTTAATTGAGCCCTGTCATGAATTCAAAGCATTTACAAACGCGATAGATGAAAAAACAATGACAGCACTTATATCTAAAATTATCAAATTTGGAGCTGCTTGTATGAACAAACAGAGTAATGGCACAATACATTTTGGAATAATAGACAAACCACATGGAGAAATTTGTGGTGTTAAAGTTGATATCAGCGAGAAAGAAATGTTTGATAAAGCACTAAGGGAAGCTATTGAAAAGTGGTTTGAGTTTCCTGAAACAGCAATGAAATGCTTCAGGCCTCCTCGATTTGTGGAAGTTTTCAGTGAGAATTTGACCCCCATTGGAAAGTTTGTGATTGAGGTGGATGTAGTTCCTGATTATGAAACTTGCAAAGATAAACTTTTTTACACTTTTTTGCCTCAAACTAAAGATGCTGAAACTAAAAATACTGAAACTAAAATTACTGAAACTAAAATTACTGAAACTATAATTACTGAAACTAGAGATGCTGAAAAAATAATCAAGCAGTTCTTTATTCGAGAAGGAAGCAGCACCAGAAACCTTCTGACCTCACATGACAAAAAACCGACAAAAGCTGAGAAAATAAACATAAAATGGTTTGTCGATAATGTGAAAGATTTATCAGAACGCAGAAAACAATTAGAAGAGCAGCACTCAACAAGCATCAAGAATCTTTATAATATATTACATTTGATATATACTTATACATATATATACTTAAAATCTAGAGAAAACAGAGATTATAAACAATATAGCAGAATTGTATATACAATACTATTCAGAAATTATTTGATTCAAATGGGAGAACATTTTGGACCTGCCAAACCCACTGTTAATGCAGGAAATAAAAAAATAAAAGATAAAGAAATATTATGTGATCCCCATCCATTTGATCAGCACGCTGCCACTATCTTTTATATTGAGGGCCACGTTATCAGAGGAGAATCCAGTGCATCAGACTTAATTTGGCCCCGTCATGAATTCAGTGCATTTACAAACACGACAAACATGGAATTGAAGGAAAAACTTAAAATCTTTGCTGTTGAAGTTATCCTGTTTGTAGCTTCCTGTTTGAACAGTCGCATAAATGGCACAATACATTTTGGAATAGACAAGAACAGACGAATTT
>CM060655.1:34739399-34764399 GCA_030686955.1 Odontamblyopus rebecca
GGAGTCCACCGGGCCAGTAAGGCCCGGTAGTACTCCTTCTTCAGCTTGACGGCATCCCTTACTTCCGGTGTCCACCACTGGGTTCGGGGATTGCCACCGCGACAGGCACCGCAGACCTTACGGCCACAGCTACGAACGGCCGCATCGACAATGGAGGCCGAGAACTAAGCCCACTCGGGCTCCATGTCCCCAGCCTCCCCGGGATCTGGGAGAAGCTCTCCCGGAGGTGTGAGTTGAAGGCCGCACTGACAGAAGGTTCCGCCAGACGTTCCCAGCAGACCCTCACGATACGCTTGGGCCTGCCAGGTCTTTCCGGCTTCCTCCTCCGCCAGCGGACCCAACTCACCACCAGGTGGTGATCAGTTGACAGCTCTGCCCCTCTCTTCACCCGAGTGTCCAAGACACACGGCCGGAGGTCAGATGACATGACAACAAAGTCGATCATCGACCTCCGGCCTAGGGAGTCCTGGTGTCACGTGCACCGATGGACCCCTTGTGCTCGAACATGGTGTTCGTTATGGACAAACTGTGACTAGCACAGAAGTCCAATAACAGAACACCGCTCGGGTTCAGAACAGGGAGGTTGGTCCTCCCAATCACCAAGTGTCACTGTCGTTGCCCACATGGGCGTTGAAGTCCCCCAGTAGAACAACGGAGTCCCCGGTCGGCGCACTATCCAGTACCCCTCCCAGAGACTCCAACAAGGCCGGGTACTCTGCACTGCTTTTCGGCCCATAGGCCGACACCACAGTGAGAGACCTGTCCCCGACCCGAAGGTGCAGGGACGCGACCCTCTCGTTCACCGGGGTAAACTCCAACACGCAGCGGCTGAGCTGTGGGGCCTATAAGCAAGCCCACGCCAGCTCGCCGCCGCTCCCGCGGCCCACGCCAGACAAATGGAGAGTCCAGCCCCTCTCAAGGAGTTGGGTTCCAGAGCCCAAGCTGTGCGTGGAAGTGAGGCCGACTATATCTGGCGGTAACGCTCGACCTCCCGCACAAGCTCAGGCTCCTTCGTCCCCAGCGAGGTGACATTCCATGTCCCCAGAGCTAGTCTCCATGTCCGGAGATCTGGTCGCCGAGGCCCCCGCCTTCGACTGCCGCCCAGATCTTTTGCACCCGGCCCCTATGGCTCCTCCCGCGGATGGTGGGTCCAGGGGAGGCGGTCCCACGTCGCTCCTTCGGGCTGTGCCCGGCCGGGCCCCGTGGGGAAAGGCCCGGCCACCAGGTGCTCGCCCACGTGCACCCACCCCAGGCCTGGCTCCAGGGTGGGGCCCCGGTACCGCCTTTCCGGGCGACGTCGCTGACCTTGTTTTTAATCTCATCATAGGGGCTTCTGAACCGCTCTTCGTCTGACCTGCATGAACAATTCTCCCAGACTGGCTGAGGTTGTGTATGTCCCACGCACAAAAAGCACAAACAAAACATACCTAAACTCTGATAGGAAAGGTATCAGATCTCCTAACTCAATAGAAATAAATACATGCATCGCAAATAAACAAAATAAATGTATAAAAAGCACAAATAAAACTCAACTAAAGTCTGATAGGAAAGGCGTCAGGTTTCATAACTTAATAAAAATGAATCATTGTGTTGCAATCAAACAAATTAAGCATGTAAAAAGCACAAATAAAAGTCAACTGAACTCTGATAGGAAAGGCGTCAGATCTCATAACTTAATAAAAATAAATACATGTGTCGCAAATAAACAAAATGATAAGTGTGTAAAATGTGGACTGCTAAACATCAGGTCCCTCTCTTCTAAATCTCTTTTAATAAATGAATTAATTGGCGACTTTAATATTGATCTTCTAGCTTTAACTGAAACATGGCTTCAGGAAAATGATTATGTTAGACTAAACGAATCTACACCTCCAAGTCACGTGAACTTTCAAAGTGCCAGGAGCACTGGTCGAGGTGGCGGTGTGGCCGTCATTTCTCACTCCAGCCTAATTCTCAGCCTCAAATCTAATTATACATTCCGCTCCTTTGAAAGCCTCGCACTATCTATTACGTGCACCAACTGGAAAAACCAAAAAGCTGTTATATTTATAACAATCTACCGACCTCCTGGTCCTTATGCCGAGTTTCTGACAGAGTTTTCTGACTTTATTTCAAGTTTAGTTTTGGAATGGGAAAGGATTGTTATAGTTGGAGATTTCAACATTCATGTTGATAACAGCAGTGAGTGCCTCAGCAGTGCTTTTGGTGCTCTCCTGGATGGGATCGGTTTTACCCAGAGTGTGAACAAGCCGACTCACTGTCACAATCACACTCTCGATCTCGTCCTAACTTATGGTATTGAGATTAGTGATTTACTTGTAATTCCTCAAAACCCTATACTCTCTGACCATTTTTTAATAACCTTTCAATTCGTACTAAAAGACTATCCAGCTCAGCAGGAGAAAACTATAATGAAAAGAACAATATCAGAAAAATCGGTTGCCGAGTTCAAAGAAATAATCGAGCCAGTATTAAATGATATGCCATGTGACAATGAGAACAACTTTAATCCAATTATCATGGATCAGTTTGTTGATAGGACAATGCTCACCTTAAAATCTGCTCTCGATGTTGCAGCTCCGCTAAAACAGAAAAGCATTAAACCAAGACCTCCGGCTCCTTGGTTTACTCCAGAACTGCGATCACTCAAACGTGTTGTTTGAGTGATCGCGTAAGACGCACAGAGAAGCTCTGGCGCCGCTCGCGCTCGAGCAGTCTCTGAAGGCATGGAAGCTCTGCCTGCTCTCTTATAAGGCCGCTCTGCGAAAAGCACAAACCAGATACTATTCAAACCTCATAGAAGTAAACAAAAGCAACCCCAGATTTCTGTTCAGCACTGTAGCCAGGCTGACAAACTCGCATACTGCCCCTGAGTCTCTTCTCCCTTGAAGTTCAGTTGTGATGACTTTCTTGAATTCTTCGATTACAAAATTCTAACCATTAGAGACAAGATCAACGAAGCCACTCCAAAAATCAGCCCCGAGCAAATTCAGCAAATCCAGTCTGTAACACCAATATCCCACATAAAGCCTCTAACAGCATTAGACAAATTTACTCCTGTCGATGAGGTGGAGATTACCTCAGTCATCATGTCGTCCAAACCATCAACTTGTTTGCTCGACCCTATTCCAGTCAAACTCCTCAAAGAAGCTCTCCACTTAATAATAGGTTCCATCCATAACATAATAAATATGTCATTAGAAAATGGCTTTGTTCCTCAGTCCTTTAAATATGCTGTAATTAAACCGCTTTTGAAAAAACCTAGCTTAAATCCTGATGAACTAGCCAACTACAGACCTATCTCGAATCTTCCATTTCTCTCAAAGATTCTGGAACGAGTTGTGGTGAAACAGCTTTGTCACCATCTGCAGGGCAATAATTTATATGAAAAATTTCAGTCTGGTTTCAGAGCTCACCACAGCACAGAAACTGCTCTGCTTAAAGTGACAAATGATTTGCTACTAGCTGCTGATAACGGGCTGGCTTCAGTCCTGGTCCTACTGGACCTCAGTGCAGCGTTTGACACCATTGATCACAACATTCTACTGCAGAGGTTAGAATGTGACATAGGTGTCAGAGGGACCGCCCTCAAATGGTTTAAATCCTATCTATCAGATAGGTACCAGTTTGTCAGTGTAAACCAGTGCACCTCTCCCTGCTCTAAAGTAGCTTGTGGTGTTCCACAAGGATCTGTGCTTGGTCCAATCCTGTTTACTCTGTATATGTTGCCATTAGGTAACATTATCAGAAAACATGGCATTAATTTCCACTGCTATGCTGATGACACTCAGCTGTACTTATCAATGAAACCTAATCAGACCGATCAAATCGATAAGCTCAGTGCCTGTGTGAAGGACATCAAAACCTGGATGACCCTGAATTACCTCCTCTTAAACCCTGAAAAACAGAGGTCATTGTTGTCGGTCCTAAAGGTCAGAGAGATTCTCTGTCAGACCAGATAATCTCACTTGACAATGTGAGTATAGCCTCTAGCTCTACTGTAAAAAACCTTGGAGTCGTATTTGACCAAAATCTCTCATTCACAGCTCATATAAACCAAGCTTGTAAAACTGCATATTTTCACCTGCGAAACATAACTAAAATCAGAAAAATGTTGCCTAAAAATGATGCTGAAAAACTTATCCATGCATTTGTTACATCCAGACTAGATTACTGTAATTCTCTGCTCACCGTCTGCACTAAAGGTACTTTAAGAAGCTTCCAGTTGGTCCAAAATGCAGCGGCCAGGGTCCTAACAGGAACTAAAAGACGTGATCACATCAGTCCTGTGTTAAAATCACTTCACTGGCTTCCTGTCGAGTTTAGAATTAAATTCAAAGTTCTCCTCCTGACATACAAAGCCTTAAACAATATGGCCCCATCATATCTTCAGGATGCCATTGTCCCCTATCAGCCAAATAGAGCACTTCGCTCTCAGAATGCAGGATTATTAGTGGTTCCTAGCGTGTCTAAAAGTACAGTGGGGGGAAGAGAGCCTTCAGTTACCAAGCTCCTGTGTTATGGAATCAACTCCCTGTTGATGTTAAACAGGCACCCACAATCTCTTTATTTAAGACCAGGCTTAAAACCTTCCTCTTCGGAATAGTTTATGACCAGGTTACTTAGTTGATGTCACTAAGATAAGCTGCCGCAGGAGATAACAAGCTGGGGGAAGTGTGGCAACCTGAGCACTGTCCTCTGTTTCCTCCTATTTTCTCATCAGCATCACTCACTATGTTCTCATCTGTAGTTTGTTCATTGCTATTCACATGTTGTCCCCTGTCCCACTCCCCCTGTGGAGTGGAACTCTTTCAGACGCCTGATGGCTGCTGGACCTCTCTCCTCCTCCTCGCCTGGCTCCTCCTCTTCGCCTGGCTCCTCCTCCTCGCCTGGCTCCTCCTCCTCGCCCGGCTCCTCCTCCTCGCCCCTCTTCTCCTCCTCCTCGCCCGGCTCTTCCCCACCTGGGTAGCTGTGGTCATACTGAACTGGCCCACGGGCCTGGACATCTATAGCCTGTCCGTCCATGGGAGTGGATCCCTCCTTCACTGTAGTTCTCCCCAAGGTTTCTTCTTTTTCCCAGGACCCTGGGTTTTGGAGTTTTTCCTTGCTGAGAAGGAGGGTCTAAGGACAGGGATGACTGGACAATGTTTCATTTGCTGCTTTACATGAATGTTGTTTATTCCTGTTTTGATCTGTCTGTGTGTATGTTTTACTCATCCATATCTTGGAACGCCCTTAGAGGCTACTGCTGTTGCGATTTTGGGCGCTACAAAATAAATTGAATTGAATTGAATTGACCCGTCCCCCGGACCTGTTTGCCTTGGGTGACCCTACCAGGGGCATAAAGCCCCGACAACATAGCTCCTGGGATCATTCGGGTACTCAAACCCCTCCACCACGTTAAGGTGGCGGTTTCACCCTCACTTTCCAAACGCTACGCCATGTTTTCAGGCAAATTGTTTAAAATTTTACTTTAAAGGTGCAACTTTTTGTTTAACTTTTTGTTTGGGGGTCCGTCACCTGCTTGTTACTATGGAGATGTCATTGCTCTGCCTGGAATGTTCCACAGTGTGACATTAAACAGCTGTACTTTACATTTATTCAATTACAGGTGGTTTTATACAGTCAGAATAACTAGAAAAACAGGCAGTTGACCCGTTTACATGAGAGCTTTAAATCTGATTAAAAATAAATTAATTCGGAATAAAAATTCAACAGTGGTAAGTTTAAGTCACTGATTTATGTTATATGTTCTGTTACATGTGAACAACAAGAGAGTCGCAGTTTAACAAAATTCACTTTACTTTAGCCGCTGTGTGCTAAACAGGAAGTGCTCCAGGAGGCTCTTCCGGCTCCTTCTCTCCCTTTTTCCCACTGACTCACATTAGGATCTTATCGCTCCTCTCTCTGTAACTGCTGCTGTGGCCTCGTCATTTTGGTCTTAAATGTTCGTATGAACCCGCGACACATGATCCTGAATTGTTCATTTTGTTGATTTGTTCCTAAATCAAGATGAACATAAATAACGGACGAATCAGACGCCTTCACTCCCCGAGGTCCCTCCCCCGAGCGTTAGCAACAGGTTTGATTGACAGTTAGCACGTTTCTCTGCTAAGTAAGTTCCCTTCCCTCTTTCCTGCCCCGATTGACTATTTTTTAAATAAAATGACAAAATATCTCAAACAATTACAATAGCTAATGTTACTAGACTTTTAACAAGCACTTACTTAGCAGAGAAACGTGCTAGCTGTCAACCAAACTCCTGAGAGGGAGAGACCTGAAAAACAGGTCTGGAATCCTCAGGGTGTCATTGTTATATGAGCTCACCTCACTGCTATGAGCCGGACACTCCGAGGAGGGTCGGTCTGCAGCGTGGGCGTTCTGGACGTGCCACAGAAACGCCCCAATGGGCGTTCCCGTAGCATTTAATCAACCAGTCAGGAACTCACTCTCTCACACTCGCGGGAACTTGCATTTTTCCGCTTTCCGGTTTCTTTCAAGCCAAAGTCGGCAAAAAGTTTGAGGAGGGTAACGAAGTTTCGATATCACGTGTCTCATTGGAGATTATGTCCGTAAGTATTATTAATTTGTACAGTTTGAGCAATTCCAGCGTCATGTTAAATGTTCATAAACATTGTCAAAAATGTGATTAGACCCTCTCCGGTAACAACGAAAGCAGTTGCTAACTTAGTTAACTTAGCAACTAAGCTTTCGGGAAACTCACCACACGGAGGAATAGCTTGTTTGATTTTAATGATTGCTTAGAGTAAGTTAAATACTGACAAAACTAGGTATCGTGTTTTTGTCACATATCACAACGCACATTTGTTTCTTTCCATCTAAACGTCATTCAAAGTGAAGATGTAAAGAACATTAACCATCCGTGTTGCTTGTTTGTTTAACACATTAACGCAGCAAATTCAAGCAGCAGTAAGTAAGATGGCATAAGAATATATTTGAGTTTGGTCACTATTCTCCATATGTCTTCCTTCCACTGTAGTTACATTGTTCAATCCTGCCCAGGGTCAGAAGCCGCTTTTACAGCAGTGTCAGGAGGGGGGTGCACACTGTTCCACTGCCCTTTCTGTCCCCAATACAAGGGTGACTATGCCAGGGTGGAAACCCATCTGCAGAGCCACCTTAAAACTGTTGTTCGTCATGGAGGTATGTTTTAGATTGATTGATAAGCCTTTGTTGGTAGGCACAGGTACATACACATAAAATCATGTTTACACACTATAAGCAAAACGCATGCATTCACAGAGAGAAGTATTCAAGTAACACACAGTCCACAATCTGCATCACAATCACAAGTGTTCATCTTCTATTGCACACAGCCTCATTACCTCATGTACTGCACACAGCCTACAACATTATTGGATATCCTAGATCATGACCTTCCTTTAAATATTGTCCCATCAGTATAGTAAGTAAATTAATTCATGCAGACCCACATAAACACACACATATAGACCACATATCCCTCCACCAATTAGGCGTCATAAGATTCTCCCCACCTGTTATACAAAATCCATAAATCTACATCACTTCATTACAAGCCCATAAAGTTCTAAAGAGTTTATTCTGTATTGCACACTAACTCATGTATTGTACACAGCCTGTCACGTATATTGCACTGTGCATGGACTTTAATGAAATCTTGATGATTGATTATGAAATTAAAAGTAATATTATTAGTGATGATTTTACTGATGGTCAGCTGTCTGCCATATTTGTCAAGCCATTGTTTCCTATTATTTGGGCCAGCCATTTGATTGTTTAAAACCTTTTTTTTTTTTTCCAGAGTTTGTGATGTACAAATGCAATATGGGCTGCAAAAAATGCAGTCACTACCACTGCTGTGGTTGTGGCCTCACTTTTCTGAGGAGGAATATCTTGACAAAACACCTCAGCACCTGTCATCCTCTGCAACCTGAATGCCAATCCCAGAATTTACAGGGTGCAAACCAGAGGCCAGAGTACCAGCCCCAGGCTCACCCTGTACTGGATGAAGTGACCCCAACACCAACAATGGCAACTGTTGGCAGATCTTCTAAAGTAACACGTGTGCAGTGCACAAAATGTGCAGTTGTACTGAATAAAAAGAATATCAAACAACACATGAGGAGACGACACCCGGTTGTCAGAGAAGATATAAGAGTGGATCGCCATTTAGCATGCGAATGTCTGGACACTGATATGGGAATTTATGCTGTTTTAAAGTCATTTAACAGTAACAGTGGGCCCATTCACGTCCAGAAACAAACATCTGGCACGAACCACCAAATTAGGTGTGCATTGGATGCCTGTATCCGAAACACGGAGGTAATGCGCAGGAGTGGTTTTGTTACATATGACTGTGCCCATATTCAGTCATTAAGGTACTGTCCGCCACTCCTCACCTCTAAGATCCAGCTTAAGGTAGATGTCCTCAGAGAAATTGTGAGCAGCAAGTGGTTCAGTGAAGAGAAAAAGAAGATATGTCTCCAGAAACAAGCAGCAGCAAGTGATGAAGGCATCCCTTTCAGTATTGAGGTTCAAGTTGGAAGCTCTTTCACAAGGAAATTTGTGTCTGTTTATGAGCCACACCTCTCCTACTGCAACCACTTTGGCAGAATGATGGTTATGTTTGATGTAGTGAAAAACACATGGCACTGTCATTGTGCTACAGGAAAACAGGCTTGTATTCACAAGTGCATTGCTAAGTGGCACTTATTTCAAACAATGAAAGAGCATTTTGAAAAAACAAATGATGAGGCTGAAGAAGAAGAAGTAGAAGAGGAGCCTGTAACAGAACATTGCTCTCTTGATCACAGGTACCCTCCTCAAAAAGAAAACCTAAAAAGAATAGTGAAATACATCTACAAGGAAAAAAAGCTTCCTGCAGACTTGCCGACAGAGTTCTGTGGTTTGGCGAGTGAGGCTGAACTTCCAATGCATCTGATCCCAAAGGAACAACTTTGTCCAGAATGTCCAAATGTTCTTCTCAGTAAACCCTTCATAATAACCAAATCAGCAAAAATAATCTCACTGAAGGGAGTTGTTGAGGGTAAGTGTCATGTAAAATTAACAGTGAGTTATATTTATTGCATTTATTGTTCCAAGTTTTAGGTGACACTTCAGTAATGATTTTTTCATGTAATACAGGTGTGACAACTTATTCCAAAAAATGCAGTTCATGTGGCATGATGATTCGCTATCAGGAATGGGAGGATGGTGTACATAATTTTGATGACAGAGTCATTCTTACGCTCCATTTTTGTATTTACCTTCGAAACTGCCTTCAGGTAATCATACACTTTTCAAGATGCGAATTGTGATATTTCATACATGTGTGTTTCATATAAATTTTTATTGAAAATCTTATTCCAGACACACACAGCTCTAGGTCGAGCTATTGAAACCTGTGAGCTGACCTCAGGACAAAAATACCCCAACAAAAACACACTGATACATGGGTACCTTCATTTTGAAGCCTTAACAGCTCATAATTATGATTTTGTCTGTGTTCGCTGTGGACATCACCCACCTATTGTTGTTATGGATCTGCACAAAAATTGTGTTTTTAGTATGGCAGGTACAGTCCAGGTTTTATTCTAAAAAAAAATGCCACATCCCATTTATTGTCCACTATATTAATATTTCTTATATCTTACAGTCAGCGAACTAGAGGATCCACCTGCTGGTTTTAATGGAAAGGTGGACATAAACGACTTCTGGGATTCTGTATGTCTAGAGAGAATCGCACGGGCTTTTGTTCTAAGTAAGTGACATTAATCTCAAAGAATTGTCATGAAAATCAATTCTCCTCAACACTACTACACTCTGTCCCTGGCTATCTGACCTTACAAACCCTAATACTGATTTCTTTCAGGTGACAGGCAAAATCCTTTCCAAGTTCAACCCACATACAACCACTGGGCCCCTTGGATTGGCTCTCATACTCGCAAATCGAACATGGTGCTCAATACAGAGTATGAGAAGGTCCACATGTCCATGCAGCCAAATGAATGTAGGGAGATGGACGTGACAGAAGACCGGTTACTGGATGAAATATCGAATCTGAAGGTGAGATTATCTGCATTTCCTGAACATGATCTTAACCTTAAACTCACACTATACTGAATTTGCATACATTCTCTCTTCAGCACTTATGAACACATTCAAACGCATTGCATTATCCACGCACGCACACACTCACTCACACTCACTCACACTCACTTTTTTTTTTTCATATAAATCTCCCTCTATTTCATGGACCTTTCTTACATCTCTCGACACATAATATTCCTCTCTACCCTCACTACTCTCCATCCCTTGCCATTATGTGAGACCTCTCACACACACCAGCACACTGCTTCCCCTCCCCTGTAACACCAATCAGCAGTAATCTCAACACCCTCCTACATACACATAATACACTGGCCCTCTTACATACACACAGCACACTGTGCATGTACCATATAAACTTTTACCATATAAACGTCTCTTTTTAAAAAATTCTATCCAAACAATACAGCAGTTGGCAATTCCACCTTTAATTTTTACATTACAGGTCCCTGCCATCCGCAAACTTTGTAAGGAGTGCGGCATTGATTCCAAGGGTTCAAAAATGGAAATGATCTTGCGTTTAAGAGAAGACATGGCCACTAGAAGCAAGTATGATAAAATATTTCAGAAGGTTTGGGGTGCATCTGGTAAGTTAAAATAACTCAACACAAGTGTTTATCACTGTTTACTGGTAATGTAGTTGGATATCATTGGGTATTTTCTTTCTACTACAGGTGGTTGGGCAGTACTTATGTGCCCCTGTGGACAAGTTGTCTCTTTAAAATGCAACATCAGGGCAGAAAGTCCACGAGACTATGCAGACTTGTTGCTGTCATGGAAACATATGCCCAATATAAGCATCTTTGATTTTGCTCGAGGGCTTGCTGTACACACTAACCTGAGAGAACCTGACGTGGTCCCTTTCAGCCCTCATGAGGGTCGACTGCTGGACCCCACCTCTGAAAACCTGCAGTGGGCATCCAAAGGAGGCAAAGTCAGTTTACCCTGGCTCAAAACCAAGAAAACATTCCCAGACCCAAATGGCCATCCTTTGACTGGGTCCAAAGAGCACTATTGTCTCTATGACACCTTTCATGAGAAAAACACAAAAGACCCAAAAGATATCCTCCGGACGTTAGGGATGGTACCAGAACTTGCTGGAAGAATAAACAGCCAAGTAGCTGAACAGCTGTTCTCCATCATGAAGAAAAACAATTACTTCATGAATATGCTCTCTCCTTCTGCACATGTCTTCACAATGCGAAATATCATCCATCACTACAACCAAAGGAAAAACAAGACTGTCATGGCAGAGTTAAGGAAACTTGTGAGCCCTGACATTCCACTGACTATGAATGAATATGGACAGGCAGAATTCTGCCTCTTGCCCTCTTCTCAGACAAGAGAATGTGATCTTCTCCCAGACATACATGATGCCATGGACACTTCACAGATAATGGTGTTGCACCCACATTTCCCACCACAATATCAGCGTAAGAGACATTTTCAAGTTGTTTTCAGTAGTGATTGTATACAGTACACACAGTATATGTTTCCAATAATACTTTCAATGTTCTTGTCTGTCTCTGATTTCAGCTGTTCACCCCATTAATGTTGACTCCATAGTTGTGAATTGGAGAAAAACGCCACATTCAAGACTCTCTCAAAGAGTAAGGTGTAATAGTAATATTTTCCAATCAGCGTCTTTAATCATGTATGTACGTAATCTTATGCATATTTCCCCATAGATAGACTATGTGTTGGACTTGAATGGCAACCCACATGAGCCAATTGTCCTAGCCAACTCTCAGATTCTCAGAAGGTCAGACTTTTGGACACTTGGCCTGGAACAAGATTTAGAAGCAACGGCAAGTATAAACTTTGTGTCTTTTCTTTTATCTGTATTTATGTGTGGACTTACAGTATGAATAATCTTATTGTTTCCTTTTAGATTGCAAATTGTTGTTTCCACATAATCGCAAACACTGCAAATGAATATGTAAGTCAGTGGTTTATTCATAATAAGAAACAGACTTATGGTCTGATTTTGGTGTTTTTTACAGCTGAATTTGATGTAGTGAAGGCATTATATGTTTCTATGTGTTTTTATTAAAGGGCATAGCAACCATTGCTGTGGATGCCTATGTGGTATTTACGTGGCTTCCTCCATTATCAGCCAGTCCTGCTGATTCCATGATTGTGAGTAGTGATGTAAAATAATTTGTATGTACCTTGTCTATCTACCTGTTTACCTCATTTTTTGAAAAGTTTTGTTTTTGTCTCCAGTGTGACTTTGCATCCAAGGATGTTGTGATTGTTCCAGCCTGTCAGCCAGGACACTGGATTTTGTGTGTAAGTAATCTCACCTTGGCATATTGTTCTTTGAAATACTATATTTTAATACAACCATCATCCTTACATTATGCATGATGCAGTACATCGCAACATTGTCATCCACACTGGGGTTGGGAAGTGATTCTGAAGAATGCAAAAAAGACTTTCCTGGAATTTGTTTTTATAATAATATGAAATGGCCACAAATGCAAATATAATTTAAACCTATATTTCTTTCATCAGTTGCCTAGGGTAAGTCAAGAGCTTAGTCCATTAGAGAAATAAAACATCTATGATATAGGGCTGATTAGCTCATAAGGTAGACTGACTGAGAAACATCAGCTGTGAAGTGCTTTATGATTGGAATTGAGTCCTTCACCAACCCATGTCCTGCTATTCCATGCAATTAAACTTTTAACAGGTTCTCAAACCAAGACAAAGGACCATGCACTTTTTTGACTCCAGAGATCCTAGTGGCTTTGGAGATGGCAGCTACCTAGATGTTTTCAGGTTTTTCCAAGACATCCAATTGCTGGTTCTTTATGTTCATGGAAAACACTGGGCATCTTGAAGCATTGTTCATCCCTATGTCTAAACCATTAAGAGAAGTTGTTGTAGTTTCTATTTGATTCAAATGAAGACGGTCCTTTCTTCACTGGAAGTAACTCATTAGATAGAAATATTAAGTGGGCTTTTAAAACACTGCTTCATGAACAGAGTTTTCTTATGGAAGTATAGTAGTTCTGTTTTAAACTATAACTTCCTTTCCCCCCCCCCCCCTTTCCTTGTTCATACGTTCCATATGTTCCTAAGTCTCTATTAGGAATTGCTGCTACTCCCAGACCAGTTACTAGTACAGGTATAGTTTGCACCTTATTCAGTACACTAAGCTGTGCTCTCAAGGTGGGTATGTGTAGGCAGGGCAGAGTATGTAGTAGAGGCAGAGTATTGGCAATTCCTCATTAGGGCTTAATGTTATTTTTGAAAGAGGTGAATTGCAACTAATATTTATTAAATTATTTTCAGTACCCTCGCACGTATGGTGTCTGATGAACAGTGGAACATCCTTTTCCTGTCAGACTACGAGGTAAAACACTGGCATGTGTGGATGGAGCTCTAATGCATTACTAATTGCTATAGCAGCATAGACAGTCATGTGGTCCTATGTGACACTTGCTGACTGTAGTTGCTGTAAAAATGTATTGTCTATTAAAGCATATTGTGGTAGAAATAAAGAAAGAGAAAGAAGCAGGTTTAAATGCAATTTGATTTGGAGAGTGAATGCAAATATGTCATGCTCTGTATGTTTTTTTCTAGGGTACATCTCATCAGCATCTTAGCAATAACTGTGGGGTGTTCATGCTGATGGTGAGTTGTAGCCTAATGTTTTCTGTAATGTGATTAATTGACTTCTTCTGAATGAGTAACTTTTTTTATATCTTAATTTTAGTATGCTATGTATGTAACCTTCCAAAAGCCATTTGACTTCACTGAGGTGTGTTTTTATCTTAAAATCTTAATCAGATGTGGATAATATTAAATATTATATGTTCAGTCATTTACTCATCCTATTGGGAAGTTGCTGACCACGATACTTTTCAGGCGGACATGACACATATTAGAAGGTGGTGGTGTGCACAGGTGTTGCAGACATTTGCTGTTGAAAGGTATCACATTGTATCCTTAGTTTGTGATTTACCTACATTTGATGATGTAGGCCAATATGCTAAACTCTCTCCATCTCTCAGCAATACTGAACCAGTGACCACATCTGCAACGGAAAGAGACCAAGAGCTGGACCAGCCATTCCTCCCTCCAGAGATTTTGCAGAAGATCATTGGGATTACCCTTAGAATGGACATGACCATGCTTGAAGCTTTTAATAGGGTCTCTAAATTATTTCGAGATCTTTCAAGGCCTTTTCATCCAATGATCCACATTAATGATAACTTCGCTTGTGATCTTGATAGAAATCCGGTGCATATCAGCATAGACAAAATCTATAACACGGCAGGCCGTGGTAGTGGCCTTGTGCTCCGACTAGCACATTTGTTTTCTTCCAAAAAAAAATTGGAGGAAAGCATCCTTGGTGCTTAGACTATGGAAGGTACTTGGTACAAGATGTGCAATTTTCAAAGTAGGATGGACACATTCAGAAAAGTTCAAATCTTTATTTAAATAAAGTTCAATTATGTTTACTACATGAAATAAATGGTCTTTGTGTCTTTATTGAAAGTATCCACATTCAGCCAAGTATTAGTCTTTGTGAACTATGCTGCCAGATTGTAAATGAATGCTTCTTGAAATTTAAACAAATTTGCTCAATGCCCAGTTGATATTAAAATTAACATTTCATATTGGCCATTTTTGGAATATACACAGGAAATGTGAAATGTCATGCAAAGACAGGCCTAGGCCTAATACTAGATATTGGCCTGTGACATTCAGTGAAGGGTATAAGGTTTGTGGAGATTAATCTAAGTCCTGAATGCAAAGCAGTATCTGACCCACAGGCTGACAGTTATGCTTCCCCTACTTATCTGTGACTGATGAAAGTGACAGGAAAACTGTACTGCAATATTTTCATGTCCAAAATACTGCACTGTGCAGTATGCCCAAGTACAGTGGTAACACTAGTTTATGAATGCAGTTTCTTCGTATCCAAATTATTTCACGTGAATGCACTGTGTTGGAAATACTTTTTGTATGGGGACATGTAAACTATTTGATAAATAAAACAATGCACTGCACAGCCCAACATTTTACTGCGATGTTCGTTAGCGCAATATTTTACTGCGATGTTCGGTAGCGGGTTTAGCGTTAAAAGTAAAGTTCTTTCTACTCGGAGCAATGCTAACGCAATGTACAACTTTTATTTTGATATATAGACCGGATGTTGACAGTTCAGCGTGGAAACGGAAGATGTTTCTGGACACTCCAGGAAACTGCTGTAAACTTTAGGACTTCATTCTCCTGCCGCTCTCTTACGGGACACCCCAAGTATCACGGCAGCTTTGGTGAGTGAAGACAAATATTAATATATATTTGTACAGCAGATGATTTAGGATCGCAAATGTGTGTGTGTGTGTGTGTGTACTGAGCACCCACTTTATAAAGCAAACCGGCACCTTCACTCCGGTGAAGTTGGTAGGATGATGTAAGAACGATGTGCCAGGCTGTCATGGCAGTTTTATATATATATATACAGTATGTATATATCTATCTATATATCTATATATCTATATATCTATATATATATATATATATATATATATATATATATATATATAGGCCTATATATATATATATATATATATATATATATATTTTTTTATTAAACTGTGTGTGTGTGTGATTTTTTTATTTTTTAAACCAGGCCTGCTCAGAACCAATTCTCATTTTCAACAACGACCTGAGTGTAGCACCTGGAATTACCAGTTGTCTCCATCCAAGTACTGACCAGGCCCGGCCCTGCTGAGCTTCTGAGATCTGACGGGATCAGGCTTTGACGAGCCGGTGTGGCCACACCGGTTTGAGTTTGTGGTGAGTTCCATGGTCTAAAAAAGCAAAACATCCTTGTACTTGCCGTTGTAAAGCAGGGAAATAGGAGGTGAGGCCACAGGTCTATGGGCAGCGCTGACTCAGCAGGACGCGTTCATTCAGTGCGCTCCCTCACTGTTCCCTCACTGTTTCTCCATTTAAAGTGATCAAATATCTTCTATGTGGACTTTTTCAAGAGTTTTGTCTTCTTATCGTCAGGAAGGAGCACGTTTAGTGAATTAATGTGATATTAAACAGTGTTAGAGCCGAGGTGAGGCTGGCCCACAGCTGTGAAGGGCCCCACCTCTCGAGTCTCTATTAGTAAATCTTTCTTTTGTGTCAATCTACAGTCTTGACTGGACTGGACAGCATCAGGGCACTGATGTGACACTGTCAGATCCGACCACAGAATTATAATAAAATCATCCATGGATCTAACCCAGGGTCAACCTGCATTCAGCCACTTTACTTTCCTCACAGCTACACGTCAACTGAAGTGCGGCGTGGGGTTTATGGTTGTCAACATTGCCCACAGTAGTAATATGAAGGATATTGATGAACATTAGCCAGACTCTGCCAACTCAACTGGTGACTAACATTAGGTAAACATTAACTTTCAAATACTTTAAATTATGTTCAGCCACGAATAAAGGACTTTACACAAGTTAAATTATAAGGAGGTAAAGAATATTGTACTTAGAGCTTCCCCTATGAACTACTCCTCTATGCCACAACTACTATGGGCAATAGTAGAACAGTGTTGTCAACCATAAACCCCACGCTCGAACTTCTGTTGATGTGATTTTCTTAAAAACAACAAAACGCATTTGTACATCGAATGTTGTCAGGAAGGTCTCAAATACCCACAGATAAATGCAGGGGGCGTCACAAACATGTGCGGTGGTTTGTAAATGCAGGTAATAAATGTAACTGCACTGACATTTGAGAACTGCATAACATTTTCTTTTGAGTGGAGAAATGCTTCTGTGAATGTTGTTACATTTATTTGCAAGTCATGAATTATATTTGTGAATTTCATATTTGTCTCTGGACGAAGAAATGTATTTGCGAATGAGCTGATATTTATTTGATAATAAAGACTCTAACCTATCTCCATATTTTTAGCATTTGTAAGCATTATGGGTCAAAATATGGTGCTAAAAAACCTTAGTTAATGGACCTGTGTGGCTGCACCATGTGTGTGCCATCAGGCCGCTCTGGTAAAGCGCAGAGGACACAGACTGGGCGGTACAAACCACCACACCCACCATGTGATTTTGTAAAATATGTAGGTGATGTAGGACAGGCAATCTGTGCTGAATAACCCGCTCAGTCAGTAAAGAGTCAGAAGAAATACTGACTCCTTTTCTGTGTTACAGAGCATCGTGTCTTTGTCTCCTGAGCCAACAAAGATCAGACAGTGCCTCAAAAGAGAAAGGTAAGCGGGGACTTGTTATTCACATGCTTAATTACAAATTATAGTTATTGTGGTGTGTGCACGAACACAAATGATGAGGCAGATGGATGGAGTTTCCCATTTTACTTTTCAGTCTGCTCAGAACACTCATACACTGCACCTACAGACATCGCGCCGCTGTTCCCACTTATCACCACTTATCTACGCACATGCGCATTACACATCTGATGCATTCACTGACAGTCTGTGTTCATAATGATATAACATTATAGCACTCTTTTTTAACAGACCAGTAATAAAATGTAACTGGACCAGGCCAAAGCATAATACATTTCACTGTGCAGCTTTAAGTGACATTTTAATTGAATTATATTAATGAAACTGCTGAGACCATCAGTGTTAGAACATGTGTCCAATACCTGGATCCCAAAAGTAAAGTTATGTAGTTCATCTTTGTTTTGATTTCCTCAGAATAAAGACATGGAACATCCTCCAGACACAGAAGCCGACCCTGAGTCTGCCGAAATACTCGACCAGAACATCAGAAAAAAGAAAGCCAAACAAATACTATGGAATCCCCACCCATTTGGTCTGTACACTGAGGAATTTGTTTATATTGAGGGAACCACTCTCAGTGTAGCAGAATCTGGTCCATTAAACTTAATTGAGCCCTGTCATGAATTCAAAGCATTTACAAACGCGATAGATGAAAAAAGAATGACAGCACTTATATCTAAAATTATCAAATTTGGAGCTGCTTGTATGAACAAACAGAGTAATGGCACAATACATTTTGGAATAATAGACAAACCACATGGAGAAATTTGTGGTGTTAAAGTTGATATCAGCGAGAAAGAAATGTTTGATAAAGCACTAAGGGAAGCTATTGAAAAGTGGTTTGAGTTTCCTGAAACAGCAATGAAATGCTTCAGGCCTCCTCGATTTGTGGAAGTTTTCAGTGAGAATTTGACCCCCATTGGAAAGTTTGTGATTGAGGTGGATGTAGTTCCTGATTATGAAACTTGCAAAGATAAACTTTTTTACACTTTTTTGCCTCAAACTAAAGATGCTGAAAAAAAAGTCATGCAGTTCTTTATTCGAGAAGGAAGCAGCACCAGAAACCTTCTGACCTCACATGACAAAAAACCGACAAAAGCTGAGAAAATAAACATAAAATGGTTTGTCGATAATGTGAAAGATTTATCAGAACGCAGAAAACAATTAGAAGAGCAGCACTCAACAAGCATCAAGAATCTTTATAATATATTACATTTGATATATACTTATACATATATATACTTAAAATCTAGAGAAAACAGAGATTATAAACAATATAGCAGAATTGTATATACAATACTATTCAGAAATTATTTGATTCAAATGGGAGAACATTTTGGACCTGCCAAACCCACTGTTAATGCAGGAAATAAAAAAATAAAAGATAAAGAAATATTATGTGATCCCCATCCATTTGATCAGCACGCTGCCACTATCTTTTATATTGAGGGCCACGTTATCAGAGGAGAATCCAGTGCATCAGACTTAATTTGGCCCCGTCATGAATTCAGTGCATTTACAAACACGACAAACATGGAATTGAAGGAAAAACTTAAAATCTTTGCTGTTGAAGTTATCCTGTTTGTAGCTTCCTGTTTGAACAGTCGCATAAATGGCACAATACATTTTGGAATAGACAAGAACAGACGAATTTGTGGTGTTCCAGTTCACAGCAACGATATAGAGAAATATGAAAAAGAGATTTTGGAGATGATTCCTTATTACAAGAGACGAAAGCAAAAGTCTAAAAATTATGCCTGTTTTTCGTTTAAACACAAAAACAAAGTAAATTTATGCGTCAGACCACCTCGATTTGTGGAAGTTCTCGACCAGAATTTGATCCCATGTGGAAAGTTTGTTATTGAGGTGGATGTAGTTCCTCATTATATAATTTGCAAAAACGAACTTTTTTACACTTATTTGCCCAAGTCTGATCCTGGGCATCCTAATAAAAAAAATCCTAATAAAAAAGATAAAAAATTATTTGTTCGATACGGAAACACCAACATAGACCTGCTGGATTCAAACACATATGACAAAAATAATATAGACCATCAGTCTTTTGTTGATAATGTGAATGTTTTATCAGAACTCAGAAAACAGTCAGAAGATAATCATCTGAGTGACATTCAAGTATTTAAGATGAACAAATCTTTTATTATAGATAACTTAAACAAACAAGCAATTTTTAAACTAAACTGTGCTCATCTGTATTTTAAGATCACATGGTCCCTTTGTGAGCAGCGTGCAGATCAAACTCCAATTTCATTTTTAAAATCGTGTTATAAAACTTTTAGAAACAAGGTTTTACACATGATGAACTATGTCCTCCAGACAGGGGTTTTTCCTGCTGCTTTTAAAGCAGAAGTGGGGAGGCTCCTGCTGACAAGCAATTTAAAATTTTATTATTTTAACAATACATTTTTAAGCAAAATCTTCCAAAAGTTATTTTTTAACCAACTTAATGATTTTTTGATAAAAAATTGTCTGGTTCTGCAGTGAACTACAGCATTGAGACGGCCTTTTCAAAAACTTTAAATCATTTTAGAGTAAAGTGTGATTCACAGGAGACATTGTTGGTTCTGTTGGATCTAAGTGCTGCTTCTGACACAGTAAACCACATTATTCTTTTAAATTTAACATCAGATGCTCTTTTTAATTACATTCCAGATATCAAATCCTGGGTGGCAGAAAACTTTCTCCAGCTTAATCAGGTCAAAATTGAGGTTTTAGTCACTGGTCCTGAGGCCCAGAGGCAAACTGCAAACAACAAGCGCCGTTTTTTAACCAGTCTCCACAAGTGGAAAAACTGGTTTGACATCACTTTGACTCAATAAACAATACAATAAACATCACAAAATATCATCTAAAAAACATGGGCAGAGTCACATGGAGACACTGATACATACTTTTCACCAGTCGAATATCACTGTAAGAGAAGCCTCAGGGCCCACCTCTTCACTTTTTATAACTATTGTTAATTATTATTAACAATTTTAATAATTTAGATAAATAAATAGGTATTTTTTAATAATAAACAGGTCTTTATTTTTTAAGTTAAGCAGTTTTCGATGCTCCAGTGTTTTTTGTCTCTGTAAGAGCCCTCTGTGCTGGGAGCAGTGGTTGGCTGTGGCTGCTGGGGCCTGTGTCGTGGGCCCTGTGGTGGAGAGTTGGTCTTTAGGCCTCATCTCTCCCGGGGCCCGTGTTGTGTCCTGGTGGCTCCGGGCAGCTCTCTGGTCCCGGTGGTCGGCTCCTTTGATGATTCTTCACTTGGTTCTTCTGTACTCTGCTTAATTTATCTGTATCTGTATATTTTTCGTGCGTGTGGGTGTGAGGCTGTACAGCCACAAGGACATACACTAAAATATTGACTAAAATATTTAAAACAATTAAAACAATTAAAAAATATAAAATATTATATATATATATATATGTATATATGTATTTGTATGTATATATATGTATATATGTATGTATATATGTATATATATATGTATATATATACATATATATATACATATATATATACATATATACATACATATATACATATATATATATATATATATATACATATATATATACATATATATATATATATATATATATATATATATATATATATATATATATATATATATATATATATATGTATATGTATATGTATATATGTGTGGCCTTACCGGCTTGTCAAAGCCTGATCCCGTCAGATCTCAGAAGCTAAGCAGGGCCAGGCCTGGTTAGTACTTGGATGGAGACACTGGGAATTCCAGGTGCCACAGTGGGGCCAGTCACAAAAACTGTCGTTGTGTCCTTAGGCAAGACACTTCACCCACATTGCCTAGTATGAAAGTGGTGTGTGTGTGACTGTTGGTGGTCACAGGGGCCGATGGTGCAGATTGGAGCCTCACATCTGTCAGTCTGCCCCAGGGCAGCTGTGGCTACAATAGCAGCACCTCCACCGGGTCTGGAGTGAGTGAATAATGCTCTGTAAAGCGTCTTTGAGTGTCATGAAAAGCGCTATATAAAACTGATGCATTATTATTATATAATAATTTTATGTTTTTTGTGTCTTGTTTTCATGTTTATTATTGAATTGTTTGTTATATTTGGTTTAATTTTTAAAAAGCCTCGATTTGTCCTTTAGTCATTTAATCAGTTCCTCAACTGGGTCTAAGTTGACTATTCAAACTTTGGTTGACTAACAAGTTTACTTAGTGTTATGAGGTGTGAATGAGATTTTTATATTTCTTTCTTTCTGACGAATGACTAAAAGGGAAAAGTTATTTTATTTTGAGTTTTATATTTTTCTGTTTCGATTCCATAAATGATAATTGTGAGATCTCATGATGTAATTCATTTTATTGTTAATTCATTTTATTGATAATTCATTTTACTGTTCATTCATTTTACTGTTCATTCATTTTATTGTTAATTCATTTTACTGTTCATTCATTTTATTGTTAATTCATTTTACTGTTCATTCATTTTATTGATAATTCATTTTATTGTTAATTCATTTTATTGATAATTCATTTTATTGATAATTCATTTTATTGTACATTTTATTACTCATGAATTAAATTCATTATTCATTTTATTGTTTTATTCATTTTTATTATTCATTTTTATTCATCTTCTGATTTTATATAAGGCACATTGTAATTGAACTTTTGAACCTCTTTTGTAGTTTTGCAGACATAAGCTAAAGACAAGCAGAGGTGTTAACCACCAAGTAATCTTACCTAAGTGAAAACAAACATGAAGACTAGACTGAATCCGTTGATGAAAACCACCTGAAACTTGTGACATGTGACCTGTGATAGACTGTAATGATGTAAAGCCATGAAAGATGTTTAATTTGTAATTGGTTGAGCCTAAAGATCTGGTGGGTGTTTACCGGCGCGGGGCTCAATAAAAGCTGGGGTCTGAGAGTGGTCTTGGCCTTTTGCCATTTGTACCACTGATGTACAGGTGATTGTGCCCGGTAAGGTAATTGCCCTTGGTTTTTGGGGTGAGGTGAGCTCTATTGGGTGAAGTGTGTTTTCACGAAAAGTTGCATTTCTGGACAACCTAAATTAGTCTGAATAACCTAACGGTTAGGTGCAACCTAGTAGTGGACAGAGGACCTTGAGGTTTTGCTGGGAACTTCGTAAAAAGTTCTAAATCTCTTAACTAAACTTGGTCATTTACTCTCACTTCATCTTTTAGAACACCTTAAGAAATCGGTAAGACCTCTCAGACGACCAGATGTTTATCTTGTGTAAGGGAAATAAATATTTCTTGAAACGAATATTTGCTCCCTGAATTGATTTCATCTGTGTTCATTGTCTGGTGAGACCTCACATCCAGAGCTGCCACACACATCACATCCTCGTGGTCGTCACATCTGAGACAGTGTGAGTATGAATTTACATGAAAGTGTAGCAATATTAATGCTGATTAACTGTGTAGTCTAAGCTTTGAATCATTGTTGATGTTATTCTGATTATGGTTTAAGTATTGAATTGTTTGTTGGTATTAATTTAGGGTATGATTCAGAATTGAGAAAGATTAAATATAAGTCAGAGGTTGGTGGTAATCTCAGCAAAGCTCATTCTGTTAAAGTGGCTGTCAGTGTCAATTAGGGTTAATTAAGTGGCAATATCAATATCAGTTTAATATGATATAAAATAAAAAAGGTTAGAGTAATTAGTGGTGAAATCAAAGTTATTTAAAAATAATTTAATCAGTGATAATAAAAGGTACAGGATATAAAAAAGGGGATATGATCCAAAAGTAACAGAGATCAGAGTTATCAGTGAGAATATTAGCATGGTTTATGTTGTCGAATGACCTATGTGAGTAGATTGTGAGCGTAGGGTGGACAGGGCGTAGTACTTGGCATGATAAAAGAGGTCATAGGGCAAATTAAATTATCATACAGGTATTTCGAGAATCTAAAAACTCCATCCCTGGTAATCCTATAATAAGACTAATTAGTTAACAATAAAACATTAGCAATAGGATTATTCTCAGAAGGATAAACTGAGCTCCCACCCGGGAGCATTTAAAAGGCTCCCGTGCTATCTAAGCAGCGCAAGCTCCGACACTTAGGTTAAGGATTCACTTGGGCCTAAAAGGGGAGATGTACATACAGCGTGAGTCAGCTGAAGACCTGTGAATATATCAGAAGTTTTATCGGTCTTTTTAGTTTTGCTTGAACTCAGGTGCACTTAAAGTAAGTCTTTTGTGCAGGCCCGGCCCTAACCATTTTGACACCCTAGGCAAGATTTCAGGTGGCGCCCCTTGGATTGCAAAAAAAAAAATACTGCCAATAGATGTTTCTGAAAAGCTCATTATATTATTAATGAATATACTGTATATACTGTATTAGTAGGCTTATATTATTACAGTGGAACTAAAATAATCAATACGGATCCTAGAGTAAAGAGAAAGAGTTAAGTCCATCCATCCATCCATCCATCTTCTTCCGCTTATCCGGGGCCGGGTCGCAGGGGCAGCAGTCTAAGCAGGGGCTCCCAAGCTTCCCTCTCCCCAGCCACTTCCTCCAGCTCCTCCGGACAGACCCCGAGGCGTTCCCAGGCCAGCCGAGAGACATAGTCCCTCCAGCGTGTCCTGGGTCTTCCCCGGGGCCTCCTACCGGTGGGACATGCCCGGAACACCTCCCGAGGGAGGCGTCCAGGAGGCATCCGGACCAGATGCCCGAACCACCTCAGCTGGCTCCTCTCGACGTGGAGGAGCAGCGACTCTACTCCGAGCTCCTCCCGTGTGACCGAGCTCCTCACCCTATCTCTAAGGGAGCGCCCGGCCACTCTGCGGAGGAAACTCATTTCGGCCGCTTGTATCCGCGATCTCGTTCTTTCGGTCATTACCCAGAGCTCATGACCATAGGTGAGGGTAGGAACGTAGATTGACCGGTAAATCGAGAGCTTCGCCTTTCGGCTCAGCTCCCTCTTCACCACAACGGTCCGATACAGCGACTGCATCACTGCCGACGCCGCACCGACCCGCCTGTCAATCTCGCGCTCCATCCTCCCCTCACTCGTGAACAAGACCCCGAGATACTTGAACTCCTCCACTTGAGGCAGAGACTCCCCACCCACCCGGAGAGGGCAATCCACCTTTTTCCGGTCGAGAACCATGGCCTCGGATTTGGAACAGCTGATTCTCATCCCGGCCGCTTCACACTCGGCTGCAAACCGCCCCAGTGCACGCTGCAGGTCCTGGCTCGATGGAGCCAACAGGACAACATCATCCGGCAAAAGCAGCGATGAAATCCTGTGGTCCCCGAACTGGACCCCCTCCGGCCCCTGGCTGCGCCTAGAAATTCTGTCCATAAATACAATGAACAGAACCGGTGACAAAGGGCAGCCCTGGCGGAGTCCAACATGCACCGAGAACAGGTCTGACTTACTGCCGGCAATGCGAACACAGCTCCTGCTCCGGTCATACAGGGACCGGACAGCCCTTAGCAAAGGGCCCCGGACTCCATACTCCCGGAGCACCCCCCACAGGGCACCACGAGGGACACGGTCGAATGCCTTCTCCAAGTCCACAAAACACATGTGGACTGGTTGGGCAAACTCCCATGAACCCTCG